>CM062621.1:19298314-19835563 GCA_025617555.3 Puccinia polysora | reverse complement strand
CACATATCAGAGTGCGAAAGAAAAGAAAAGAAAAGAAAAGAAAAGAAAAGAAAAGAAAAGAAAAGAAAATAAAATAAAAGAAAAGAAAAGAAAAGAAAAGAAAAGAAAAGAAAAGAAAAGAAAAGAAAAGAAAAGAAAAGAAAAGAAAAGAAAAGAAAAGAAAAGAAAAGAAAAGAAAAGAAAAGAAAAGAAAAGAAAAGAAAAGAAAAGAAAAGAAAAGAAAAGAAAAGAAAAGAAAAGAAAAGAAAAGAAAAGAAAAGAAAAGAAAAGAAAAGAAAAGAAAAGAAAAGAAAAGAAAAGAAAAGAAAAGAAAAGGAAAGGAAAGGAATGAAAAGAAAAGATGTTAAGTATTTAATGGGAGAGTGGAGTAATAACAGTGTCTGCGCAGGGACAAAACTATGAGGATGTGGATACTCTAATTCAAGAGTACAAAAACATCATTGATTATTCTTTCTCTTGAGTTCCGCACTCAGCAGAAATCATCAGAATCACAAAACCTCATAATCTCAGAATCTGACCACATAGCAACCACAAAGACTCCTTCTCTCTTCAATCTACACCATCCATTGACTCCTACCCTCATTCTTTCTTTTTCCTTTTCTCTATTCTCTCATATTCTCTCATCACCTCCATCTTTGATCCCTCATTCATGATCCCTGTGCCTGGTGAGATCCCAGATTATTCTATCCTCATGATATATCTTGATTGTGATCCCAACTTACAAAATCTCCTCATTTCTCAGTCTCATCTCACTATACTCTCCCAATGCTTCTTTGATCCTCATTTCCACTAATGTCAAGATCCTCAAAGCCTGATGTTGGTACTCATGCACTTCCTTGCTTATTAAGAATAGTTTTTTGATTCATTCTTTTCCATTTATCAGTTTCCAGTTTCTAGCTCAATCAATCTCAATTATCTATTACGGTTAAAAGCCAAAACAAAGGCTCCCTCAACTCTGCAAAGCAAACCAATCAAGGAAACTGGAAAATGGCGGCCTCAGAAGGATTTTGACAAGCTATGCTGAAAAACGCTTTGGATACAACTTCAAGGCTAAGTGAGGACAACTATGGAGTCTGGAAAGACAAGATGGACGCTATACTGGATGTAAGAGGATGCGCAAAGGCCTTAAACAATGAAGTTTCAACTCTAGATGGAGATTTGAACAATGAGATCAAACTTCTTATCATCTCCCAACTGGAACCATCAACTCATGACAATATTTTAACGTCATCCAACAAAAACTTGGCTAAATTACTATGGAAGACTATCATAGAGAAATACGCATCATCTCAAGCATCAAATAGGGCAAGGATATTTAACAATTTCCTTTATATAAGATTCAAACCAGACAAAATTTAAGAATTCATAATGAGGATTAAGTTCTGCCTAAAGAAAATATTGGAAGTAGGAATCACACTTCCAAACAACATTCTGGCCTATCTCATTCTTTTCAAATTTCCCAAAAATATGAAGGACTTCAAGAGACACATCATGCACACGGACAAGGAGCTCTTGGTTGAATAGGTGCTCAACCATCTCACGCAACTAAACAATGACTCAAAAGCTCAAGGCTCACAAGACATACCAAAAGACCAATCCAAGATAGCTCTGATGAATACCAAATATTTGGCCGGTAATACTCACAACGGAGACAGACAAAGATGCACAGAGGGGTGGCACAACCCTAAACAAGATAAGCTACATACAGCCAATAACTGCTGGCATCTTCACCCCAAATTGGCCCCAGATTGGTGGAGAGAAGATCAAACAAAATGGAAGGCTCAAAAAAACAAAGTGACTTCTTCAGCACACTATCTTGTATTGCTCACGACGTGGATCAACCATGGAGATCCTAAATTCAAGTTCATACTTGACAGTGGAGTGTCATTGCACATGGTCAATGATAGCAGATATTTCATGGAAATGTCCCCCTGAAAAGAAGACAGTATCAAAACTGGAAAGAAAGGAGCCAAGCTGGAGATTACAAGGAAAAGGTACAGCTGTCTTTATATGGGGCAACTTCATGTTGGAACTGTCAAATGTATATTATGTACCAAGTCTAACCATAAATCTACTGAGCGCGGGTGCACTAAATCAAGCGGGATGCGTATTAAAGGGCAAGAAGGGGAAATTTCATGTGACAAAGGACAAACAACATCTGTTTGGTGGAAAAATAGTCAGTAACCTCTATAAGTTAGAAACCCCAAAATTTGCTCAACCCAATGCAAACTCTGCAAACCTGGCCTACTCTTATGAGGACAACTTAATGGAAATTCACTGGAATCATGGACACACTGTAAGACTCCAAACGGCCGCAGGATGTTGGCAGTTCTGTGGAGGGGATAGGTGCTTTTTTAGGCTTCCCTCCTGAGTTTTACAAAAATATTTAAATGTAAACAGGATCAAGGTGCAGAAACCTTTGTTAATGAGGAATCAAATGGGATAGGGATAAGTCAATAGCAACAATAGCTGAGGGGGAAGCAGCACTACCTGAACCAAGATGATGAGGAGAAAGACTTTGAACAAAATAAGTTTAAGTTTTCTCAGAGCCCAATAGAACAAAGCAGTTGTAAGTAACGGCGCCCACACACTAATAACTCTTGTTGTCAGCAGGTGCTTGGGAGAGATCAACTCAAATCCAATCAACCTCCAGGTTCTCAATGAACATGCCCAACTCTCTGCAATCAAGCGCTTGAAGGGTACCAGATAATGGTGGGTGGCTGCACAAGACAATGCAATATGCTTATGGATCACTGAAACAAACAGAAACAATTTCGGACTAAGAGTAACCCAACACTTCTTAAGGATTCAAGAATAGTGTGGCAGAATGCAACTTGAATAATTAAAGGGAGGTTTAACACTCCAGGTTCAAACTTAATAAAACCTCTTAGTCAAACGTGACTGGTGCAGAAAGACAATCAAATGAATGATCAAGACCAAATAATGGTCAGAAAAAGGGATCAAGAGTGGTATAACACACTCAAGAATTCAATTTAATGAATTCTTCTTCAACCAGCAAGGCTATGGTTGGTGATAAGGAACAGGGCCACAGAAGGGCAGATCAGAGTTTCAGACTTAAAAAAAGTCAAGGGTAAGTAATAAGGATCAAGGGATAATCAAAAGATATATCAGGATAAGTGATCAATTTCACAAAGGAAGGAGCTCTTGGATCAGAAGCTCATAATTCTCATTAGTGGGAAGAATTGATGATGGAAAAAAGCAGGGGAGAGCCCCTCCTTTTATAGGCTAGAGAGCCCTGTAACTATTTACAATTGGATAAAACAAATGAAAGCAGAATTTTTTTTTCAAAATGATGAGGCTCAAGCTTGGGGAGGCCCGGTTCCCTTTTGCCAATCTTCCAGACTGGGGTGAGAGATTCTCACCCCAGCCTGTCGCTTGCAAACGTCTGTGCGGACGTTTGCACACCTAGTAACAACACAAAACCCCCTCCCATCCAAATCTGGAGGGGGGTGAGAAAGAAATAAATTGTACCATAAAAGAAAATAACAACGCGGTGATGGTGGTGATGATGAGGATGCCATGATGGATGAATTGATGATGAGAGGGAAGGCAATGATTTGCGCATGGCCAAGCAATGGGGAGGGTCATGATGAATGATGCAATGAAGATGAGGATGAGCGACGCAATGAGGATGAGGATGAGCGATGCGATGAGGATGAGGATGAGCAAAGCAATGAGGATGAGGATGAGCGACGCGATGAGGATGAGGATGAGAAACGCAATGAGGATGAGGAGGAGCAACGCGATGAGGATGAGGATGATCAACGCGATGAGGATGAGGATGAGCGACGCAATGAGGATGAGGATGAGTGATGCAATGAGGATGAGGATGAGGAGGAGCAACGCAATGAGGATGAGGATGAGCAACGCAATGAGGATGAGGATGAGCAAAGAAATGAGGATGAGGATGAGCAAAGCAATGAGGATGAGGATGAGGAGGAGCGACGCAATGAGGATGAGGATGAGCAATGCAATGAGCATGAGGATGAGCAATGGGATGAGGATGAGGAGGAGCAACACAATGAGGATGAGGAGGAGCAACGCAATGAGGATGAGGATGAGCAATGCGGTGAGGATGAGGAGGAGCAAAGCAATGAGGAAAAGGAGGAGCAATGCAATGAGGACAGGAAGGGTTGGAGTGAAGGATCCAAATTTTTTCTAAGTTCAAATTTTGTTTTTTTTTTTTTTGAATTCTTTTCCCAAGGTGTCCCAAATGGTTCACCACAACGCCTCAATCTCTTGGCTTTAGGGAGTCACCAGACGTATCCCAGTGGAAATGAAGAAGAGATTTGAATGCATTCACTGCATGAGAAGTAAAATCACAAAAACATCCTTCAAAGAAACCTCCAAACCGGTGAGCAAAGTCTTTGAAAGAATCCACCTAGACCTCATGGGACCTCTCAAGCCGCAATCAAGGGGTGGACATTATTACATCTCAACTTTAGTAGATAACCCCTCAGGTTACATTGGTGTCTTTCCAATGGGATCAAAGGACAAGAGGCCAGACATCTTAATAGACGTGATAGAAAAAGAACATAGGAGGAGAGGATATTATCCAACCAATTTGTTTTCAGATGGAGGCTTGGAATTCATCAATCAAAAACTCAAGGGGTTCTACAAAAGTAAAAACATACACCAGATCATATCAGAGCCCTATCATCTGGAACATAATGGAAAAGTGGAACAAGCCAACAGGACCTTAATTGAATAGACCAGAACTATGCTCAAAGACGCCCACCTTCCTGCAAACCTATGGCGCAATTTGATTAAGGCAATTTCTCTTATGCTGAATCAAATCCGCAGGGAAAATATCACAAATCACCTTGGGCAAGAATTCATGGGTACAAATTACCTTTGTGCTTCTTTAAACCAATTGAAAACCCATGTGTCTATCTCCTGTCTAGGCGGGAGAAAGGTCAAAAGTTTAAGGAAAGAGGGGAAGAAGGAATCCTTATAGGCTTCAACCCTCTTCTCCGTTCATACAGAATTCTGACTAAATCCAATTCCATCATCCTCACCAAGCATGTCAAATTTCTCAAGATGGCGAATCCCCAAAACTCAAATCTTCTTCTCTCAGAGGACAAAGTATCAGAAAACAATAATGAAGAGGTAAATAAGAAAGTGCACACCAATCAACCTCCAGATCCCGCTCCCGTCATGAATACCCCCGCATACATGGAATATAGAGATCCATTCAAGGAATCATCCTCAGTAGAGTCCGAGGAAAACTCCAACTCTGATTTGGTGCCGTTGGAGTACGGCAATCCTTACTCTCAGTCAAGACACTTTTCTGAAAGCCATCAGTCAGACGGATCAGATCATCAATATCAATCTCCTCAAACAGAAAAGATAGAATCAATCCAGCCTCCAAGGGCCCTTTGGGACCATTCATCCTTACGGCCTCCGCAAAGGTATGGATTCTTTCACTACTATGAACCAAGTAACTACAAAGATGCTACAAATTGCGAAGAAGGAGAAAAATGGATCAAAGCCATGGACACAGACATTGGTTCAATCAAATCATTAGAATTCTGGGAAGACTATGATGGACCGGAACCAACAAATCCTCTGCGGACAGTCTGGACGTACAAACTCAAAGAGAACTGCCATGGCAACCCAATCAAGTATAAGGCCAGGCTATGTGTCCAAGGTTTTAATCAAATAGAAGGTTTAGACTATTTTAAGACCTTTTCTCCAACGGCAAAACCATCTTCTCTTTGTATGCTACTTGTATATGCGTTAAATTCAAAACAAAAAGATTGACAATTCAATGTTAAGAGTGCGTTTCTACATTCAAGAATATACAAAGAAGTGGTAATTTAAACTCCAAAAGGTTTGAATCATAAATCTTGTTTTCTCAAACTCAAGAAATTGCTGTATGGCTTGAAACAAGCCCCCAAGAACTGGTATGAGACTCTCACAATGTGGTTCAAAGAGATTGGATTCCACAAATCAACATGTGAACCATGTCTCTACCTATCTGAAGACAGCCAATCAAGACTCTTCTTCCATGTGGAAAACTTGATCCTGGTCGGAGATGGACAGGAATTTGAACAGAAATTCCACAGCAAGTTTGACGGGTCTGAAAGCAGAAACCCAGATACACTACTAGGCATGAAAATACAAGTATACCAGGATAGGATTTTACCAAGTCAACCCAATCATATCCAACATGGGCTCAAAGAACTGGGACTATGCAACTGTAGAGATAAAATCACACCCCTCACTCAGAACTTACAACTTAAACCCGCAAACAAAAAAGAACATGAAGCATTTAAGGCTTTAAATATAAACTATTGATTGGCATTTGGGATGCTCAATCACATAGCATGTTACACACGACCAGATATTAGCTTTGCAGTATTGAGTCTAGCAAGATTCAATGTCAAGCCAGGACTTACTCATTGGAATGAATGAAAGAAAACATGGAAGTATCTGAAGACTACCATAAATTTTTTCCTAAAACTCACCTGTCAACCAGAATCTGATCCTCTACAAGTATACTCGGAAGCATCATGGGCAGAAAATCCAGACACACGCAAATCTCAAACGGGATTTCTATGTATTGTATTTGGTAGTCTTGTCTCATGGAATAGCTGCAAACAACAAAATATTACCTGGTCATCCACAGATGCAGAGCTCAAAGCTCTAGTTGAATTGTACCACAAAGCTACCTGTATAAAGGCTCTCCTATATGATATCTTTACTCAATCCATCAAAAACATCTCAATGAATATTGACAATAGTGGTTTAGAAGATAAAATCAGAAAGTTTGGCTCAAACTCAAAGACTAGGCACCTAGATCTAAAAACAAAACGGATGAGAAAAAACTTAAAGCCAACAATATAAAACTGACGCTAGTGAAATCCTCAAGAATGATTGCAGACTCATTGACTAAGTCCGCCTCTGCTCAAAGTATAGCTTTATTGTCTCATTTCTTTCCTTTTCTTAATCCTACTAAATAGTTCTGTCATCTCATTGGGCATGGAGGAGTGTTAAGTATTTAATGGCAGAGTGGAGTAATAACAGTGTCTGCGCACGGACAAAACCATGAGGATGTGGATACTCTAATTCAAGAGCACAAAAACATCATTGAGTAGTCTCTCTCTTGAGTTTGGCGCTCAACAGAAATCATCAGAATCACAAAACCTCATAATCTCAGAATCTGACCACATAGCAACCACGATGACTCCTTCTCTCTTCAATCTACACCATCCATTGACTCCTACCCTCATTCTTTCTTTTTCCTTTTCTCTATTCTCTCATATTCTCTCATCACCTCCATCTTTAATCTCTCATTCATGATCCGTGTGCCCGGTGAGATCCCAGATTATTCTATCCTCATGATATATCTTGATTGTGATCCCAACTTACAAAAGCTCCTCATTTCTCAGTCTCATCTCACTATACTCTCCCAATGCTTCTTTGATCCTCATGTCCACTAATGTCAAGATCCTCAAAGCCTGATGTTGGTACCTACGCACTTCCTTGCTTATTAAGAATAGTTTTTTGATTCATTCGTTTCCATTTATCAGTTTCCAGTTTCTAGATCAATCAATCTCAATTATCTATTAAAAGAAAAGAAAAGAAAAGAAAAGAAAAGAAAAGAAAAGAAAAGAAAAGAAAAGAAAAGAAAAGAAAAGAAAAGAAAAGAAAAGAAAAGAAAAGAAAAGAAAAGAAAAGAAAAGAAAAGAAAAGAAAAGAAAAGAAAAGAAAAGAAAAGAAAAGAAAAGAAAAGAAAAGAAAAGAAAAGAAAAGAAAAGAAAAGAAAAGAAAAGAAAAGAAAAGAAAAGAAAAGAAAAGAAAAGAAAAGAAAATAAAAGAAAAGAAAAGAAAAGAAAAGAAAAGAAAAGAAAAGAAAAGAAAAGAAAAGAAAAGAAAAAAGAATTTTTCTAAAACAAACAAATTATATACAAAAAAACAGAGCCTTTTGACTGGGTAAAATAACATCATGCTTTATGGGAAGACACAATTTTTTACATTGATTCAAGCACTTCTGTTCTCCTGTTTCCCAGATCTTACCATACCTCCTTGAACATTATCCTTCCCAAATTCTATCAACAGGTGGCATTGGAAAATAATTCTTGAAGAAAGCTCCATGTTTCATTCTTGTAAAGGCTATGAAAAGAAATTCAACCAAAAAAAAATAATGGAAAAAACAGGGAATTCAAATTGACAATATCATGAATATGGAGAAATTTCAATGATTGTGCCTTAGAGATCCAGAATATTTGGCATCAATAAAAATTTGAAAGCACATGACCCAATTATGGAAAATTCATCAAATGCCTTCTGTCATGCTTCACACCATCAGAATCAATTCTTTCTAGAATTTCATCAGAAGGGAAGGGATCACAAAATTTCTTCCAAAGAAATTGATAGAATTCCTTCTTTCTTACCAATTCAAATTTGCGTTTGTTTCTGAAATCTCAGAAAAATTCCCCCAACCTGATAAGCCACAGAATAGTAGCCATAATTTGTTGATCATTAAAATATTCCAAATAATTGTTAAAACTGTTTGGAAGCTGAGAAATAAATTGAATCCACTTTGGCCTTGTAGAAAGACATAAATTTGAAGATGATTTAGCTGGGATAGGAGGATGTATTATTAAACTGTCACAGAATAACTTAGATTTTCTTGAAGTTGTTGCATAGCTCAAATTAAATTACCCTGAAGGTGGAGAATGGGGAATCCCACATTGAGCATGAAAGGCTTGAATTTTCATCTTTTCTGATTCAGCCTTTATCATATCATTTTCTTTTCTCAATTGAGCTTCAAAATATGTCCTCATTTCTTATATTAACTTCCATCTAAAATCTGATTTGAATCTTTCCACATTTCTTTCTGCTTTCAATCTTTTGTTTCCTTCATATCTTCAACATTTTTCAATTTTAATCTTGCCTTAAAGTACTCCAGAATGATTTTTCTTTAAATCTATACTTGACTTCAGATCTTCAGCATGCTATTGATTTCAATATTCTCTTTCCTTCTGATCTTAAGCATGTTGTTACCCTTTTCTTGCCTTTCCTTTTTTTCAGCTTCTCTGTGTATTTTTTAATGATGAGTTTCATAAGCTTCTGATATTCATCCTTGTTGGTAGTCATCCAAATCTGCTTTCACTTTTCATTTTTCATAGTTTTTGATTATCTTCCTATTTTATATTATCCTCTGGAAAATTTTTCTCCAAATTTTTTCCTGTTCTTTATTTTCCTTTCTACCTCCAGATACACTTTTATTTCATTGTCCTCTTCCTGCCTCAACATTTCCATTTCTGTTTTTTGTTGCCTGATTTTTTATTGAAACCTCTGTTCCTCAATTTGAAAAAATTAAGTGTCCCTTCCTGTTGAAGATTATTCTACTTTGATCTGAGGCTGGGTGACTTCCCCTTCTGGATTCTCATGGCTCAAGAATTGCAACTCTTTTGAAATTTTATCTTTAAGAAAGTAAAATTTGAATTTGTTCCACATCTTTAGTTTCTTATTGTTTAGAAGATTTCTGACACTAACAAAGGAAATTTGAGATTTTATTCAAAATTTTTCAACAAAAATGAATATCCTGAATCATCTTATTCATTAGTCACACAAATATTCCACTATGCATAAAATTTATGATGCTTCAGTAGCCTTCCAGAGGGCCTGATGTCATCTAACATATGACTGCAAAAAATGCCCATAGATCTGAATAAATATTTTGTGCATCTTTTGGTTCTTTCTGCATAGATATTGGAATATTTTTCTTTCAATTCAATAAATACATCATGAGAAATTTTCCTGAATAAGTTATAAAATACATCTGAGGAATTCACAAATATTTTCAAATATTGGCTGGCTATGCTGGTGTTTATCTCTCTCTTTTTTATTGATTCACTATTTCCCTTGAAATATTTTCATGGGACATAGGATTATCCCCTGTGGAATTGAAAAAGAATGAATTTATGTTAGAATGGGTACCTTTGTCCCTTGAAATATTGGTATTTTTCAGATGAAAGTGGGACAAAGTCCACAGGGCTAAAAAATATTTCTCATGCCTTATCCACACTTTCCCAATGTGCTTTGTTTTATTTTTGAAGAAAAAATTGGAAAAAATTGGATAAAAATTAAAAAAGATTGGGAAAAAATGAAAAATTGTGGAGGGAAACCCATCAAACTATCCATAACTTGTAAAGGTTGAAACTTTCCATGCCCCATAATTTTTGATGGAAACCACCATTGCCTATTTTGAACTGGCCATCAAAACCCCTTTCATGGCCACATTTTTGAACCTCCTTCAACTAGAAAAATCCCACCTTTCATCAGCTTCAATCTCAGCTCAAACTCAACTTCGCTTACTCCTGTACCTTCCAATGAATATTAATCCTGCATATCTTTCAGTCTCCAAATTCTTCTACCAGGATCACCCTCTCCCTGTATCAGATAATCTCTATGTCCATGTACATATTACCACTGTGTCATGTGATTCAGTCAGCCTTCCCTGGATATCTCCCTCTCTCTATGGCTTTTTAGATCCCCTATCTCTCCTCAACCCAGTTTGTATATGAGTTAGTACATACTACATACTTATTAAATACATAGTACATACTCTCCACTGTCTTTTCAGGAACATACTCCCAGGACTCCAGATCATTACATGTCAAACCTTCCTGGAAAGGCCCATCACCCAATCATTCAAAATGTAATATCATGGGAACTCCAACCTCTATTACCAGCCACTCACCCCTCAAGGCCTCCTTCTCAGTTCTCACATATACTGGCCTCTCCTTCCCTCCTTGACTAATCAACCTCAAGGAATTATTATACCACTTTTTCCTGGTTAATCCCTCAGCCAGTGGGTGTCATCTCAGCACAAACAACCCTTCCCCCAGCCTTCTAAAATCATATCACCTTTCTCTTTCCTTTTTTTCATCTTATAGGATTCAAAAACTCCTTCTTCAACAACCTCCTCCTTTCCTGCTCTTCCCATCCTTTCATTTCTTCATCCTTTTTAATCCTCCTCTCATCTTCTTCATTGAAATCCCCATAAATCATTGTTGAGTTATGTTAGTAGTGCCTTTTCCTTAAGCCCCTTGCATGCCAGGGGAAGTTTTGAGAACCCCCCTGCCATGCAGTTTCAATTTCCAGTTCAAAACTGTGCAGCACCATGTATTCTGACTGGCCATAAAAATGGCAGGCCTGTACACTTTTGAAAGCAATCCACTGTGCAGTGCGGCTTTTTGACTGCTGGAAGGGCCAGTCCCAACCCCTTCCTTTGGTATGTTGAAGGGGGGGAAGACGTTTCCCCTTCTGGGAAATGGGATCAAACCTCAAAGATAATTCTTCACACCATTTTACATGAATATAGTTAAAAAATTACTTTATTCACTCCTTTTGGTTGTTTTTTAAGTTTTTTGAGTTTCTTTTGTGGGAAGGACTTGTTTATTTTGGATAGAGACTATCTTGGCTTGAGTCACTGATCCAAGAACTCACTTTTTGCATGGAAAGAATAAACACCATCTATATCGAAAAAAGGGAGAACTGAAGCTGACAAACAGCCTAGAATTTTTGAATAGCTTCAAAAGCAAACATATTAAATACTTACTGCTTCATAAGAGATCTGATCAGTATGGAAATATTAAGCTCATTCAAATACACTCAATATATAATATAGCACATTGCTTAAAAAATGTGATCCACAAAACATTTTCATAGAAAACATTTTGATGAAAAAAGAAATATCTCCAAATCAATATTGCATGGGTTGAATTTGGAGCAATTTGTTCACTTCCACAAAACATCTGTTAAAAGTCAACCAGAACTTTTATCAAATTTTAAAG
The DNA here is from genome assembly GCA_025617555.3 of Puccinia polysora. NCBI lineage: Eukaryota > Fungi > Basidiomycota > Pucciniomycetes > Pucciniales > Pucciniaceae > Puccinia > Puccinia polysora. The sequence continues at coordinate 19,823,732 of CM062621.1, read as the reverse complement.
CTGATTCTCATGCTTTCTAACAATCATTCCCTCAGATTTTGAAACATCATTACCTCAAATAGAGGCAAGAACCAGCACACCAATACCTCCTGTTTTCCAAAATTAAGTTGAAGGGATATTCAAATGTACAATTTGATAACCCATGGAAAATGAAAAATCTCAAGGGTGTTCACCTTGGCAGATTAGCCATGTAATCCACAAATTTCCACCATCAAAATAAGGCAAAAAATCATCTTAATATAAAATGAAACTATTTTTATATAGCACTGGCCCAATCAACTATAACTATGGTTTTATTTCCTTATAATAAAAAAACCTTTTTTCCCATTCACACAAAAAATTATAACTACAATTCATTCAATCAAAAAACTTTTTTTATAAATAGCACATGATACCCGTGAAAATTCTATCAAAAATCTCTTTGACTTCCATCAATTTTTTTCCTTCCTCTTACTTTTAATTCACCCCAGTACACCAATATCCTCATGATTCTAAAAAACTGAGGTTTAAAATCAAAAACTTGAATTCAGACCAACAAATATAAGTTTAAGAAGAATTATCAGTCATTTTAATAATCCCAATTGAGTGGTAAACTGTGGTAAATAATCAAATGAGAAGAAGCTTGATGGTATAAAAGAACTGAAATGAAAATTTGAGAGCAAAAATAAATGAATACACAAAATTCAAGAAGAATGTGTGGCAAAATAATTAACCAAAATTATTAAGCAGGGGAATTTGAAAAAATTGGGTGATTTTCTCAAGATTTTTGCGAAATTTCTTTGGTCTCTTTATGAAAAGGTATAGTTAAGATTGATTAACCAATATTTTTCTAGTGTTTTTAGTTTTCAAGTACGTTCTCTGGTATGGAATTGTTTTTTCATTCAATGGGGTGGTGTATCATTGTTCAAGATGAATTGTTTTGGAATTAATAATGTAATTTTGTTAGAATTGAGAGAGAATACCCCTAGTATTCATAGGTCAATATTTTTGGATGAGGATGAGGGGTGAAAACCTATCACCTCCCATTGCAAGTTTCAGTGATACTGAAATAGTGATTCCTTTTACTGAGTAACATACTCCATCATATTAAATTTTCCAGGATATTTTCTGTGCCTGGTGATTGTTCTTACCAGGTTTCTGATCTATTCCTGGAAATTTTTCTGACCAGGGTGCTGATCAACGCCTGGTGATTTTTCTTACCAAGTTGCTTTTCTATTCCATGAATATTTAATTATCCTTGACCTCTTAAATTCTCCTGTGGAATAATTTGATTTTCATTTTGAATCATCACCTTTTCCATTTCAACAAGAATAAATGCATGTCAACTTTCAGCCCTAACACAGGTGATCTTGAAATTATTCAGGAGGACTGGTAAATTATTCAGTGTTGTTTGATACAATGCCTGTTTTTTTCCTACCTCTATTTTCCAATCTCTCATTGAATTATCTTCATTGAATTGATTTACAAAACCTTCCAGTCAACCTAAGTCTTCTTAATGTTTTTTCATATTTTTTCATGAGGCTTTTATTCATTACCATACCTCACTGGTTCAAGTTTTTTTACCTGAAATAAATATGTCCAGAGGCGCCCATGATAAATTTATTCTAAAATTTATGCAATAATGTCACTAATTCTTCTGGAATACAAGATTCAGATGGCACAGTCACTTCTACTCATAGAAATAAAGGAGCTATGATTGAGATTGCAATGAAGAAAACAAGAGGACAATTAAAACTGATGATAAATGAAACAATGGGAATAGTAGCCCAGTTGAAGGTTGTTTAGTCTGTAGTTTTTGAATCCTATAAAAGAAAAACATGGAAGGGGGAAGGTGATATGAGTCTAGCAGGCAGGGTGAAAGGTTTCTTGTGCTAAGATGACACCTGCTAGATGAGGGACCAACCATTAAGAATTAGCATACTAATTAATTACAAGGATTTATTGCAGGAGGAGGAAAGAGGCCAGTATATGTGAGGTTTGATGAGGAGGCCTTGAGGGAGGAGCAACAGATGATAGATGGAGAATTTTCCAATTGAACTACATGCTGATCTGGTGGTCTGGTGTCTTTAGTTGATTAATGGTGATGGACAAGTCCAGGAAGATCTCAAACATACTTATCTGGAAGTTGTAGGAAAATAAACTGGTTTCCAGACTGTGGGAGAGTGTGAAAATGAATATGGACCTATAGGGTGAGAGATTACTGAACCATACATAGGGAGATAGCCTGGGAAGGTTGACTGAAGCACATGGCAAAGAGGTAAGGTATACATGGCCATAGAGTTAGAGATTACCCCATACAGGGAGAGAGTGATTCTGGTAGAAGAAGGCAGATACTGCAAGATATTCAGTTGTCCTATCCAGTGGCAGTTTAAGCAGTAGGTGGAGGTGGGCTTGAGAAGGTAGTGAAGCTGATGAAAGATTTAAATGGCTTATTTGAAGGAATGCCCAAATTTTGTATGACAACTACTCAATCTGTGTATCCTAATTTTTTTTAGTTTACTTTTACTTGCTCATGTATCATTTTCTTCAATGAAGATCTTTCTTTTCATTAATTCAATAATGGCCTAATGAAAACACAAGATTTTTTTTGTTTTGTTGAATTTAATTTAATTTACATGTCTATAAATGTATAAAGAGTGAAAAACTTTAAACACCTCACCTGGGGTCAAGGTCCTTGGGTTTTCATTCATTTCTCAACATTGTGGTTTATGCACCTCTTGCATCCAGTTTGGTGCAATTTTTTTTTGGGTCCAATTTTTTTTCAGTGACTTTTTTTTCTCTGTCTGCTTTTTTTTGTTGGTCTGTTTTTTTTCACCTTTTTTTTTCTGCATGCTTTTTTTTCCAGTCCACTTTTTTCAAAAAGAAATCACACACAAACAAATCTGTGTACATAGATTGTAAGTTTCAATACTTATCAACTATCTCTTTGTATGTATTTAGATTTGTGTGATGTATGTACATATGTAAGAAGTTTTTTTTATTTCTTTTTAATACTTTTGAGCTACCTCTTTGTATGTATTTAGTTTTGTGTGGTTTATTTACATATTTAAGTTTTTTTTTTTATTTCTTTTTGATACTTTTCAACTACTTCTTTGTATGTATATATTAGGTTTCTTTTGTACTATCACAAACATACAGGGCCAATGCATTTAAGAGGGCCAAAAAATTTAACAAGGAAAGAGGGACTGTAACAGAGGTAATTGACAACAAATGTAGTAAACACCAATTCCTCACTTGGTTCCAGCTTTTTTTTTTTTTGAACATTGAAAATTTAAACACATGTAACAAGAATAACACATGTGACAAGGAAAAAACATGTAACCAAGGACAACACATTTAACCAAGGAAGACACATGAAACCAAGGGTGACACATGTTAACAAGGACAAAAAATTTAACTAAGGACAACACATGTAACCAGGGATAACAAATTTAACAAGGACTGTAACAGAGGACATTGAAATCACATGTAATGAATACTAATTCCTCATTCATCTCAAGAATTTTTGAGAAAATTGAATATTTATATAAACTACCTTCCATACGACCTTTTTTCCATGTAATTCTTCCTCAGCCCATAAATTAACAAATTTCAGTTTTTTTCACTTATAATTTTTATAAGATTTTACTACATGTAACAAAATTAGTCACTTTCCAACTTTATCAAATAGAAGAAGGTCCTCCTACCCTTACTTTTTGGTTCCACATTTTATAAACCAAGCACATTTCAATGCCCTTCTCCATGATACCCATCACCAGAATAGGGATCCATCTTCATAAAATATGGATCAAAGAGTTATCAAACTATCAACAGGAGACTGAATAGCTGCAATATTTCTGGAAGTTATGGTATATCCCGTTTGTTCTCTGATTATGAAATTGAATTTTTTCTGATTGCTTTCAATTACACGCAGGTAGTTATCCTTCTCAATTGACCTATAGAGATTTTAAAATTGGGAATTCAGATGGCTCCTTGAGGAGGAGGATTAGACTTAGAAAATTGTATGACCCTCTGCACTATTTATTTATTTATTTATTTTTTTTATCCTTAGAGTGAATTGGGTGGCTTCCAGAATTGAAAGAACAGCCAGGAAAGAATAATTTCACAGCCATGAATTATCATTCAAATTTTACATCCTTTTTTTATCCTGATGATTCAATTTTGCACTTGGGTGGTTGTCTGTTCCCACACAATCTCTTCAACCAATACATAATATTTTAGAGATAAGTTTCATCCTATCTTTTGCATCATGAAAATAATCTAAGGGTGAGGCAGTTCTAGGGAATCATGATGCCATTAACTGTGGTGTTGAGATGTGTCAGGGAACATGTATTTTTTTTTTCTATTTTTAATACAACTTGCAGAGAGGCTGTGTTGGCCAAGGTTCTAATTGAGTAAAATCATCATTCAGAAAAAAAATGGAAGAAGCTGAGGAATATGTTTGAACTCCTGGGATAAGGAATTTTTCTGGAATGCTTTTATCACTTTGTCACACTTCAGAGCCTCACAGAAAGAAGAAAATTTTTGATCTTATAATGATTGCATTTAGTTGAAAGGCTACTTCAAGACATGATTGTTTCCAAACTACATTTTGGAGGAAAAGTTATGGTCCTTTGTAGAGACTTGAGGAAAATTTTCCCTGTGGTTCAAAAAGGTACATGTACACAAAGGTTTTGGTTAATTTTTCTTTCTGGAGAGATTTCAGAGTTTTGAACCTGATTAAAAGATTTTCTTACTCAATGTTGGAGATTTTCTGAAAAATATGGGGTTTTTAAAAAAAAATTGCTTCCTGAAAACCTGTTAATTCATGGCCATAGTAAAAATAAAGCTTTGGATAAATTAATCAAGGATTTGTTTTGAAACTTGCACCATTTCTACCTTTAAAATGGTTATCTCAAGGACCATGTTGTTTTCCAAAATATTGAGAAATATGAAAGCCATGAAATTTTTGAAGATTATACTCAAAATATATACCAATAATTGTTTCTCAAAACATTATTTCTTCCCATATTTCCTCCTCATAGCTTGAATCTGAAAGTTTTTGCCCCTAAAATGATGATTAGGAATGTGGACCATAAAATTGGCCTTTTCAATTTAAACTTCTGGATTGTTTTCAGATCGGGAAGCAATGTTATAGTTTCCAAGATTGCAACTGGTAATTCAACAGGAAGAATTTTTTCCATTCCCCACATCCCCTTAGTTACTGACCCTCATTAAAATGGCATCCCTTTCAAGATAATTTACAAACTTTCTCCAGTTATTTTGTCTTTCTCATTGAGAATGAACAAATCTCAAGGTCAGAAATTTTCAAAATTTGGTCATTATCTGCAAGATTCAGTTTTCAGCCAATATGGTCAGTTATATGTAGCATTGTCAAGGATAAGACCCAGCCACTCAAAATGAGTAGTGGTCACACATAAAACTTACAGCCAAATTTGATTTGAACCTGATGAAATTGTGTATTTACACTTAGGTTTTAAATGCTATACATCCCAGAAACTGATGCATTTAAAATTCATTTTTTGTTTGAATTAATCCTATATCAATGAATTGAAATCAGCTTAACTGTCATTTAATTGAAAATCAAAAAATCTTCATTTTTCATATTTTTCCCATCAACCCACATTCCATTCCCTATCCAAATTATTATATTCTAACAAGTCCCCAAATTTGGCGGCAATACTCTAGTCTATCAATAAATATATCAAAACATGATTTTGGTTGAAAGCATCTGATCTTCCCATTCAAAATTTTTTAAATAAACCTGAAGCCAAATCCCAGAAACAAAAAAAAATTACTCCTTCTTTTTAACCTTGCATTTCTGATTTTAGGTTTTCATTTTCTTGGTTATCAGGGTTATGAAATATTGATCAAGTTCTTCCAAATGTCTTCACAACACAACAAGTTGTATTTCAGCACCACTATTTTTTATTTTAGTAAACCATACTAATAAATAAAAGCTGTTTGTTTTAAAAAAGTTAATCTTTGTTGCAATATGATTTCAACTATTCATCAAATTTCAAAACACAAGTAGTGGTATATTTTGATGTGCAAAGGATTGGATGAATTACTTGTCTTCTCAAAAACATCTGAGAATAAATTTTCCTCCTTTTATTTGATTGCACATTGAATTCAAACTGTATATCTTGTTTTGAAATCTCAAATGAAAAAATTAAATTCTGTGTTGAATAATGATGAGAAGTATAGGCATATTTCATCCCCATACAAATATTAACCCAGAAAATCCAGTTCAGTTTCTAAATGGTTATTCTTTTCACTCAATATTTTCGAAGAATTCCTTTGTTTGTTATCAGCAAATCAACCTAATTCAAATATCGCGCAGCATTCATTGCGTCGTTAGGTTGCCCAACTTCAGACCTGATACCGAAAGAATGAAGATTGTTTGAAAATAATGGAACTTTTTCTCGGAGTGTTAACATTAAACCCAATCCTACCCCGCGAGATCAGTTGGCCTGAGGTCCACCCGGGACATCAGGAAATTAATCGCAACAGGCATCCGCGAGTTCATTCATGGGCAGTTACCCTCCGCATCTGTGGTGTTGAAGGGGCGATCCAATAGAATGTCCCTGGTAATGATTTGTTTACCATTATCACAAGTCACTCTTAGATCTCCTCTCGTTCCGAATCCTTGAGAACTAGAAGGCTGGACTAAGAATCACGACAAAAAAGCGGGGGAAAAAATTGTTTCCCGGTCAGTAGAGAAAGTCCCGCTTCTTAGATGCTATATTAGTCGGCGAGTGCTTACAGTAATTAGAGTTTGATTGTCTGCTTAATTTTATCCAACTTTTATTACCGATTGAACCACCGCTCTGACTACCAGCCGGTAGGATTTCTAAGGAGCTAATGGGTCTATTTGAACCCGCCACTTGAACCGAGGTAAAATCCGAGCTGGTTCCAATTTTGTTGATGAATTTGATTGGTGTGGAAAAGTTGCACGATACCATCTTCCTGCGAAACAGTCGAGTAGAGAATGATATTGTAAACTTCAGGAAATATTGAGTCAAACTAATAATTTTGAATCAGAAGAGACGAAAGCATTCAAGAACGGACCAGGTTATGTTTAGGACTCCTGGATTTTGATTATCACTAACTTGCTTCCAAAGCTCCAAGGAAAGATCAAGACCATTAGCCTTGCACTATCATGATGGAAAGCATAAGAATGAGCTTATAATTGTTCAAGGGGAAGAAAAATGAGCAGCCAGTTGATTGCTCACAGATGCGCATTGATCGCTGACGATTGCTTGATGAACCTTTCCGGAAGGGGCAGTTATTGAAAGGCAAGCCCCGCAAACTCGAGCCGAATTCCACAGGTTTGAAGCGATAGCAATAGACCTTAGCCCCTGAGGTTGGGGCCATCTTTCAAAAAGACAACTAATCAAGAGTAGTGAATCAGACAATTTTCCAAAAAAAACAGAACATACTCTTCGCGTGCATTGATATTATTGCCTTGCATTGATCAAGAAAGGAATCAACTGAATCAATGGTCCACGTACTTCCCCGTAGGCCAGTTGGCTCCCTTTTTTACAAGAAATCGCAAGAAATTTTGCATATATTTCCATCCTATGGAATCAGCTTGGAAAACGAAAAGAATCAAGCGATAAATGAAGAACCGAAAAATCACATAAGCAGTGGCTTCCGCCTGGAAAACCCGCCCATCTATACCCGACAGGTCTCTCCCGCAAGACGTTTGGGAAAGCACCTTCCGGTCATCCTGAAGTGCGCCCGCGGATTGAAATAGACATCCGAAAAAAATGAAATTCAAAGCTATCAAGCTGATACCTAGCCTGAGGTACATCATTGACCAATCTTGCTTTTATTTTTTGACGACGCAATCACCATGTAGAGAAGACTTTAAAGGGATTGCGTGGGAATAGCGAGGAAGAAAGACTGTGGCGATGGTGAAAGGAGACGCTGGGTCTACTCGGAACCACGAATATTTATAATATGCATGTCGCCACATAACATCAAGAAATCATCCAGAAGACAAATGGGGTGGTGCTCAAGAAGAGCTGACCACATTCAAGCACACGAGGGGGATGAGTACCAGAGGCAATAAAATTACTCTGATCCTATCTTTCCAGAACGCTCGAAATTCAATAACCTCCAATGTGTAATTGAATCGGCAGTGGGACCAACTCTAAAGCTTTCCTCCGTCCATCACAAACTCAGTGTTGTTCAACTCGTATTGGATATTTATATGCATTTGAGTTGAAGATGAGTCGCCAGACCACCTTCTGTTTCTGTTGCGAATAAAGGATATCGATCACAGCTCACCCTCACCATCTCAGATAACAGATCGGACTATTGACTACCAATAAGCTTTGTAAATGAGGGGTTCACCATCGCGACAGAGGCCAAGCGCGCACTGGAAGTTCTTGCGTGCTGACGGACTGATCCTCCACCACGCGATGCTGGCCATCCGCGCGCATGGAGTTGTTGGCCGACATCAGGTCAGAGCGACGACAGCCACTCTAACGCCCTAGAAAAGATAACATATCCCTCAACTCCCACCCATTCATTTCTCAGAGGAAGCTTGCTATTGCAGTCCAACCATTCAAATCACGAGATTTAGACTGTAAACGGAGTCAGACTTGGACTTGGGCCCGAGTTGAGGGTTCTAACCATTGAAGATCTAATAGCCCAGTGCCCCTGAGGCGGAGCTTTGATTTGCGCAGCTAGAAAGCAGGGTCCTTGCGATAGGTCTTGGGATTCCTGAAGTCCAATTCTCCAAGCTTGATTTTATCTCCCAAAATTTTCATTATGGCGTGACTTGAAATTCTTTGATGTTTTGTTTTCTGTTATCTTTCCTCTGAGGTCGCAAGCTATACATATTTATTTACATTATGTTATTATCTGACCCTACCGCTTTCTGATGTCACGCAACAAGTGCTAGACTCTCACCTCAACTTCCCAATGGCTCGGAAGCCCTTGACATGTATTTTCTGACAGTCAATTTGAAATCCCAAACCATCCAACTTCATTCAACAATTTATTCATTTGACTCTCACTCTCTCCTATCCACACCACTAACCAATCTGTAATTTAAAAAACCTGCTTATTTCCTTTCATCTCACCAACTATAATCTTCTTTGTGATCTACTCCAGAATTATCCAGAGAACATGAAATTTTATTCTTTTTCTACTGGAGGCACAAACCTACACATCATCAAACTCCTCCTCAAAACATTTGTTGTAGTTATGAATCCACAATGAGCCATCTAATAGAAAGGTTTGAAACTCTTTATTGAGATCATGTATAGGAACTCTTTTAATAGCATTCTTTAGAAGACAAGGAAAATAAAAAATGGTTGACTTAAGGCTAACAAAGAGTTGATTTTCCATGATGAAATGAAAGAATAGTCTGATTAACTTTTTCAGATATTCCACTAACTGGATCAGACTTAAAAAGCATGAGAAGGAGTATGGTTTCAGGAACAGAATTCAAGCCTAGGTAGTAGTCAATAAGATGTTGAATAGATTGACTCAAAAATACAAGGATAAAGAAAATTGAGGAAATTTTTCACAGGTGAGGGAGTATTTCATGATTCATGAGAGTGGTATGTACCCCCACTGACTTGGTCCTTGGCTCCTCCTGGTTGCTAAAACTGTAATCAATGTTGATTTGTGAGTTTTGAGGCTTCATATTTATCCAAAATGCCAGGTTCATTCAACCTGGTGGCAAATCAGGCATGCATAGAAAGTGGAGATGAAGAAGGAAGCAGAAGCAGATATGAAGGGGAGTGAGGTAAGATATGAGAGGATGGGTGCTGATGGGAACTTGCAGGAGAATCAGCAGTCTGTTTTACAGGCACTTCAGGGCCTTCAGTTGGGGAAAAATAATTGATTTATACTAGCTCTGTTTCTGGGGTGCATGGTACCTTGAACTAATTTTGTATTTGCTATTTCCAATTTGGCTACATGCAAGTACTTACTTCACACAAGTGGCAAAATATTTTCTTGAAACTCCTCCTGAATTGTTCTGTGGGGAGGTGCAGTTCAAGATTGGCTTGAAGAAACTTAAAATTGACCAGTGTTTTGGTGAGTATTTCCACAATCATTTCTCCTGAGGGTGTGCTTTCATTAGACAGTAGTGATTTGGAAACTAGATCTCTGATATGCTGAAATCAACTCCCAATGTGTCTTGAGTTGAGGTTCAACTGTGTCTCTTTGCTTATGAATTTGGTGCCTTGATTTTTTTTTGTTCTTTTTTTTGTTGATTGGTATTCCATGACCAACTATGAGGGTGGAAAACCATTTTAGCTTCCTTGAACATAGGTTCATTGCCAAAAACCTTTCCTTGGTGGTTGGCTGAGAAACTTTTGATTTCTTCTTAGTTCTCTAGCTTATTTTATTGACATACAGGGTGATTAAATATCTGGTGGTGGATTTCTGGGTGATTTTGGTGCAACTGTAGTTGGCTTCTGACTATTGTAGATTTTTTTAAAACCCCAGATACAAGCAACAAACTGAATACCAAATGAAGATTCATCTGCAAACCTAATCTCACTCATTTGGGAACATTTATCTCCAATTTGTTGTATCAAAGAGGCTTTAATCTAAACTATTTAGTAGATCCTTGTACAACACTCCTCCTTATTCTTCATCCGTTTTCATTTTTATTCTACTTCTTTTTAACATCATAGGCACATCTTTTGCTCCACCTTGTGTCTGTCTCTCTTGCCCTTGCACCTTCCACTCACTGGTTGCTCTTTTCACCCATCTGCATAGTTGGTCCCCTGGTCTGGGTGACCTTGTGTATAGCAGTAATACCAGATTTGTTCCTTTGATTTACCAAAATCATTGCTTCACCCTCTTCCAATGGGAATAAGTTTAATTGTTTGTGAACTGGGATATTATACTGACTGTAAATTGGATTTCTGGCCTTGTATGAGTTTAAAAATTGATGAGGGTGCCCAAAGCCTTCTGCATTTTTCTAAGTTTAAACTTGAGTGACTCTTGGTTTACAATGTTGTGGATTTTCATAGGAGCCAGATCCTTGACTGAATTCAATTTTTCAAACTTGAAGTCTTTCAGAGCCTTCAAAATAAATTTATTATGGTATAATTTTCTTTAATTGTCTGAATTCCAGTCTTTAATGTAGCCAAGATGTTGAGTTGGGAATTCCCAGACCTTCACCTTAAAGTTACCCCCAGAATTTTCAGGAAATCCTTGATCTCTTCCCATTCAGGAACCACAAATAGAAAATTGTCAATGTGAATTTGAAAATCTATTTACTTGTAATTTTCCACAAAAATGAATTCTTCTCCCATGGATGTTTTAATCCCTAAATCACTGACAGATTTGGATAGGTGAGCATTCCAGGATCTTGGGGAATGTTTGATCTCAAAAATTGAGTTGTTTAATCACCAAAAAATTCCTCCTTACCTATTACCTCAAAGCCCATGATCTGGGATACATGTATTACTGCATCAATTTCCCCATAGAGGAATGATGTTTCTACAAAAAATTGGAATTCTGCCCATTTTTGTTGAACCAATGCCACAATTAGGAGTTTGAATGACTCACTGCACCTAAAGAAAAGTATTTTTCAGTTAATGCCTCATCTATTTCTGGTGGTTACCAAATCACATCCACTGGGACTTGAAATGTGTGGTCTCCCCAAATTCAATCTTTGTCCTGACTGGTTTCCACATTCCTGTGATCACTTTTTAATCTTTTGTTTGGGAAACATAAGGGTTCCTGCTTGGTGCATTTTTCTTTGATCATTTTACTTGGTCATTTATTTGATCAACTATGGTTTTTTTCTGGGTAATCCAGTGATTTATCAACTTTCACAAATTTTCTCATATTTTCCTCATCATTCTCAGAGGCATTTTCTGCTGGAATCGGCTAGGATCTTGTGTGAAAGGGAAGGATATCCAACTCCACTGTATAAAATCCTGTTGTAATTGATATAAATAAGTTAGCAAACAGCTTACTGGAAGTCCTTGAAGGGTAATTTAGTATTAATTCTACACCTTTAGATTATTAGTAAAACTAAGGGTGGTTTTGAATTGCCTGTCCTTCTAGTACTATAGTAAGTTTTCACAATAATTTATTTAAACTAATGTGTGTTTCCTTTGAAACTTAAAATGGGTCTCAGGTCAGACCAAGATTAATTATTGACTTTTATTGGTAGGATTGTTGAAGAATTTACCAGATTTACTGGATTATTTATGATCTATTGATCAGATATATTTTATGTTAATAAATATTCCAATTTTAAATGGTTCAAGCTTTTATCAAAGGGGTGGTTTAGGAGAGGACCCAAGGATGGGTTTACCCAAAGGGGGCTGAGTGGGGAAAGGTTGGTCAATGCTTTTTTTTTGTGCTCTTTTTCTTTTTAAGGGTTATTTATTCAGTTATTTGTGGTTCTTCTTTAGTTTTATTCTGAATATTGAGGTTACAGAAGAACCCTTATTCAAGCACCTGATGGTATGGTTTAATTTTTCAAAGATGGTTTATAATCTGGCTTCTGATTTCCTGTTGCTTTCTAATTGTTTAAAAGTTAACATTTATCTTGGTAGTTATTGTTTCCTTGGCTGGCTACTGATGGCATAGGAGGCCTGAAAATTCTCTGAGGTCTGGGACCTGGGATGAACCATGATAAAACTTGGATAGGGAAGAGAGTCCCTCCTTAAATAGAAAAACCCTGCCTCAGGGGGCGCTCAAGCATGCCCTTGAGACTCTCCCTGTCCTGGTGAGGGAAATTGAGTTAAAGTTACGTGAGGCATCTCTGCTGGTTGGAAAAAGGTTTTACAGGGGGTTCATGCATGCACAGCCTTGCATATAGTGCTGTGTAGTGCTGAGAAGATTGTTTGGTACTATTTACTTGTTTGCAACTGAGGGTGATTCCTGCATGAATATATTGAGGTGCAGTGCTGAGGTGAGTTTGTACTGGTGATTGGTTATTTTTTTGGTACTGTATGATTCTGACTGCATATATTTCTCCGCAGTGCTGGGGTGAGTTTGCACCAATGCTTTGTTTGGTACTAAATGATCCTGACTTCATATATTGCTATGCAGTTCTGGCATGATTTTGTAATTTTGGTTTTTTTTTTTTTTTGGTACTGTATGATTCTGACTTCATATATTTCTTTGAAGTTCTGGGGTGAGTTTGCACTGGTGCTTTGTTTGGTACTACATGATCCTGACTGCATATACTTATGTTCAGTGGTGAGGTGTGTTTTAACTGGTGGATTGTTTGATACTTCTTTTAACTGATGAGGTGATAGGGTTGAAATGTTTGCACTTCCATCTGTATCTGTATTTCTTTATTCTTGATTTGGTGACAGGGTTTAACTGGTTGCACTGCATCCTGCATCTGTATTTCTGTATGCTTGGTGAGATGATAGGGTTGGTTTATTTGCCTGTTGTTGAGAGTAAGATTTCAATTTTATGTACTTGAGGGTTTCCAAGGTATGCCTGTATATATTCCAGAGAGCTGTGAAACCTGGTTGGTTATGAGTTTGCCACAGTCAAAGGTTTTTGGGCTGTATCTTCTAATCCATGAGGGATAGGTGGGTACTTTGGGTGAGTGAATATAGGTCATTTTTGATTTAGAATCCATTTCTGAGTTTAATTTCTGGTTTTGATTTGTTTTTATACTAGAAATGTGATTCTGAAGGCTATAGGACAGGCTTAGAGAACCACACTGTGATTTCTCCAGAGATGTTTCTGGGAGCTGATTCATGGCAGGTAACATAGGCATACCCCTTTCTTGTAATTTGCGGTAATTACATGTTTAACTGTGCTGGAGATAGTTTGAGGGGAGACCCTGGTGTAACAGTTGTTTTTTGATGTATCTGAAACAGGTTAGATGGGGATTAAACCATGAAAAAACAATGATCACCTGATTATAATTGATCATTATTTTTTCATGGTGTAAGTATGGGGAAGGTAGTTTGGATGGTTCCTTGGTTGTACCACATGCCTGTTGAATATGGACAGTGGTTTTGTGGCATTTTTTAGCATTTTCATTAGTTGGGGGTATGGTAGAGTAGGGTGGGTAACAGTATGGGAAGTCTGGAGGGCAGTTTTTTGAAATACAAGGCAAAGATTAAGGGGAAGGAAAGGGTGGCAGGAGTAAAATACCTGCTAACCAAGAAATGGCATTTGTTTTTTTCAACGAATTCAATGGAATTTGAGTGTGTTTTTTATCCCAGGAATACCAGAGTTCTTAACCATTTATCTAGTTTTGAAGTCAGGGTGGTTTTAAAATCAACCCTGAGGCCAAACGGAATCAGGGTTAGAAGCTATCATAAAGGCTTGATTTTTGAATTATTTCTGAGAATTAGACCAACTGGTGATTGCTGAGAGAAATATTGTTGATGACCAGAAACGCTGGAGTGATTTCAAATAGTTGAAAACAGATAATAGTAAGAGATTTGCATGAATGAAGAAATTTGACAACATTGAATGAAAAACCAATAGAAACATTCAAAGCTACAGGAGAAATTCTGTGAGGTTTAATGATCAGCACATGCTTGACATGACTATGACTAGGCTGGAAATAATAGATAACTTCTAACAATAGGTCAGAATGAAGAATCAAAAATGCAGAAGAGAGAGTGATTCTTCATACATGAATGATTTGGTCTTCTAAGTAGAAGAAGTCTCCTTGAGACCTTCTGAAGAATTGAGATTGTGGATCTGTTGGTTGAAAGGGGTTGATAAATTGAAATCCAAGCTTGAGATGATTTTAATCAGTATTTACAGGCTTGAGAAGCTTCCAGGCTTGATTGGATGAATACAATAATGAATTTGAGCTTAATTGGATAACAGTGGTGGATTGAGAAGAGAAGAAGTAAGTGGAGTGGTGATTTAAGGATGATGTTGAGGATTGAACAAAGAGATTCCAACAGTCAGTTGGTTTGACCAAGGAGGTGGTATGAGCCCGCTTGAGAAAGACATAGAATGGAGTTCCCGCACTGGAATGGTAGCACAGTTGAATTCAAAAGTAGGACCATGGGCTTTAGTCTCAAGCAGGAGATTGAATCTGTAGGTTTCACAACAATTTCCATCCCAGCGGCATTGAGGGAAGAATTCTTAGCAAAATTTACATTTATCCCACTGACTCATCCCAGTAGATGACAGATAACGCCAATTGATCCAGAATGCACCACATTTTGGTGAGGAGGGAATGGTTGAATTGCTTTTACAGGCCATTTTTCTGCAGGGATTTTGTAGTACCCTGCTCCAGGAAAATTCTATGAGAGTTTGTTAACTCTATGAACTTGTGGGAAATGAACTTTCTTCCTCTGTCACAATGGATGAAGGTGTGATTGATATCAACCTGATTTATAATTTTATGAATATAGCTCCCTAATTTTCCTGCAGCCTTGGACTTTTTCCTCATAAGTTATATGGAATTTAGTTAGCAAAAATTTCTGATAATTAAAATCTGTAGATTATTGATTTTTTACATGAAGGGGTGATTTTCAATGTATCCATCTGCAGTGGTTGAAAGTTATTTGATGAGGTTGCAAGAGGATTTGATTGTGGTTTTATATTCAGTTTTTTCTGCGTGCAGATTTTGCATCCAGAGCAGTTGGGAAAGGGTGATGGGTGGGGGATTCTGTGAAGGTTAAGAAACTTCTTGATATATACATCATGAAGGTGACCAAGGTTCATGTTCCAGTTTGTTTTGATGGGGGATTTCTTGGAAACTTTTATTCTGGAAGTTGGGTTGTGGTAGGAAATATATAGGTTTCCTATTTGGGTAAATTGGTAGACTATCTGGTTTGAAAGTTTGACAAGGAAGGTCCTCCCGTGTTTGTGTACTAATTTGAAAAAATCAAAATCTAGTTGAGTAGCATAGATCTGATCTCTGGGGAAATTCAGATCAAAGAGCACAGGTTATATTTTTTACCACCAACTTTCAGTCCCCCAACATGGGTGATGTGGATGTTTTTTCCATAAGTGCCTGTTTGATTTTTGATTTTTGATTTTTGATTTTTTTTTTTCAAGGAGTGAGAGGGTTGAGAATGTTTATTTGGTACCACAAAAGTCATAAAAAAGATCTTGGGCATGTTTTGGGGTTTCAAACATGTCATAGATGGCCTCTTCATGCACTAGGAAACCACAGTTCTCTGTATTTTTTATTTCAGGGTCTGTGCCTTGATACAAGATGATGTCTGCATTTTCTGTTTACAGATTTTATGGGGTGTCTTCATTTCTCTCCTGGAATTCATTGACCAAATTTATTTTTTCAGCTGTTGTAGTTCTTCATCTAGGTTCACCTTTTTGGCTGCAATTTGAGATTTTGGGTCCAGTGCTTGGGAATTTTACCGTGCAGGAAGCATGGGCAGAGGACCGAAATTTGGGGTTTGGATGTTTGGGATGGGTTTGCTTTCCTGGTGCTTGTTTTTTAGGAGGAGTGCTTTGGGTTGAGATGATTTTTTTTAGTACCTTAACTCAGTTAAGTATGATTCTTTTCAGGATTCCTTGAATAATATGCAAGCAGAGATGATGTCAAGGGTGAATTTTTTATGTTTTATACTGAAGTTTTGATGCTAGATATCATTTTTTTTAGAAAAATGCTTTTATGTATTAAAAAGAAGCCATTGAAGGGGAGGATTAAATTATTTTTTGTTCCTTGTGTCTGTCTTCTATCATCTTTGTTAAATTGACAGAGAGTTACTTGAATACTGACATGTTATTAATATTCTTTTTGGTTTTTAGGTTAGTGTAACCAATTTGATTAGAATTTTTCTTGTTAAAATAAATGATTATTTGATGAACTATTGGGATAGGGAATTATATGTGTTCATAAAGTTCTTTTTAATTTGATGCATGATTTTAAAGCTTTTTTCCACAGATTATCTTGGGAGGCTTAGGGCAAGGGTGTTATTTTGACAACATGATTTTGATTCAATTTTTTTTATCCATTTTATGTATAGTATTTTCTTTTTTCCACTTCCAAATAATATGGCTCCAAAGTTGATCTTCTATTTTTCTTTTTGTTTCTATTAATCTTTACAATCTTTCTTGTGTTTGTGTAGTTACCATCTGATTTGGTTGAAGAGAGCCTTTTAATGGGGTTCCCAGAGCTATTGGTCAGGAACTTACTGAATACTTTGCCTGAATGATGTTTATCTGTTAAAGAGTTTCTGATTATCAAGAGATTAATCTTGCTACCACAAGAGAAAGATTTTAAATTCATGGTTGAAATTTTGTATATAAAATGTTGTAGAAGTATTCTTTAGCAGACAAAGAAAAGTAAAGATAGTTTATTTGAAATGATGAAATGCAATAATATTCTAATTAAAATATTCAGAAAATGCACTAATGGGATAAGAATCATAAATAATGGGTATGATTATGGTGTCAGGAACAGAAGTACAGCATAGGTAGGATTCACTGAGATTTTAATAATTTTAGATCAAACATACAAGGATAAATAAAATTGTGGAAGTTTTGAAAAGTTGAAGGAGTCTTTCATGATTCATGAGCATGGCATATAACTCCACTGGTGTTTTACTTAGATTCTCCTGGTTTCTACAATTTCAAGCAAAGTTAAGGTTTGAGTCCTGAGGCTTCAGGGTTATCCAACCTGTCTATGGATTTGGTGTACATAGAGAGTGGAGACAAAGAAGGAATGAGAAGTAGAGATGAATTTGAGTGAGACAAGACATGAGACACCAGGGGAAAAATGGAGGCACATGCTAGCATGTGACCCCCTTTAATTTTGGTGTTACTGAAAGAAATAACTCTGCTGCCACTGGAGGTTAAGAAAACCAAATATCCAAAATTAAAAACTTGTAACTCTTTCCCAACCAAAACAAAATTCAGTTCCAATTCCGATACAATGCATATTTTTCTGTCACATGGGGGCTTGACAAAGAGCTAGGGTGGCATTAACTAACAGAAGATGGAATCCTAGTACCAGGGGGGGCATCCACAATGGATCCAACTGAGATATTCAGGAGAGAGGAGTGAGGACTCCAAGGTGGGTAAGTACCCAAGGAAGACTCAAAATGATTCTGGATGGTACTGGTAAGAGGGGAACTATGGAAAGTATTGGACTCAAATTCAAGGTGCGAATCAAGAAGAATTGATTTGATAAGGAAACAAGGAGCAAGATCATGAGATTTAAGGTTTATATACGGCTAGATACAACCTTTCATTCTCCTACTTTTAAAATATTTTTAACATAAATTTCTGTGGCTGGGGATTGCAAAGCACCTTGAGAATGTTACGGAATGGTCTATAGCTGTCTGATATTGTCACTTCTGACCTCCCTGGTCTTCAAACCAACTTCTGGACCACCAAGCTAAACAATGAAAATATCTTTGATTGTTGAATCACCCTTGGATTTCTCAATTCCACAATAGTTTTGTCAATTGGTGAAACCATATTCAAAGTGTCCAATAAAGGATTGTTGATGAAATTGCCCACCATTTACATTTAACAACTTGATAAAAATGGACTGTTGCAAATTCACCCAACAGGTATCTGACACATTCATATTGTTGTCTTTTTCTGTTCATATTCTGTAACTAACAAATTTAGTTACCTTTATCTCCAACTTACTTTTTCCATTAAATAACTACTCATGTCTCAGGCCCCCTCTGGGGCTCTCTAGTTGTCACTAACCTGCTGTCTTAGGCCCCTTTTGGGGGTTCTCTAGTTGTCCATAAATACTGGTCCTTCCCTTGGACCATGAATGAGAAATCATCTGATTACCAGTCAACAATACCGGAGTGCCCCTTCCTCCTCATCAGATCAGTTCCTCTTGTCTATACAAGACATATCCCCTCTCTATTGGCTCTTTGTAGCCTTATTATTCCTCCTCATCAGGCTCCTCCATAGCCTACCATTACCGTTTCATCCCTCATGGAAATATAGTCATTCTTCAACTCTTCACATATTGATGGTGGCATAACTGAGTGGAAAGTTCCTGCTGGCCACAAAATTGTTGTATCAACTTCCAATCAATGTCAGGTTGTGGTAGGTTTAGGAGGTGGTGAATTGATTTACTTCAAGCTTGATTTGGATGGATAACCAAATGAATATCAAGAGCAAAAGGAGATGGGATCTGCAATTGCAACTCTTTTACTTTTGGAGGTGCCCAAAGGACAACAGCAGACACCGTTTTTAGCCATTGGGTTAAAAACTTTGACTGTCCAATTACATCCCTTGATCCCAACTCGGTCCTAGAAACTATCAGTCTTCAAGCCTTAACAGCTTTCCCCAGCTCAATTTGTAATTCCAAGCTTCTTGACTCTTCCATGGACAAGAACAAAAAAAGATTTTTTGTAAACATTGGCCTTTTGAAAGAAGTGCTACTCTGTAAAGTACTAGATTTGGTGAATTCACAGTTGAATGACACCCAGACAAGGCAAATTTCAGTCGTTTCCGGTGGCTTTAGATCAAAATGTTCCCCAGACGTTTGAGCAAAGTTTTTGGGGGACATTTCTGTCTCAATTTGAAAATTTGGGGGAATTAGTTCATTTGAGGAATCTTTTAAACAAGCAATTAAACACCCAATTCCATATTTTTAACATGATGAAATAGATCAACCCTGGATTGTAATTATATCTTGAAGGGGCTGCAACTCAATTGCCACAATTTCAAATACCTTGAATCTATTTTCCCCCTTCTCCAAGAGAAAAACTGCCATTGTTTTTCTGAATTATATCTACCTGTAAAAAAATCAAGAGAGATTTTGAGAAAAGTGGTAGGTTTACAATAAAACAACCAAATTCTATTCATAAGATCTTCTGGAACATTTTTCAGTTTGTAAAGAATTGACCAAGGTTCTTGGAAGGGAAGCATCTGGGACTTTTGAATATTTGAATGTTGAAAAAGTTTATTTGACAGATTTAGCAATGATTTAGTATAAAAACACCCTATTCAATATATTTGAAAATTCATTCAGTACAAAGCAGATGCTGTGGATTCAATTAAAAACCCCAAAACCAGATTACACTCCATCATGAAAATATATCCAACCAAGAAAGCTGAAGGTAAATTAGGAGGGCAGGTAAATAATCAAAGCTTTCATATTCTCCTAATCAATTAGTTTTCTACAATGGGACTAACAAACAGGAATATCAGAAAGGGGAACAACAACTAGAAATACATTATAGATTGGTTTTATATTACAAACTCACCAGTTACTTTTATCCACTTCTGTTGTGGGGTTTTTGAAGCTAATAATTCAGCTCTGCATAATAATACCACAAGATTAGCCAATACAAAAAGTATTTTTTTTAAATTTGAAAGCAGGGTCCTTTTTTAAGAAGTCTAGCTACAATAATGCTTTTAGCTTGTATTTAAATTGTGCCATTCTTGGATCAACTGTTCAGAAACTCAATTTTGACAGTCCTTACCAACATGAAAAATCAGAACCAAGAGTGATGGTTCTATTCAATATCAACCAAACAAATGGGTCAAAAGCTCCCCAAAATTTGTAAAAGTTAACAAATATCCTTTTATTAAAAATAATTAAACTCTGGAAATCATTTTTTTTCAAAATGATAAGCTTATGAGAATCTCTTTCAAATATTGAAGACTTAATTAAATATTCTTGCAATAACATTGTTTTCTTCAAATTTGCAATGCATATTCAGGCCCATCCCGGTGAGTATATTAGCTCAAAGAAACATTTTGAAAACATGATGTATTTTTTTTCAAAATGAGTAATTTCCCAGCTGGGTCAGTGTTATTTTACAAATTTCAATGTCCAGATTTTCAGAAGTCACATGCTACCAAAATTGATTGATTTATTTTTTATTTTTTATTTTGGAAAAATGCTTGAAATTTTATAATGAAATTCTAAGAATGAAAAAATTCAAAAACATTGGTAAAATCTATATCAAACTGATTTTGTGATCATCCAACAAAAAATATATTAGTAATTTTAAAGAAACCTTGATTTACAATTGAACCTCCTTTCAAGAATGAATAATATTTGATTGCACATTAGTTGTGGAATATTTCAACAGAAGTTGTGGTTTGGGTATTTAGGATTTATTTTAATAGATTTCCTGAATTATGAAAGATTTACAACCCAGCTTTAACCAATTGGAAACATTTTTACAAGGTGGAACATTTTAGCATGTGTCTTAATTTTTCCTCTGGTGAGAGAATGTAATCTTGTTTGGACTTGAGGTAGAATCAGCAGTCTGTTTTATAGGAAATTCAGGGACTTTATTTAGCGGAAAAGAATTGATTTTTACTATTTTCAATTTATGTGGTGCATTGTACATTGATATATCTTTGTATTTTTTATTCCCAATTTTGCTATTTGCAAGGGATTTTTTCACAAAAGAATTGGGAACTTCAGTTGACACCATTGCAACTCCTATAAGTAACCCTGTTAACATACAACTTGAAATCAAATTAAAAAAGATTTAATTTTCACTATTTATATTTATTTCTCTGGCCTCTTTTTTTTCTAATTTTGTTCTCTAAAATCATATTTCAGCCTTGCTTCTTCTAGTTTTCTGATTTTTAAAACACTGAAAAAAATTTTTCTTAATGATAAAATATGTGAATTGTATGAAGGTGAGAAGGCCTTTGAATCATTTTCCACAAAACCTACACGGAGTGAGAGCAGAGGAACCAATTACCAATGGGGAGGGGATGAGAAATTTCTGAAAAACAGAAATTTGATATTAAATAAATAACAAAAGCCACACAAGAAAAAGAGAAAATTCAGAAAGTTTTAACAATTGGGAAGACAAAGTATCACATAAGAACCAATATCCAACAGCTAAAAGAAACAAGAATGAGCTACTAAAGAACCATGAACCCAAAACATAGGGAACTGAGAATTATTATAGAAGGTAAAAGAGCAAACCAGTCCAGAATATGTAAAATGGAAGTAAACAAATACCTCCAGAGTAATTCAGAAAGATAAACAACTTTATTTCATAAATACCAAGCTGAAACCCCTATTCTTGTTGCAGGATTAGCCCAATCAGCAAAGGGAAAACCCCAAAAAAACACCAGCAAACAAAAGTTAAAAAAATAATTAAGATTAAAGAAGGAGGATCCAACAAGAGCCATGTAAATGGAAGTAATACTCTAGAATCATGCCTTCAAATTTTAAAAAATTTTCCTTGTCAAATGCTTTCCCACCCCAGGCAAGCATTGAAATCTTAAAAATTTGTGAAAATACAAAAAAGGTGTGGATATAAACAATTAAGCATTTTAATTCATTTTTATGGGTTATAGGAGTGCCTGGGGTGGGAGAAAATAACTTTTGAGAAAAATTTAGGCCCCAAATTGCCTTTAAACATTAATTGATCCCTTGGAGGCTAAAATAAGGACTCCAAACCCCTGGGCCTCCTTGAGGCGGAATTTTTGGGAGAATCCAAATATGGTCACCAATTGGGTTAATTTAATATTTTAAATTGTGATAAATATCATTTTTCTGAAAGAAATTATAACATATTAAAATATTTTAACAACAAAAATCATCAAGTACATAAATAATTATCAAAAATCTGGAAAAATATCTTTTTGAAGAAAACTCAAGATTTCTGATTAAATGAAAATTCTGCTTTACTGAATATGAGAAAAGATAGAGATGTGCTATACACATATATTTCATTGGGATAATTAAATTTTGTTTGAATATTCTAACAAAAGATTAATCAATTAAAAAAATATTCAAGTAAGAAATGATATTTCCTGTGGGAAAACAACTTTTGAAGAAACATGGGAAAACATTTATAAAAATTCTTGAATTTTAATTCCATTCATATAGCTATTTTTGAAGAAAAAAAAAAACATAAAATCTCAAATTGAACCATTAAAAGAGTTGAAATATTTTTTTTTGGGAATGTTAAACTTTAATTTTGGTCATAAAAATTCCAAAACAAAAAAAAAGATAAAGTATGTTTTCAAAAAATGGAAATTCAAAACAAATAATGGTGCCCAAATAAAAACATAGGGTGATGATAAATTCACAAATCCCAGTTGTGTTGGAGTTTTGTAGCGCCCCACAAAACCCAATCAACGCATGGGGGCCCATACATGTGTTGAATGGGTTGTTCCAAACACAATTTATTTAATTATTTATCTATTTATCTTTTTTATTTTTTACTTATTTATTTATTTATTTATTTATTTATTTATTTATTTATTGATTTATTTATTGATTGACTGATTTATTAATTAATTAATTCATTTATTAATTAATTAATTCATTTACTAATTAATTAATTCATTTATTAATTAATTCATTCATTTATTAATTAATTAATTCAAATTAATTAATTCATTCATTTATTAATTAATTCATTTATTAATTAATTAATTCATTTATTAATTAATTAATTCAAATTAATTAATTAATTAATTCAAATTAATTAATTAATTAATTCAAATTAATTAATTAATTCAAATTAATTAATTAATTCATTTATTAATTAATTAATTCAAATTAATTAATTAATTAATTCAAATTAATTAATTAATTCATATATTAATTAATTAATTCATTTATTAATTAATTAATTCAAATTAATTAATTAATTAATTCATTTATTAATTAATTAATTCAAATTAATTAATTAATTAATTCATTTATTAATTAATTAATTGATTTATTTATAAATTAATTCAAATTAACTAATTAATTAATTCATTTATTAATTAATTAATTCAAATTAATAAATTAATTAATCAATTTATTTCAACCAAAAAATCAAAATATTAGGGCTTATCAGAGTTAAGAAAACCCGCCATTTTTTAATGGAGGGTTTCAAACCAAATCCTCCATTAAAAATAAAAAAACCACTTATTTCACATCAGATGTGTCAGAGTTACCTGGAAATAAGTGGGTTTTTTCAAATAAAGTTTTTAAAGGCTTCCACCATCTGTTCATGTCATCCACCCCCAGCTTCCCACCTCCTTCTAACTCCAACCTCAATGAAAAAAAATTTGATTCATCGCTCTTCATCTCTTCATCACTATCCTCATCACTTCATCACTCTTATCACTTTATTGCTTCCATCACATCCAACTAACTCTCATCAGATCACTATCCTGATCAGTTCATCACTCTCATCCGTTTATTTCTTTCATCACATACAGCTAACTCTCATTGGATCACTAGCCTTATGAATTCATTGCTCTCATCCATTTATCACTTTCATCACATTGTGATTTTTTGGTTGATTTCTGTTTTTTTTTTTTTGGATTTTTATTCAATTTATTTTAATTTTTCATTTTTTTTATTTTGGCCCACAACAGTTGTATTTGTGTGGAAAGCTACACAACTCAATTGTAGTCGCGTAGCGTGCCACATGGCCCATTTGAGTTGTGTACACAACTCAAATTAGTTGTGAATTTATCATCACCAAAAAAAATATTATTCCAAAGGAAAAAGGCTTTTAGCCCAATTGAATAAAACCATTTTTTAATTGGGGATGTAATTTTTTCCACAAAGTCAAGCACTTCCCATCTTCTATCTCCCAGTTCTTGAAATCCCTTCTGGACACATATTCTTTCCACATTTCAACAACAGGGGGAGTTGGAACATAAATTATGAATATAACTCCCTCTTCACTCATTTTCAAGGCTATGAAATTAAATCAATCCACAAAAGCAATCCAAAATAGTGGGATTTTAATTTATAGGGAAAACAAATTTGAAAAGTTCAATGATTTTGCCTTAGATATCCAGATTATTGGTCATTCATGAAAAATTTCAATTTCACAATGCAAATGAATCAACCTCATCCAATAATTTGTGGAATACTTCACACCATTAGAATCAATTCTTTCTAGACCTTTTTTAAAAGCAAAGGGATCACCAGAGATCTTATAAATAATTTGATAAAACAGCTTCTTTTTTTCCTATTACAACTCAAAATTATTCCTGAAATCTATGAATTTTCCCCCAATCTGATGATCCACAGCATGACAACCAAAATTACCATCACCTGCTTTTTCATAGACATATTTCAAATTATTTGAAAACCGCTTATAATTTTAGAAATAAGTCTGCTCCACTTTGCCCTCATAGAAACAAATATATTCCAAGAAAATTAAACTGGGATAGAATTATTTGGATATCAGTGAGCTGGAATGGAAGAGCTCTTGTTTAATTGAAGTTTTTGGGTGGATTTACTGAAAAATATTTTACAAGTTCTTTGGAGGAGAATGGGAAATCCCAGATTGATCTTAAAATGCTTGAATTTTCATCTTTTCTGATTCAGCTTTTAATCTCTTTTTGATTTTTAATTGAGATTCATAATCTGCCCTTATTACTTGGATTCCCTGCAATATCAATTATCAATTGGTTTTTTCCACAAATTATTTTTTCTTTAAATCTTTTCTTGCCTTCAAATCTTCAACATATTTTTGATCTAAATATTTCATTGGCTTTGGCCTTTCAGCATTTTTTTGATATTAATCTTGCCTTGGCTTCAGATATTCAGCATGCTTTTGATTTTTATCTTTTCTTCTTTTCTGATCTTCTGCACCTTTCTTCTTGCTTCCTAAATGTTCTTGAATTTCAGCTTTGCTGTTTAATTCTTTTTAATTAGCTTCATAATCTTATGATATTTCTTCTCTCTGGGAAATCTGTTTCCAATTTTCCTTTTTCAAACATTTCTATGATATTCCTTTTTTCATCTCCATGTTTCCTGTTATCCCACTGTTTTATATGATCTTCTGGCATCAGCCCTACCCATTTTTTCCTGTTCCTGATGTGTCCTTTGAATCTCCAAATCCTTGTTTATTGCCTTGTAATATCCCTTCCTCATAATTTCTCTATCCATTATTTCCCCCTGTTTTTTTATTGAGACATCTGCCCCTAAATTCCAAACAACAGAGGCTCCATTATTGTTGAATACTAACTGGTACTTTGAGTTGGGGCTTGGGTACTTAACTCTAATGGAAGATTTCTGGCATTAAGATAAATAAATTTGAGCTTTTATTCAAAATTCTGGGTCAAAAATGAAGATCCTTGATCATCATAGTCAGTAGTCTCATGAAGATTCAACTGTGCATGAAACTCATTGATCTCACTTAGCCTTCCAGAGTGCCTGATTTCACATAAAATATGACTGCAAGGGATCCTCATAGACCAGAAGAAATTCCTTGCGCATGATTTGCTTCTTTCTTCAGGGATATTGGAATATGTTCTTTTGTATTTGATCAATGAATAAAAAAAGGCTTCCTATGAACATAATCTAATACATCTGGTAAATTAATGAATACTTTCAAATATTTAATAGCTATGGTTGTGTGTATTCCTTTTTTTTTATTCACTCTTTCTTTGTGAAAATTTCATGCAAAATAAAATTATCCCCTGTGAAATCACCCAAGTAGAATATTTTGATAGAATGTGAACCTTCAGCCCTTGAAACTGTTTTATTTCCAAGATAAAATTTTCTTGAAGTCCACAGGTCTACAGGATCATTCTCATGCTTGATACAAAATTTCTTGATTTACTTTGAAAAATAAAGGTTATATTTACTGCGGGACTCCAATCTTTACCAATTAGCTTCATATTCCTTCATGAAGCTTGACTCAAAAGATGTTTTCCAACAAGAAATAAATGAATCACAATATTATTCAGATCTGAAAACTCTTTTGCATCTGGAAAATATGGTTATTATTATATGCCAAGTGCATAGGAGGTGAACACATTCATGATGAAGAAAATTCCATTTTTGATTCTATCAACAAAATTTCAATCTGATTCAATTTCTTATTGGGAATCTCCACAAAATTGATGCTCACTTGTATTTATAAGATCAGATCTATTTCTGTTAAAGACTTTGGGTATATTGTCTTCTGAACAAATTAATCTGAGATTTGAAAAGGTACAAGAATAGGATTCTTGTGTTTTGTGGCTCATCAGGGCAAAAGAAATTCAAAAATTTTGGCCATTTGAAGACATTCAAAAAAAATAAAAACAATTGAAATCTATAGCAGTTTGTTCTTTATGTGCAATAAATTATTCACCCATGATTTGAATTTATTGCCAAATATACTGCTGAAGGTCTAGAGAAAAAAAAATGCCAAAGTTTCATCTGATGAGGCCATCAATAAATAAATACAGTTATCAGATGAGGGAATCATTAGATTCAGAAATGTTGGAATTATGGCAAATAGTGTCCTCTTTCATTTCTGATTAAATAAAAATTACATAAAAATTATTATAAATATATTTTATCTTCTGGTACTATGGGCCTCATAAAAATAGTATGTTATGATTAAAAATAATCTCTCATATCTCTAATTAGTTGGAATCCTATTGGTTGATTGCTTCAAGTTTTTTAATTAGCCAATCAGCTTGAATCAATTCCTCAGTTTTATTGTGCTGCTGCTCTTCTTTTGATAGCTTTTATGTCCTGGCTTATGTCCTGTTGTGTCTCTGCCTTGTTTAATACTTTCCATCACTGATTATGTGACAGCTCTTTGGTTATTTTTCATTCATTATTCATTAACCTTCTTGTTATTAGAACCACAATTTGGTCTTCAACAAATGGCTTTTATCTAGAATATTTAAACCTTGCTCTAGTCCAGCCAATTCATCATCATTTTTTCTGACTCATAATAAACCTGAGTGCCCCATTGACTCCCTGGATCCGCTTCTCTTAGCTTTATAAGATTTAATCCTCATCCTCTTAAGAATTTCAACCGGAGAATCTTACCAAAATTCAAAAAATGACATATTGAAGTGGTTATCTACCAGAGAGAAATTCATTCTTAATTTTATTTTTCATGTTCTAAAAATTTTTTCTTCTGGTTAAACTGTTTGCATCTTCATGGTACAAGGATCCCAACTAATTTTTGGCTGGGAAACCTGCTTAAATCATTTCTCTGATTTTTTATTGCACATTTTTTTGAAGTGAGAAGTTGATTTATTGACCACTAGGATTGAAAAAGGGCTCAATGCTTTTTCTGGATATCTTAAAAATATTTACATTGGCTTGATTTAATTCTATTGAATAAAGAAGTTTTTGAAGGGCAATCAACCTCCTTGATTATGTCTGACTTTATTAATTAAAAGTAACTCATTCATTATTAACTCACAAGGAGCAATTCAATTCAAAATCCTTGCCTATTTTTCATTTCAGGATGCTAACTGCATACCAGTGATCATTTTGCCAATCTAGGGCAACTGATGATTTTTGAAACAACTTCCAAGAGTGGGCCTCATATCAGCCTTTGATTCAACAGGATTTATATTGATTTTTTTGATTATCCACAGCAGGAATTTCTTGATCACTCAAATCAGTTTAACATTCAGAATCCATAACATCATACTAACACACCTTGCAGAATTATTTTCACATCCCTTTTTGATTTATTTTGATCAGATAAAGCAAAGGAGAAATAAAATTCTTGGATCTTAAAATAGAAACAAAAACAACCATTCAACAACCATATTATGAAAAATGAGAAATAAACATTATAAATCTTGATTACCTGCAAGAAAGGAAGGATACATCTGGAAGTGAAGGCATGGAATATTTTTGAATTTTTTTTTTGAGAAGAAGAAAAATTTTAAATTGATTCATATTTTGGCTTATAATCTTGGGAAGGTTGGTTGAATTAATAATATTTTCAAGATTCACATTGTGACTCAATTTTTTGATAGCTTCTTTGGAATTGATTTAAAATACAATTATTGGATCTTCATAAAAAACAAATAATAAAATAAAATAAACAAACATAAATCATTCATTATTTAAAAAAATTAACAAGAGAGAAAGAATAAATTGAGGGACTGTATTAAAGGGAATCTATTTGAGGTTTTTTTTCTTTTAAGAAAGATTAAAACTCATATTATATTTTGAGTTTCCATTTTGATAAATTGAAAGTCCTTTGGAATATATTTTAGGTGCTTGATCCTTGTTCATATTCTGGAAATCAAGTAGACCTTGATATAAAACAGATTTTTTGTTGTAGCCCAGAGAATCAAAAATGGGCTCATATGTTTTAACTGAAAAACTACTGGAAGGGCCTTTTTCATTGAGTTCAGATGGTGAGAACTTTGTTTGGGTTGGATGATGAACATACTTATGAATATTAGAGAGATTGCATACTGAATAATTTGAAACACTTGAACAACCAAAGGGATTCATTGTAGAGTAGGAATTATTTTTAACACTTTGAATTATAATTTATTGAGATAGAGATCTTCTTATCTTTATTTCATCATAATAATCATTGAATTTCTTAGTGTTTTCCATTTTTGAATATTTTGATTTTTGATTATTTGGATGGTTAAAATGGCTGTTTTGAGAAAATAGTGATGAATATCTGGATGGCAAGGAGGGAAAAGGTAGTTTTAGAGTCCTCTTTTACCTATTTGAATATTAAAATCTTTGGAAAGACATTAAAACTATTGAGAATCTGGTTCAAAAATCAATCTCCTTGTCAAAATGTATGTCAAATTTCCCAAAAAAATGAAAAAAATACATGTTCAAATTTTCAAAAATGAAAAATAATATAGTTTTTTTTAGTTAAAAATCACCATAAAATTATAAAAAATGAATAAAATAACTCAAAATGAAATATAAAATCATTCATCAAAATTCAAGACCCCCTTTCCATGTCATAAAATACAACAGTGCTTTTGGGATCTGATCATTGACTTCAACATGCCATCATGCACCCATCCTGAAAAACCAACACCAGCATTCAAAATGGTAAAGATAAACTCTTACTTGTGGTATAGATTCACATTAAGTTGGTGAGCATTACCTCCAATCTGAACTTAAGCTCCCCCTGAAAGGAAAAACTGACCTGGTCTGTTTCCCAGCACAACCCTTCCTGCCAGTGGAGCCAAGAATGGCAGCACAGGCAACACCACCAGCTCTAAAATACTAGTCACCAAATTGCACCCATCATTATTCTGAGCAACAGCTATATAATTTCCCAGTGTTCAATCTCTTCCTTCCTCATTGGAATCACAAAGAAAACCAAAAGGAATCTTCATCCCCTCCCTAAAACATGAGCAAAACTAGCCTGACTTTAAACGTCCACCATCTATCACATAGGATTGGCCTAAAAAATCTGCTTGTTGCATACTCTGAAAATTCTCACAACTAGTGCAGTCTGGAAACAAGCATCTCTTGGTAAGAATTCTACCTTTCCACTAGATCTCCCAACACTCAAACCACTTTGTTTCATCCTCTTTCAAACCACTTTGTTTCATCCTCTTTCTCCTCTTTGCTTGTTTTTCCTCATTTATTCTTCTTTCTTCCCATGCTTGTTTTCTCTTTTCTCTCTGTTTCTACATTTTATTTTTACTGAAAATATCTGCCTTCTCTTTTTTCTTTCATCTTCTGTCATCCCAAGCCAAGATAACACAGAAGC
This sequence comes from Puccinia polysora, assembly GCA_025617555.3. Lineage (NCBI taxonomy): Eukaryota > Fungi > Basidiomycota > Pucciniomycetes > Pucciniales > Pucciniaceae > Puccinia > Puccinia polysora. The sequence goes on along the minus strand of CM062621.1, from coordinate 19,793,412 downwards.
ATCCTCCATCAAAACCAAAACTCCTCATTTCCCTCCTTGAAGCACCTCTCAACACATCCAGTCTTCAGTTCTAATGTTCATCCTTAGCAGCCACAACCACAACCAAATCAACCCTTAAAACCTCCAACTCTGAGCATAAATATCACCCTTCTCTACCTTATTGCTTATTCAATACTCTCCCAATCATAGGATCAGAGTTCAAGCCAGTGGATGTTTAGTATTTAGAGGTTATCTTAGACCTCTCAGAATGATTGGATTCCAGAGGAAAGTTCATGAGTAATGCTTGCGGTGAATTGATTAAGTATTTCCTACATGCTTTGGGGATCACAACAAGAGCCACTATTAGGTCCACATAGACTTTTGAAGGTGCTCTTGAATTGAAGTTGGTTAACTGGATTGGAAATGGCCTTGGAGGAGTTGGTGGCATTGAGCAGGGGAGCATTAAAAGTGGTGATATTTGGGTTCAATTTGAGTTGGGAGAGGAAATTTTGACATGGAGGAGATGTTGCTTGGGATTCTGAGGTTTTTGCTGGGGTTCTTAGTATCCAAAGGTTCAATCAAAATGGTTGAGTTTGAGCCAATGGATGATTTGGAAGGACCAAGTGACTGGAGGCTGGCTAGTTTTGAGGGACTGAAGGAAACACAAAAATCAAGGCTAAGGAAATCTCTCACTCCCAAGTTTTTTGGCCCTCAATGCTGGGGTCATCAACTCTGAAAAGTTCAAGATCTGGTTGGATCAAATTTCCAAGTCAACCAATGATAATTTTCATCATTCCACGGCTCTATTGACTTCATTGATGACAAAAAAAAACATTAATAGAAGCCCTAAAATATCAGAAATTATGCCAATGACCACTACCACTGAGGATGAAAAACCAGAAATCTCTGAGTGCTTTCTAGAACCAAAGATTTAGATCTCAATCAAAGGAGGAATTAGTGAGGAGTTCAATGGTTTATTGATGAAGAATCCTCTCCCAATCCTGATTTAAAATTACTTCAAATAAAGATTTTCAAGCATCAGGTTTGAAAAAAGTTTAGAAGATTGATTTTTCAGATTCAATCCAATTGCAATTCTTAGGTTGATTTGATTTGATCTTTTGAGAAATCTTGGATAATCATGAGGCCAGTGCAAGAGATTTATTTTAATGATGATGATGATGATGGTGGTGGTGGTGGTGGGATGTGGAGTTGGAATGGGGTTTGTGACATCTGGGGTGGGAAGAAAAAAAAGGTAAATTTATATACTATGCTTGAAAAAACCACTTATTTTAAGGCACCTCTGACACCCCTGTTATGGAAGAAGTGGGTTTTTTTAATTTTTTTTATTGGCATGTTTGAAATTGGGTATTTTTCTGAAATCTTCCATTAAAAAAATGGATGGTTTTCTAACTCTGATAGGCCCTGATAAATAGATAAAACAGAACAAAAAACAAAAGATATATATAGACACCAAAAATGAATAAATCAAAGTATCACCTTTGATCCAGTTTAAATTCTTAGAGAGAGGTAAGATTCCATCAATTAAAAAAAATCAAAAATCAAAATTATAAAAGAGATTCCAAATATTACCCCCTACATAAATCTTACTTGCATTCAGTTTGAAAATTTCCATAACAACCCAGGACATGTTTTTAAGAATTGCCTTATTTGAGGGAGCTGAAGATTCTCCTAATTTGAGACAAAATATGACTGTGTTCCTTAAATATGAAGACCTTATAGATTTTGTGCTTGCCAATCCAGGAAAGAGCCCAAATCAAAATTGAACTAGCAACTAAACTAAGGGGCTTTGATTCTGGTTTTAAAATGGATCAAATAGTCTAGATTGGCTGAGTGAATGCAGAAAAATCCACTAAATAGATCCATCTGGTTTGGAATATTTAGGCGTAGCCAAGAGGAGAATAAATCCAAAGTAGAAATTCATGGAAAATTCTAAGGTTATAAACCATTTTTTGAAAAAAAAAAACATTCATAATTAATATTTTTTATGTATTTATTCAGGTTTCAATAAATTGGAAGGCCAAAAATCAAAAATGGAAGGGACAGAGGAGGATTTTAATTCTTATATATACTTATTTTTTCTAAATATTTAATTATTTTTTAATTATTCATTAGGTCGTATCAAATTTCAGAAAACCTGCCATCTTTTAATGGCAGGTTTTAAACCAAATTTGCCATTTCAAACACACCATTAAAAATCAAAAAACCCACGTATTTCACATCAGACGTGTCAGAGTTACCTAAAAATAAATGTGTTTTTTCAGATAAATTATTTTAAGGCTTTCATACCCCAAACACACATCAGTCCACGTCACCCCGGCTTCAAACTCCAACCTCATCAGAAATATTCTACCTCCAACCCCATCCAAAAAAATTGATTTGTTGCCCTCATCACGTTATTGCTCTCATTTCTTCATTTCTATCCTAATCCCTTCATGTCTCATATCCCCATCAATTTATTTCTCTCATCTCTTCATTTATATCCTCATTGCTTCATCTCTAATCCCCTTATCATTTCATCACTCTCATCACTTTATTGCTCTCATCTCTTCTTTTCTATCCTCATTGCTTCATCTCTCATCCCCTTTTCATTTCATGAATCTCATCACTTTATCTCTCTCATCTCTTCATTTCTATCCTAATCCCTTCATGTCTCATCCCCTCATCACTTTATTGCTCTCATCAATATATTGCTCTCATCTCTTCATTGCTATCCTCATTGCTTCATCTCTCATCCCCTTGTCATTTCATCACTCTCATCACTTTATTTTACTCATCACTTCATCACTCTCATTACTTCATCACTCTAATAACTTGATCACTCTCATCAATTTATTGATCTTGTAACTTCATTACTCTAATTTCTTTATTTCTCTATTAACTTCATCACTCTCATCACTTCATTGCTCTTGTAAATTCATCACTCTCATCACTTTATTTCTCTTGTCAGTTCATCACTCTCATCACTTCATTGCTCTCATCTCTTCATTTCTATCCTCATTTCTTCATCTATCATACCACCATTTCTCGGCTCATCACTTAATCAGTCTTATGACTTCATTGCTCTTACTCTTTCCAAAGATCAAGATCAATTAATTTTCCAGAGATGAAGAACTGGAATTTGATCTTCTGTTTGGCCCGTCTCTCTTTTTCCAAAAATCCCTATCCTTTCCCCCTCTCTGTATGCTTATCAAATCATTTCCTCCCATCTTGTTCCCTCCCATCTGAATACTTCAATTGGGGTGAGGATCAAGAAAGAATTCAATTTTTTTGTAACATTATTGAGGGTGGCAGGAGTGTTATAATCCAAAATTTAGTTGCACACTATTGGATTTGAACCCATGAACTCAACATTCATGAGTGATGCTTTAACCACTAAGCTAAGTGTGTGATTGCAAGATGGACCATTGTACCTGTAAACTCACTTATTGCTATACAGGCACAATGGTCCATCTGGCAATGGCACACTTAGCTTAGTGGCTAAAGCATCACTCACAAATGTTCAGTTCATGGTTTCAAATCCCATAGTGTGAAACTACATTTTGGATCCTAACACTCCCGCCACCCTCAAAATTTTACACAACTAATTAAATTCTTTCTTGATCCTCAGCCCAGTTGAAGTATTTGGATGGGAGGGAACAATATGGGAGGAAATTATTTTATAAGAATACAGAGAGGTGGAAAGGATAGGGATTGTTGGAAAAAGGGAGACAGGCAAAACAGAAGATCAAACAGTTCCAGTTCTTCACCTCTGGAAAATTAATCTGGACAATTGATTGATTGATTTCCAATCAATCAATAAATGAATTAACAATCAATCAATTTCTAATAAATCAATCAATTCATCAATTGATTAACAATTGATTGATTGCCAATCAATCAATCAATCAATCAATTAACAATCAATTGTTTTCTAATCAATCAATCAATTGATTAACAATTCATCAATGGTGGAAATGGTTTGGATCCTAGGCCTAGGTGGTGGTGATCAATCTGAATGGCTATTAAAACAAGAGGATTATGGGCGTGGTTTTATGTTGAAAGGATCTGATTTGATCTGGCTAGGCTTGCAGGATTCTCAAATAGCCTTATGATGAAGAGGTATGTTTTTTGATGTTGACCATTATTATAAAAGTTTGTTTTCTCAACTGATTGACCAAAAAAGATCTATTCCAACAAGGCAAGCTTTGCAAGGGAACACCTGAGCTGATGGCCCTTCTAGCCAATTGGAGGAGAACCAATTCAAGGGAGGCAATCTTTTGATTAGGCTGTTTGATCTCACTAGCAAATGGAAGGGATTAGAGGAGTGGCAAGGTAAGCAAGAGGGACTTTCTGGTTCACTGGGGTGATTATGGAAGGATGGAGATGTGGGTGAGAGTGAGGAGGTTGGATGGACTTGTTTGAGAGGAATGACCAAATCAAGCGTGTCTTCTCATGTTTGACGCCAATGTGTTCAAATTTGCAAGCCTGGGAGGTGATCTTACAAGCCTTTCAGGCAGACTTGGTGGAGTTCATGACCCATTTGATATGGGGAGAAATACAAGAAGCATGAGTGGGGGTGTTAGCTCTTGGCAGCTTGATTGGCTTCCCCTTGGCCTTGGCTCATCTTCTTTGACTGTTAGGTGGAGGAGTGGACTGGGCTCACCTTCATCTTATGAAAGGTGTTGAAGGCCCTCATAGTATGCTGCCGGACTTGTTTTTGGTTTGTTGGGGGTCAAGTTGGTGGTCTCCATTGGAGGAGGGTGCAGCTGGGGCTGATTTGGACAAGCAGCAGCTCCCAAGCCCAGTTGATGGTGATGATGATGGCCAGACTTTGGTATTCCAAGCTTGAAAGTCTGGATGGGATGTGGGATGGGCTCAAGAATGGGAGGATTGCAGCGGTGATGATGAGCCTGCACTGACTGGCTGGTTTTTCCTCATCCTCATCTTCCTGTAGGTGTTGAGCGGCCTGGGGATCATCCTCTTCTTGGATGGAGGTTGGGTGGGATTATGGATGATTGGTAGAGTAGGTATCCTCACAAGTTACAGAATCCTGGAGGGCATTGGCCATTCTCTTAGCTTGATGGTTGGTTATGGGTAACAAGCTCAATTCAATACTAGGCCTCAATTGGAGGACATTATTTTGCATGCATGTATGGTGGATGGAGGATATTGCATAAATGGCGGGTTTGATTTTTGAAATCTGCCATTCTGAAATACACCAGTTAGGGGTATGTGTATTTCAAAAACACACCATTAAAAATGGCGGGTTTGGTCAAAAAAATGGTGGATTTCTAATGGCAGGTTTGCTAATTTTGATACGCCCTATTGTCATTTTTTTAACATAGGAATATTTTCTGACTGAAGAGAAATATTCAAAATAGAAAGAGCTGCCATTTTTTGATGTAGAGGAAGATTCAGAAGATGAATAGCTTCCTGATTTGTATTTTACTAAGATGGTGATATTTTATTTCCTTTTATTTTTGTTGATTTTGTTAATATTATTGTTTATCAATATTGCATATCAGAGTTGACCAAAACCACCATTTTTTAATGGTGGGACTCAACCCAAATCTGCCATTTCAAAGCCCCCATTAAAAATAAAAAACACATATATTTCACATCAGATGTGTCAGATTTACCTGAAAATAAGTGGTTTTTTTTAGATAAAGCATTTGAAGGCTTTTGCCACCTCAACTGCCCACCATTCCACATCATACACCCCTGGTTCTACCTCCAACCTCATCAGAAAGATTCTACCTCCAAATTCATTGGAAAATTACAATTCATCACTCTCAACACTTCATGACTCTCATCAATTTATTGCTCTTGACACATTGTGACTGTCATCACTTGATTGCTCTCAGCAATTCATCACTCTCATCACTTTATTTCTCTCAACACATAATTGCTTTCATCACTTGATTGCTCTCAACACTTCAGCACTCTAATCACTTTATTTCTCTCAACACATCATCAATTTCATCACTATTGCTCTTTTCACTTGATCAATCTAATCACTTTATTTCTGTCATCACTTACTCACTCTCATCAATTTATTGCTCTCATATCTTTGTTGCTATCCTCATTGCTTCATCTATCATCACTTTATTTTTATCCTCATCACTTCATCAGTCTTATCATTTAATCACTCTTACGTTTTCCAAATGGCCCCTCATTGAATCTCCCCCCGCAAGACTTAGATTGTAAAAAAACAGGCTCATCCTTTTCTGTATGGCCAAAAACTCCAGAAAATGGGGCCTCCCACAGTTTCAAAAATAGTAAAAGGGGAAGGATCACCTGGAAACTCAACTGGAAAAGGAGAGGGAATTACTTGAAATGGGGAAAAAATAGTTTATTGGTAGCAATGGCATTTATTGGTAGCAGTAGAACAGTTGAAAAAATACAGCAGATTACTCAATTGCTGGGCTTTTAAATATATTTAATTTGATAAAAATTTTAAAAAGAAAAACATTTTTGATTAAAAAAACATTTAAGAATATTTTTAACCCCACCAATAAACAAATATTTTTTTTATTTATATTATTCCAAGAGAACAATTTGATTATTGCAACCAGAAACTGGCAATTGGAGCGGTCAAGAACAATCACTATTCCACAGCTGAAGAAATTGAATTGTTCAATCTTCTGTTTGACTTTTCCAAACTCTTCAGGGGAGGGTTTTTTATTATTTTTTATCTTTTTAGCATTAATAGACGGTTAAAAATACAAATGTTTCAGTTTTTTTCCAGAAAACACAACATTTTTGCCAAACCCTTCTTTGGCTACTTCCAAAGATATTTTGGAATCTCTCATTTAAGCCCTCTGCTTGCCACCTCTCTTTATGTTTATCAAACCATCTCCTTCCATCTTGTTCCCTCCCAGGCACCTACTGGGCTTGGGGTGAGGATCAAGAAGGGATTCAATTGTTATTATAACATTTTGAGTGTTGTTAGAGAAGTATTGGCAGTCCAGAAAATGGGGCAAAGATGAAAAAAAAAGTGAAAAAATAAAAAAATAAAAAAGACAGTCATTTGAAAATCATTGGTGACACAGGGTTGGATGAAAAAAAAATCCTGGATTGATCATAGGCACAAAATCAAATACTAGAACACCCCCAAAAAAAAATAACAGCATGAGTTACCCATGCAAAACCTTAAAAGCTTCAAACTAAAAAAAAAAATGAATGAATTACTTGAAACCAAAATCAACCCCTAACAAGGTTGCAAACAAGTGCTTGCTCACTTGCTTGCAAATTGATTAATTGATTGATTTGCAAAAAATTTATTGATTGATTTACAAACAATCAATCAATTGAATGGTGAGCAATTTTTTATTGTTGATCTCTTTTCCCACAAATTTATGTTTCAAGTGATCCTCCTGGACTGATTGATCATCTTCCAGCAATTTATTGACTGTCTTGGATTCAGGAGGACCTCTATCAATAACACTACCAGTCTCTTTGATTGACTCAAGTTCCTCTTTTTGATTCAATTGATTGAGTCCCACAGGCTTGACATTCTCAATATTCACAATCATCATATCTGCCTTGATGCGCTCCTGGTTTGGATCATCATGACTTGGGGTACAACTGGATGGATGATGGAGATGAGGATTGGATTTAATGAATAATAGCTCCTTCCAACTACTCTGGGAGCTTGACTGACATTTCTGGATCACTTGTTCAAGATTCTTGTTAGATTTGAGATTAATTTCACTCATCAGTTGACAAAAAACCCAACTGTTGAGAGACTTGGAAAAGGTCAACCATTGATTGAGTAGCCAATTGGGGACAATACTTTCAATCAACTTGAACTTCCAAATCTCCCTGCAAACCAAGAGGCTCAACCCAGAGGTTATACTAGGTGATTCAATGATGTGTTGGAAGTTTTGGATGAGTTGGGATAGGGGAATTCTGGAAATCAAGACAATTGGCAAACCAGTGGTGGTGGTGATTGATGGAGCATTGAAGAGGACAAGCCTATGGGATGGAAATGGGGCATAGATAGGGTGTAGATGGATGGTTAGACTAGCCGGAAAATTGTGAGGATAATTATTGATGATGGGTTTGGTGCATAGATGCGCCAAAGTTCTGAAGTATCCAATCTGTTTTTTGATGATCCAAATCAATTGTGGAATGTTTGAGTTGGAGATCAATATCTCTTGTTGTAGTGTTGACATCAGGGTCTCTAGGGTCTGATTTGCAATTGTAGAAGGACCAAGGTAAAGTAACAAGACACTTTTGGTCTTGGTGGTGTAAAAATTATGTCCAGCAATTAGCTTAGTGGCAGGCGGAGCATTAATTAAAGCAAAAGAAATGCTGGAAACCTTTTGTCTATAAAGGCTAATGGGCTCTCACAATAGGGCGCATCAAAGTTAAAATTTTAAAAACATTAAATGGCTGATTTCAGGCCTATCCATTTTTTTTCAAAATTTCTTTTTTTTCAGTTAAAACCATTGATTCATTGTTTATTTTGATAAAAAAATATTTTTTGAAAAATTGATATTTTTCCTGAAATTAGCTATTTAAATTTTTCAAAATTTTAACTTTGATACACCCTGATGGGGAAATACGTCAGATTATTGATTGGATGAATTCAAATTTATTGATGAAAAACAGCAGGGAAAGGGTCTCCTTAAGTACAAAAGATTTCCCTCTTGTGGGCCCATGATAAAATATGAGAAAAGGAAAAATTCCGCCCCAAAGGGGCTCTACAGGCCTTGTTACTTAGTTTGGGCTACATGAGCCCTCATGGAAATGCACCCTGAACCCTTTTGAACAAACTATTCCGGTCAGATTTGATGTTTCCATCCTTACAGGGTTGAACCAGCCCTTTTGTGTTCAAACCCTTCAGCTGGTTGTCCTTAAAACCGGCCATTTTACCCCTATGACCTCACCCAACAGGCATTTTTCCTCATGCAGCCATCCACTGGCCAAAGAAATGGGCCAGGTGGGACTTAGGACACACCTGGGTCCGCTCTAACAACTCACACTCAGGGAGGGGGGGGGGGGTGTAACTGGCGGACATTCCCCCCCCCCCGCTCTTTCTTACCTGGGTTAACAGCAGGGGTGGTCAAATACCCTTCTGGTTACCTGGGACAATTTTTTTCCCAGAAAAACCAAAAACAAGTGGTCTGGGGGGGGATCAGGTCCCCCCAGCCCTTGGTGCCTCCCCCTTGGTAACAGGGGGGGGGGGGAGAACCCCATTTGCTTGTGCTCCCCACCTTGCACAGGTGGGAGGGTGATGAAATCCCCCCCCCCCACCGCCAGTTTCCCTGATGTAACCAGCCTGGAAATCAACAACAATAAGGTGGGCTTGGGTGGGATCAGGTACCCCCAGCCCTTGGTGCCTCCCCCTTGGTAAGGGGGGGGGGAGCGCCCTGGTCTGTTACCCTGGGGAGGTGTTCAAATCCCTCCCAGGGTTGTTGCTCCTCCCTCTTGGTAAAGGGGGGGGGCAGATGGCCCCTCCTTGGTGGGGGGGGGGGGGGGGGTGATCAGGTCCCCCCCCCCCCCCCACTGCTGGTCACCTTGTTGCAACCAGCCTGGTCACTTCATCCCCTCCCTTGCCTTGAAGGAGGTGAGGGGATGGGGGGGGGGAAGAAACCTTGCTCCCCCCCACCACTGCCGCAACCCAACTGGTTGCACCAGCCCCCAGCAGGGCCGCAGCAACCAACCAGGGTGGAGGGACTCCAAATGAGTCCCTCTTCCCCCCTACAAAAACCCTGCGCAGGCCGTTGGGCCAAGCGCAAGAAACAGCGGCCCCAATGGGCATCCCCAGCCCAAATTCCGGGAATGACAGATTTTGAAGGCCATCCTGGCTGGCCAAGCATGTCAAAAATGAACCTTGGTCCCAAAAATGCCCATAAAAGCCCATTTGGCTGGGGTTGCCCATGTACCAAATGACCTATTTCATGTTTTTGTGGCCAGTTTCCCCAAATCTGTGACATAAACACAGGCCCGTGTTGTCTGTGTGGTTTTCAAATGAGCCGTAGAGGCCAATATGTGCATCCCATTTGAATTACACCTATATGTGGCACACACATAAGTGCCTACATATTTTGAAAGTTGGGAACTAGGGGATGGGATTTTGAATGAGGAGTAGGAGGAGGAGAGATAAAGGTTCAGGAGGGGATGAGGATGGGGGGGGATTATGGAGACTACTGAAACAAGGTGAGGATGAGGGGATGATTGGATTCATTGGAAGATTGGATGGAATGTTGCATCATGGGTAGGATGAACTTGAGAGAAATTAAGGATCTGATAACAATTAGGAGATGATCTTCAAGATTGATGGATTTGATGTGTTGTAGAACATTAGAGGATGAGATTGTTAGAAATTTTATGAGACCAAGTAAAGGAGGAGGTCAAGGATGATGATGATAAAGAGTTTTCAGACAATCAAAGGAGAGATTGGAGAGTATATATCAAGACAGGCAGCCAAGGATTGGTTGAAGGTGTGAATCCAAGTTGGAGAAGGCTCCAAGATGAGAGGTTTGATGTAACCTGAGCAATGGATTTCCAATTTCTGAAAAAATTCAAAGCATTAGGGGCTAGCAATGATGGTGAGACTGATCTGAGAGAGACAGAGAGCAATCTGATGGCCAACCAAGCCAGTATTGGTGCCTAGGATGATGATGATCTGAACATGAGAGGAGGAGGAGGAAGATCTGGTGATGGGTCTAGTTCTGAGGGAAGAGATGGATTTTGGGATGAGGTAGGAAGAGATGGTTGTATGAGATGAGATGAATTGTGGAGTTGTGGATGGGTGTTTTGCATCCAATGGATGGTGGATTGATGATGATGCATAAATGGCTGATCTGATGTTTGAAATGCGCCATTTCCATGAAACAAAGAATTTTGAAATACACCAGTTGGGGGGTATGTTTATTTCATAAACCTGCAATTAAAAATGGAGGGTTTTCTAACTCTGATATGTCCTAATTTTTTGATTTAATCATTTCTCAGAGAGCTGGAACCATTATGAATAAGGAGGTTGATTCTCTTGAATACAATCTTCCTCAAAGAATCAAGAGACAGAATCAAGAATATGAATATGATTAATCTCCTTATTATCCTCCTGGAAGGAAGTTATTGGCACAAACTGCAAAAAAAATAAGTGAGAAATTCAGTACATTTGATAATTTCTCATTTTTCTGTTTTTCTGATTTTTTTTGTATTTCTCCCCTAGGTTTCCAATGAATTATATCATTCTTTTTCTGGAATTTTCTACCAATTCTCAATTAAAAAATTGAGTGGTATATTTAAAACATATTTTATTTCATAAAAAATTCTCATTTTTGCTTTGATTTCCAATACAAAGTCTTTATTTCCCCCGTAACATCAATTCAACATATTACATGCTTAAGATTTCATAGGGGGTGGAAAATGTTGATTTAGAGAAGCAGCCATTTGTTTGGGGAGGAACTCAGAAAATTGGATTTACAGAAGGGAAAAAATGGTGAAAGAGCTGTATTCAAACCCAATTTTCAAGGACCCAAGATTACAGAATTAAATCTGGGGTGAAAAGTTCCAAGAAGAAAGAAGGGAACTGAATCAAATTTCTTGCGCTCCCATAAATATGTGGATGAAATCTCCATGCCATTGTTTCCTTCTGGCTGAAAAATACAAGTTCCCAGTGTTTCTGGTTACTTCTTTAATTCCCTGAACTTATCTTCCTCTGAATTCCCCTCTCACTCCAAATTCCAAATCTTCTCCTACTTGCTTCATTATTTTAGAATATTTCAAAAATATAGTCTCATTCAATTTCAATTCTGATCATTGGCCAGCGCCAATTTTAGATCCACATTGGAAAATCTTTTTTGCAAAGGATTACAAATCTTGGAAAACCATTATTCAGAAGAATTTAGATCTTGGTAATGATTTCTTTTTCCCTCCAAGAGAATCCAGTAGAAAAATAAAACAAATAATAGTTGAATAATATATAATATTTATAACAATATTTGCTCTTTGTATGTATTAAAACATGACAAGTAGAATGAAAAATGTTGATCACCCCTTTTCTTTTGAATTATATTCATTTTGATATATATTTTAAGGGTTAAAAAATGTGAAAAGCAGTCAGAATCATTTTTAGTTTAATATTTGCATGCTTCTATAAAGTCCTGTGAAAAATATTGAGGGAAATTTTGAATCCAGATCTGAAGAGAAAAACATTGAAATGATTGTGTTATTTTGAAGTTTTTTTATGTTGGATTCAATTTTTCGAGGCAAAGAATACATCCAAAACAACCAAAGAAATATCAAAAACATCTTGAATCTTTTTATTAACTTTTTAAGGTGTAAGAATACATCAAAAAAAAATCCTAAACAACAAATATTGGAAGGCTGATGATAAATTCATGAATCATTTGAGTCGTGTACACAACTCAAATGGGCCATGTGGCATGCTACACGACTACAATTGAGTTGCGTGGCCTCTACACGACTTCACTGTAGTTGTGTAGCCGCCACAAAATGGTTACGTGTTGTGTGGCATCTTACACGCCTACATTCAAGTTGTGTGGGGCTGTACACAACATAAATGTATTTGTGTAGCATGCCACATCACTACAGGTGCTGTGGGCCAAAATAAAAAAAAGTAAAAAAGTAAAATAAATTGAATAAAAATCCAAAAAAAAAAAGAAATCATACAAAAAACCAAAATATGTTAATTTTTTGGTTAAAATAAACAAATTGATTAATTAATTGATTGATTAATAAATAAATAAATACATACATAAATAAATAAATAAATAAATAAATAAATAAATAAATAAATAAATAAATAAATAAACAAGTAATTAATTGATTAATCAATGAAAAATTGAATAAAAAATAAATAAATAAATAAGGAAATAAGTAAATAAGTAAATAAATAAATAAATAAAAAATAAACAAAAAATAATTAGATAGATAGATAGATAAAAAATAAATAAAAATAAAAAGGGTGATGATAAATTCAAGACTCAAATGAGCCGTGTGGCATGGCTACACGACTACATTCAAGCTATGTAAAGCCCCACACTACTTGCATATTGTTGGACTGTAGGCCACACGGCACCAGACCGCTGTGTGGGGGCCGCACGACTACATTCATGTTGTGTGGGGCCCTACACGGCTCAAAAAATAAGTAAAAATAAGTAAAAATAAGTAAAAATAAGTAAAAATAAGTAAAAATAAGTAAAAATAAGTAAAAATAAGTAAAAATAAGTAAAAATAAGTAAAAATAAGTAAAAATAAGTAAAAATAAGTAAAAATAAGTAAAAATAAGTAAAAATAAGTAAAAATAAGTAAAAATAAGTAAAAATAAGTAAAAATAAGTAAAAATAAGTAAAAATAAGTAAAAATAAGTAAAAATAAGTAAAAATAAGTAAAAATAAGTAAAAATAAGTAAAAATAAGTAAAAATAAGTAAAAATAAGTAAAAATAAGTAAAAATAAGTAAAAATAAGTAAAAATAAGTAAAAATAAGTAAAAATAAGTAAAAATAAGTAAAAATAAGTAAAAATAAGTAAAAATAAGTAAAAATAAGTAAAAATAAGTAAAAATAAGTAAAAATAAGTAAAAATAAGTAAAAATAAGTAAAAATAAGTAAAAATAAGTAAAAATAAGTAAAAATAAGTAAAAATAAGTAAAAATAAGTAAAAATAAGTAAAAATAAGTAAAAATAAGTAAAAATAAGTAAAAATAAGTAAAAATAAGTAAAAATAAGTAAAAATAAGTAAAAATAAGTAAAAATAAGTAAAAATAAGTAAAAATAAGTAAAAATAAGTAAAAATAAGTAAGTAAGTAAAAATAAGTAAAAATAAGTAAAAATAAGTAAAAATAAGTAAAAATAAGTAAAAATAAGTAAAAATAAGTAAAAATAAGTAAAAATAAGTAAAAATAAGTAAAAATAAGTAAAAATAAGTAAAAATAAGTAAAAATAAGTAAAAATAAGTAAAAATAAGTAAAAATAAGTAAAAATAAGTAAAAATAAGTAAAAATAAGTAAAAATAAGTAAAAATAAGTAAAAATAAGTAAAAATAAGTAAAAATAAGTAAAAATAAGTAAAAATAAGTAAAAATAAGTAAAAATAAGTAAAAATAAGTAAAAATAAGTAAAAATAAGTAAAAATAAGTAAAAATAAGTAAAAATAAGTAAAAATAAGTAAAAATAAGTAAATAAGTAAAAATAAGTAAAAATAAGTAAAAATAAGTAAAAATAAGTAAAAATAAGTAAAAATAAGTAAAAATAAGTAAAAATAAGTAAAAATAAGTAAAAATAAGTAAAAATAAGTAAAAATAAGTAAGTAAAAAAATAAGTAAAAATAAGTAAAAATAAGTAAAAATAAGTAAAAATAAGTAAAAATAAGTAAAAATAAGTAAAAATAAGTAAAAATAAGTAAAAATAAGTAAAAATAAGTAAAAATAAGTAAAAATAAGTAAAAATAAGTAAAAATAAGTAAAAATAAGTAAAAATAAGTAAAAATAAGTAAAAATAAGTAAAAATAAGTAAAAATAAGTAAAAATAAGTAAAAATAAGTAAAAATAAGTAAAAATAAGTAAAAATAAGTAAAAATAAGTAAAAATAAGTAAAAATAAGTAAAAATAAGTAAAAATAAGTAAAAATAAGTAAAAATAAGTAAAAATAAGTAAAAATAAGTAAAAATAAGTAAAAATAAGTAAAAATAAGTAAAAATAAGTAAAAATAAGTAAAAATAAGTAAAAATAAGTAAAAATAAGTAAAAATAAGTAAAAATAAGTAAAAATAAGTAAAAATAAGTAAAAATAAGTAAAAATAAGTAAAAATAAGTAAAAATAAGTAAAAATAAGTAAAAATAAGTAAAAATAAGTAAAAATAAGTAAAAATAAGTAAAAATAAGTAAAAATAAGTAAAAATAAGTAAAAATAAGTAAAAATAAGTAAAAATAAGTAAAAATAAGTAAAAATAAGTAAAAATAAGTAAAAATAAGTAAAAATAAGTAAAAATAAGTAAAAATAAGTAAAAATAAGTAAAAATAAGTAAAAATAAGTAAAAATAAGTAAAAATAAGTAAAAATAAGTAAAAATAAGTAAAAATAAGTAAAAATAAGTAAAAAATAAGTAAAAATAAGTAAAAATAAGTAAAAATAAGTAAAAATAAGTAAAAATAAGTAAAAATAAGTAAAAATAAGTAAAAATAAGTAAAAATAAGTAAAAATAAGTAAAAATAAGTAAAAATAAGTAAAAATAAGTAAAAATAAGTAAAAATAAGTAAAAATAAGTAAAAATAAGTAAAAATAAGTAAAAATAAGTAAAAATAAGTAAAAATAAGTAAAAATAAGTAAAAATAAGTAAAAATAAGTAAAAATAAGTAAAAATAAGTAAAAATAAGTAAAAAACAAAAAACACTGAAGACAACCAACCAAAAAAAATTCAAGTTCAACTTAACAAGCCCTAAAGTAAAAGGGCCAAAAAATGCAAGAAGTCTTTTGACCGGCCCTGAAGTAAAAGTGCCAAAAAATACAAGAAGTCTTTTTACCAGGCATAAAGTAAAAACACAAAAAAAACAAGTTCAACTTGTGTTAAACTGATCCCATCACAAGCTTAACACAATTTAAGCTTTTGATGGGAGCAGCCCAACACAAGTTGAACTGACTTGACTTACCATTAAAATCTCATTGGAAACACTCATTGTAATGATGTTAACTCAAAACACTCAACATAATGATGTTCCAAATGTGATAACCCTTTATATTAATAGAATTACAATATCAGCATGTTAGACCATACCCAAATGACAAAATTAATCTATAAGTTAGAATACAACTCAAGTTGATCTTTGAGGTGATCAAACCAAAAAGCTGCTTTTTTATAAATCATGGAATGTGTTTTTGGAAACTCTGGGCAGGATGGGAATCAAATCTCCCTTAAGCACAAGCTGGACCCAATGGTTATTGTTAACAAAGCAAATGAACATAGGATCTGATTTTTCTTTTACACCCATTTTCAAAGGAGTAAAAGTACCACATGAATCCAATGAGATGAAATATATTTGTCTTCCATAAGTATCAGCTATTATTTGACCCATGTCAAGCTTTGAAAGCCATTTTGAAGAGGGAATCTGTTCATTAAGTTCTTTAAAATCATGTATTTTTTTAAATCTTTTCAACATCTTTAATGCCTTCAAGAATCTTAGAATAGCACCCCTTATTTTTCCCCAATGTTTCAAGCATTTCCTTACAAAATTTAAACCATCCATCGTCATCATGCCTGATTGATTTAGCAATCACTCTAAAACCACAATTTCCATCACCAACTGGGTCCCAAACCCCACCCAAGAACTTATGTAAGCTCTCAGGTATTTGATTGAGGTAATGCACTTCCTAAAATCAAAAATTAGTCAGCCAAAATTCTCATCTCATTAAAGGAATCACCACTTACCAAAGATGAGCTTCTGTTTGAGTCCTCCATTGCGTCTTCTTCATTCTTCAAAAAGGAATCTGATTCCAACGGAACCAAACCCAATGAACTGGCCTCTGCTTGATTGCAAGACTTCAGGTTCTAGTCTTGGCTTTGATCTATAATTTTCCGTCTTGTTCATCAAGTTCTTCAACGGCCTGCAATAATCTTGTTCAGGATGAGCCCAGATTATTTTATTGACCTTCTCATGTAACTGAGAATTTCTGAGCATTTCATCAACATCAACCTTTAAAAATTCAAAAGGATCAAATATAAGTCAAGTAGGACTCATCATTCAAAAAGAATTCATCAAAAATCATTAATCACAAAGTGATTTGAAAAATCCCACTTAAAACAACTTACATAACTAGAACTGCAAGGGTCATGATCCAACCTCCATCAAGCATGAACATCTTCAGGCACAACATAGCCTCTTGATGCTAGTGGTTTGCCTATTTGGTGGAAACAGGGCAAGCCCATAGTCATTGAGTATGACTTGGTGCACACTTCACCATCATGGTTCTTCTTCAACCTTTCTAATTGATCCACAACAAGCTTGATTTCCTGTAAAGACACCTTGTATCCCAATGGTAAAATTTCAGTAGGAAGAAATATTCCAATCTTTATTTGAGGGTTTTAAAGTGCAGGCTGAACCAATTTAATTTGATTTGAAACTTTTCCCTCTAGGTTTTGCCAAATATCCAACATTTTTCCCAACAAATTTGCAAGGAATGGTTTGAGAGTAGAATGGACCCCTGCAACCCAAGACATTGTTTTATTTCCAAATTCTGGTTTTTTGCAAGTCCAAGCCGTTAAAAACCTCTATATAATATGGAAGATATTATGATCCAAATACTTGAGTACATCCTCACGGTCTGCCAAAAAACCCTTTATACAAGTCATAATTCAATCAACCCAAAACTAGGAAGATTAACAGTAGAGGAAGTGATTTGGCACTAACTCTAAGTTCCACATCATTGACCTCTGCCTCCTTCTTTTTTTTCAAGGCCCCATACTTAGCCCACAGAGACATAACTCTTTTACACCCTTCAACGTCATTATTAAAGCGCACTTTACAGTTTTCTTGTATGTTTTTAGACAAGTGCCATTGACAGCACTGTCTTTTTGACTCAGGGAATATTTTTTATAAAGCATGGATCAAAGCTTTTTCACAGTCTTTCACAATAACTTTGGGAGGTCTCTCAGGATCATAATCCAACTCCTTTAGGGCATTTACAGACAAACTGTAGAACTCAAACGTCTCTTTTGTTGTAAAAACAAGAGCTTTTGTGAAATTTTTCTGGTTGGAAGTAATTCCAACAACGTGCAACAGGGGGATGTTGTACTTATTTGTTTTATAAGTACAATCCATCATAGTGATATGATGAAATTTCTTGCAAAGCTTTAATGACTTGTGCCAAGCCAAAAATAGGGCCTCCCAGTGACCCTCTCCACTAAATTTTGCTCAATGAACCCAACCTGAATTAACAATTGTTCAAAGAGAACCTCCATAACACTTTTTCCCTTCAATTCTACAAGCACTACCTTACGCTTAGTGTTATAGATTTTTTGTTCATCAACATATTTGCCATCATGGATCTTGCTCAATTTTCTTTTGAGTTGAATTGTATTGAGCCCATCTTTCATGCCTTCTTTTAGATTGTCTAAGGCTACCCCAGAGATTCTCCTCAGGTGAGGAGGCACTGAGGGGTGTGGAGATGGTTCATGGTTATGTTGATCATTTCTGTAGGAGATTTGCCACAAGTGTTCTGCCTCTGTGCAACTTGCACCAATTAAAAACTTGCACCCAACCTTCCTTGTGTGATTTTGCCTTGACTTTTTGGTGATCAATTTCCCAGAGTACAAACCATGTCTATCACAGGCTAGATCCACATATTTGTTGCACTTTGAGTTGAAAACTGTTAAATCATAACCATGATTCATTTCCCATGTTTGACAATAGTTTTGCGCCTCTTCCCTAGTAGGAAAAGCTCTCATTGGAGGTGGGTTAAGTGGTTCTGTCATATTTACATAGTTATATTGATGGCATGCACTCCATCATTTTCAATCAAATTAAATAAGGCAAAGACCAGTAACATAAAATTTTACTCAACACCAGAGGTCATCTCCGTTTGTCAAACATTTTGTTCCTCAATTGTCACCCTTGATGAGGATGCAATTGGGGCTTCCAATGATTTTTTACCCAAATCCTTCTTTTCCCCAGCTTTTTTCATGGAACTATCAATTTAGTCCTTCAACACAGCCATGTTACAAAAAGGAGGGCTTGCCACTGTTCCAAAAATTCAAAACAAAATGCAATGCTAATTCAGTATTCAATCCAACTTTAAATTGAACAACTACCAAGTTTGCTGAATTTTTCAAGTTGAGAAAGATAAATTTTTTGGGATTTTTTATTTGCAGTTTCCCTTTAGTTTCAATTATTTGGTTCACAGATTTGATTTATTTCACTTTATAATCACTTTGATGTCACTTGGGGATCACTAGGTGTGGTCCAACAGTCCCACATAGTATGGGTTGATCCTAAATTTGGGTTGATGGAACCCAAATGCGGTCCAGGGGGACCAAAAAATTTTGGCACAACCCCTGGGGGGCCGCGCACCCCCAAACTGGCTTGAAACTACCGTGTACAGGGGGTAAACAACCCCCTGGGGGTTGCGCGTGTTTGAGACAACCCCTTGGGCGCGTGTATAAACGTGTTTTGGAGGCGTGTATGGGCCCCCACGCGTCCATTGGGCGTTGTAGGGCCCTACACAACTCCCACACGACTGGGAGTTGTGAATTTATCATCACCCAAATAAAAATTGTGTTTGGAACAACCCATTCGACACATGTATGGGCCCCCACGCGTTGATTGGGTTGTGTGGTGCCCTACACAACTCCGACACAACTGGGAGTCCTGAATTTATCATCACCCATATTGGAAATCTCCCTGATTTTTTTTGCTAGATTTATGAGAGATTGAATCACCAAAAAAAATTCATTGAAAATGAAAAGAAAAGGATCCAAAAGTGCAATGAAAAATTTGATTTTTTTTAAATTGTTTAGTTTTTTTCAATGAATTGTTTAAGATGTAAGAATAAATCCAAAAAATACCAAATAAATTTTTGAATGCTCTTTTATTTTTTTTTCAACTTTCTGAGAGCTTATATCACCAAAAAAAAAATAACTAAAAAGGCAAAGAAAAGGATTCAACAATGGAATGAGAATTTTTTTTTTTTTTGAAACATTTGATTTTTTGGATTTATGTTTTGAGGTGTTCTAATACTTGCAAAATTACCAAAAACTTTCTTTTGAGGGTGTGTGACACCCAGCTACAGGGATGCAGAATCAAATTTTCAAAAAAATAAATTCATGAAACCTCTGTGAAACAAAGTATTTTTCCATGTGGGAGTTATGTTGCCCAGACATAGAACATCCATGATTGAAGTGTTTGCGCCCAAGAGAAAATTAATGCCCTATGTTTATAAGTGATAAAACTACAAGTTTTTTTTTTCTTCTTTTAATTGCAGCTTTCTAATCACAATATTTGATGACTTAGTTCTGCAATACACCTTAATCAAAAAACAGGGTGATCAGACAGGCTACCTGATCCCCAGTCCCCAACTTCTTTTTTTCTTCTTCTTCTTTTGGTTTTGATAGTGAAGATCTACAGGTGTAGACATAAAAATAAATCTGTTTAGAGAAAAAAAAACTCAATAAAATCAATTTTTGATCCCTCAAACATTCCCCAAAAATTAAATGTAAAACCTCCAGCATCATCACCCAACCCCATCAAATCTAGGCAAAAAAAATCTGACCTACCATACCTGAGAATTTAAGAGCATCTACAACCATTGCAAAAAAATCCTTGACAATTTTGACAAGTTTTTGAGTCAAAAAGGGTGGATAACTTTCAAAACCCAATTTTGCAACCTTTTTTCAATAAATTAGGCCCACAAAACATTAATCAAGTAGTTGGGGAGCAGTGTGGAAACAAGAGCAGTAAACCTCCTTAGTTTTCCCCAAGATTCAGAAGTAATTGTTACCTTGTTTCTGTAAGGATTTGAGCCCCCCATTCAAATAACAACAAGAGATAGAAAGATTGTGTGTGTTTGTAGAGAATTCCTTCCTTCCAAGTTGTGCTGGTAGCTGGTCTCCTCTTTTCCTATTGCATGCTCCCACAACCCAGATTTGAGAGTGAGGGATTAGTACCTCCCTTGAAACCCTAACCTAGGTACACAAGCAAATACAAAAGAGGCAACCCTAGGAGAAAAGGGTTGCAGAAAATCCCTAAGGTTCCATCTGGCATTCCCACATCCCCCTCCATCTCCATCAAACCTCAATGTCTTCCTGCCATTACTTCCATCTGGTTTTGTCCTTCTCATGACCCAACCTTGTGCTGTGCCCTACTTGGAGCTCTCCTGTACCTGTCTGCATCTGCCCAAAATACCCATATTTGGATTTCTGTATTTCCTTTGATTGGCCTGCGCCTATTTCTGTGCAGCCCTTTCTTTCCCTGGATAGCCCCGCATAATTTTCCTTCCCCTAATTCCCCAAACTAGCAATACCCACAAACTTGATTAGATATTCTTTTTTTCTTGATCTGTTTCCTTGTAGCAGATTGATGATCTGCAGAAACTGATGCTGAGCTCACTATGCATCTGATTCTGAGTGTGCTAACCGCAGCACTGTTCCCAATCCCAAGGCTATGAAAATCCACCACAGCAGGTCCCACCATCATTGCTTCTGAGGATCCCCTGTTTATAAGGGTTCCCCCCCCCCTTGTGTTATCTGATTCCACCCTTTCTTTGTATTTGTAGCTCAAAACCATTGGAAAAATCACCCTTCTTGGCCTTTTCAAATACAAAAAACATGAAAATCACCTCAAAGATTAGCAAAAAAAACTTAAAGTTGCCTTCAAAAAATCAATAATAATCAATCATCCAAAAGCAGAAAATCAATCATCAAGCAGAAAACATTAGAACACAACATCAAAATGTTCAAAAGAATTGAAAAACTTCTCCTTTTTAAACAAAAATTATCTTCTGGACATTTAGGAAGAAGAAACCATTCTGTCTTACCTATTTATTGATGATGATGATTAACAATCTGATGAAAAATATGAAATAAAAAAAGAAGAAGTTCTTTGATATTTTTTTGCAGGCCACAAGCAGATCATCAAACACTAATTTAGCCATCATTCAAATTACAATTCAAACTTCTTTTAAAGGATATTTGGCATGAGCAAGAATATATTTGCAATACTCCTAGAAGATTTCCAAAAATACAAAAGCTTCTGGATCATGAAAGCAGTAAGTTTCCTTGCATTATTGTCTTCTTGTTTGTTCAAGCTAATAATATTTTTTATTTTTATTGTATGTTTTATTGAGATTTTTGTGGCAAGGTGGGCCTTTCTCCTCATCAAAACCTTGAATATGAAAACCATCAACTAGACTATGGAAGCAGGGCAGATAGCACTGACATATATGTCAGAAGGGTGATGATAAACTCACAACTCCCAGTTGTGTGGGAGTCTTGTACAGCCCTACACAGCCCTATGGACATGTGGGGGCCCATACCCGCATCTACACGCGTCCAAAGTGTTGTTTCAAACATGCGCAACCCCTGGGGGTTTGTATACCGCCCCCAAACGGCATTTTTGGTTTGTTTTCCCCCATACATGACTGTTTTGACACCTGTTTGGGGGTATAAAACCCCCCAGGGTTTGTGATAGAATTTTTGGGACCCCCTGGACCACATTTGGGTTCCATCAACCCAAATTTGGGACCAATGCATACTATGTGGGACTATTGGACCACACCTAGCAATCATACAGTGAACCCTAAAGTGAAACTGCAAACACAATCATTGCCTTTGGCAAATGAAACCTGTGAAATTGTCCCTGTCCCACAAAGCACACTCTCAACTTGCCCATTGGACCAAGGGAAATTAAATTTTTACTGCCCATTGGTTAGCTTGAAATTGAGAAAACTTTGTATTTTTCAATCAAAAGTTGGATTGAATACTGAAGTACCATTGCATTTTTTTGCATTATTGAAACATTTGAAATCCCTCCTTTTTTTGACATAGCTTCATTGAAGGACTATATTGATAATTCCATTAAAAAAGCTGCGGAAAAGAAGGATTTGGGTAATGAAACATTTGAAGCCCCAATTGCATCCTCATCTAGGGTTACAATTGAGGAACAAAATGTTTCACAAATGGAAATGAACTCTGGTGGTGATTGAAATTATATGTTACTCTGTTCTTTGCCTTATTCAACTTGATTGAATCTGATGGAGTGAATGCCATCAATAAAACCATTTAATTGGTACCAGATCCACTTGAACCACCTCCTGTCAGACCTTTTTCTACTAGGGAAGAGGCACAAAACTATTGTCAAACATGGGAAATGAAGCATGGTCACCCTTTGACTTTTTTCAACTCAAAGAATGATAAATATGTGGATTTAGCCTGTGATAGACATGGTTCCTACTCTGGGCAATTGCTCACCAAAAGGTCAAGGCAGACTCACACAAGGAAGTTTGGGTGCAATTTTTTAATCCATGCAAGTCACGCAAAGGCAGGCCCCTTGTGGCTAATCTCCTACAGGCATGATCAACAAAACCATCAATCATCTCCACACCCCACAGTGCATCCTCACCTCAGGAGAATCTCTGGGGTGGACCCAGTGAATTTAAAAGAATGCATTAATTATGGGCTCAATACTATTCAACTGAAAAGAAAATTGAGAAAGATTGATGGCAGCAAATTTTTTGATGACCAAACAATCTATAACACTAAGGGTAAGGTTGCACTTGAAGAACAAATGGAAAAATTTTTATGGAGGTCCTCTTTGAACAACTTGCTAATTCAGGTTGGGTTCATCAAGCAAAATTCAGTGGAGAGTGTAACTTTGAGGCCCTATTCTTGGCCCACCCCAAGTCATTAAAGCTTTGCAAAAAATTCCATCATATAGCTATGATGGATTTTCCTTATAAAAAAATAAAGTACAACATCCCCCTATTGCATGTTGTAGGAATTACAGCCAACTAGATAAATTTCACAAAATCTCTTGTTTTTATAACAAAAGAAATGTTTGAGTTCTACAGTTGGTCTGTAAATACACTAAGGAGCTGGCTTATGATGCTGAGAGACTTCCCAAAGTCTTTGTGATGGACCGTGAAAAAGCTCTGATTTATCCTATAGAAAATAGTTTCCCTGATTCAACAAGACAGTGTTGTCAGTAACACTTGTCTCAAAACATACAAGCAAACTTTAAAGTATGCTTTTATAATGACTTTGAAGGGTGGGAAAGCTTTATGTTGCTGTGAGCTAAGTATGGCGCCTCAAAACCCAATGTGGAGGCAGAGTTCAATGATGTGGAACTTAGAGTAAGTTCCAAATCACTGCCTCTACTGTCAATATTCCTAGGTTTGGTTTGCTTACATTATGACTTGTACAAAGTGTTTCTTGGAAGACCATGAAGATTTACTTGATTATATGGATCATAATATTTTCCCTATCAAAGAGACGTTTGTAACAGCCTGAACTTGCAAAAACCCTGAATTTGGGAATAAAACCATGTCTTGGCTTGAAGGGGCCCATGCTACCCTCAAAAAATTCCTTGCAAATTCTTTGGGAAACACATTGGATGTTTGTAGCAACCTAAAGGGAATTTTTTCCAATCAAATTAAATTGGTTAAGGCTGCCCTTTACAACGCTTGAATAAAGATAGGAATAGTTCTTCCAACTGAACTGTTATCATTGGGATACAAGTTGTCTTTAGAGGCAATTAAACTTGTTGTGGAACAATTAGAGAGCTCAAAGTGGAACCATGATGGGGAAGTGTGCACCAAGTCATACTCCAAGACTATTGGTTTGCCCTTTTCCCACCAGATAGGTGACCTACTAGTGTCAAGAGGATCCATTGTTCATGAGGATGTTCATCCTCAGTGAAGTTTGGATTATGAAACTTGCTGTTCTAGTTATGTAAGTTGGTTCAATGGGATTAATGCTTTTGAATGGATGATTCCTACTTTACTAATGTTTGATCCTTTTGAATTTTGGAAGTTCAATTTTGATTAAATTCTCCACAATTCTCAGTTACATGAGAAGCTCAATGCAATGATCTTTGGAAATCCTGAACAAGACCATTGCAGGATTTTGAATTAATTTATTCAGAAGACTGAAAAGTATCAATCAAAGGCAAGACTTGAACCAAAATTCTTGCAATCAAGTAGAGGCTGTCCAAAATTGACAGATACCTGCAGAAATCCTTTTTGATTTGAAAATTTTGAAAAGGAAATTAAGAGGCAAAAGGGGATGAGAAGGACTCAAAATAAGAAAATAAAAAATATTGTAAGTCTTTTATTTTGAGAAATTTTCATTTGTTTGGTTTAATGAACTGATGGGAAAATGATTTTGTTAGTGCAAGGAAGGATTGTTGTCTGAATTTCATAGTTCAGTCAAAGAGACTGAAAGTTCATTGGGGTCCCTTCTGTTGGAATCAGCTTCCTTTTTAAAGGAGGAAGATGAAGAAATGGAGAAGTCAAACAGGAGCTCATATTTGGTGAGTGTTTTTCCCTTTAATCAAATCAGAGTTTTAGCTAACTAATTTTTGATTGTAGGAAGTGAATTACCTCAATCAAATACCTGAGAACTTACATAAGTTTTTGGGGGAGGTTTGGGATCCATTTGTTGATGTAAATTGTGGTTTTAGAGTCATTGCTAAATCACTTGGGTATGATTAGCATGGATGGTTACAAGTAAGAAAAGAAATTCTTGAAACATTGAGGAAAAATAAGATGTGCTATTATAAGATCCTTGGTGGCATTAAAGACTTTGAAAAGATAGAAAAAAGACTTGATGTTATTTAAATTAACAAAAAGATTCCATTGTCAAAATGGCTTTCAAAGTTAGATATGGTTCAAATAATAGCAGATACTTATGGGAGACCAATGTGTTTCATTTCATTGGATTCATGCTGCACTTATACTCCTATGAAAATGGGGGTAAAAGAAGCATCAGACCAAATATTAATTTCATTTGTTAATAATAACCATTGGGTCAAGCTTGTACTTAAGGGAGATGTGATTCCAATCCTGCCCATAGTTTCAAAACCATGTTCCATGATTTCTAAAAAAGCCTCTTGTTGGGTTGATCACCTGAAAAATCAACTTGAGTTTTATTCTTATTTATAGACATTATTTTAATTTCATCATTTGGGTTTGGTTGCTGATGCTGATCTTGTAATTCTATTAATATAAAGGGCTATCACATTTTGAACATCATTATTTTGAGTGTTCTGAGTTAACATTGTTATGATGAGTGTTTTGGATGAGATTTAATTTTTAAGTCAGTTCAACTTGTTTTGGGCTAATCCCATCATAAGGACTATTTTTACTTCTTGTGATAGGATCAGCTTAACACAAGTTGAACTGTTTTTTTTGTTTTTTTTAATTTAGGGCTTGTCAGGTTACTTGTCTTTTTTTTTGGGTTTTTTGACTTTAGGGCTTGTCCAGTTGAACTTGTATTTTTTTGCACCTTTACTGTAGGGATAGTCAAGTTGAACTTGTATTTTTCGGAACTTATACTTTAGGGCTTCTGCATAGACTCTTTCATTGTTTATTTAATTTTTTGTTTTTTGTTTGTCTTCAGTTTTTTTTTTTTTGTTATTTTTTTTATTTTTTTTATTTTTTTTAGTTATTTTTATTTTATTTTTTATTTATTTTTTGTTTTTTTTTTTGAACAAAAATTAAAATATTTTGATCTTTTGGTTGATTTCTGTTTTGTTTGTATTTTTATTCAGTTTATTTTAGTTTTTTATTTACTTTATTTTTTATTTATTTATTTTTTTGGCCCACAACACTTGCAGTTGCATGGCATGGAACATGACTAAATTCAATTTGTGTTCAGCCCCACACAACTTGAATGTAGTTGGGTGTTGTGCCACATAAAACCAGGCCACACGACTACACTTGAGTTGTGTGGAGGCTACATGGCTCAAATTTAGTTGTTTAGCATGCCACACAACTCACATGAGTCATGAATGTATCATTACCAATGTCATAATTGGATAAACAATTTCCCTGAAAACCCTAAAGAACTTTATTGATTGTGTACGTGAGCTCTGTGAGGGTGATTATTTAAACCCCCAAGACATCAATAATTGAATAAAACCCTGAAAGAAAATGAGGAAATATTCTTCCCAGGATTTATTGGCTAAATTGATGGAATGTAATGGGAATAGAAAAATTTTCTAAAAGGTTGTGAGGTTCAATTTAAAGTAAAAGGAAAAACCCCCAACTATGATTATAGAATCTGTAGCAAGTTAAAATCTCAGAACTTAATATTTTTTTTATTTGGACCTCCTGGTGCACTAGATGATATCAATGTACCCCATAGAAGTCATTTTTTGATCAATGATTATCATTAATTAATTTTTAAATTAAACTATGATTTGATTATTACATTTTTCATGAAACTGATTAAATCCATATTTCTTGGATACTTTGTTTAATAATTCAGCTGAACAAGAACAAATCAAGCTCACCATAAATGGGCATGAATACCATCAAGGATATTATATTGCTGAGTGAATATATCCTGCTTGCTCAAATATTGCAAAAACTATCTCCCACCCCCAAGATTATGCAAGTATACTTTATGCCAAACTTCAGGAAGCAGCTAGAAAATATGTTGAAAGATTCTTTTTAGTTCTGCAGGCAAGATGGGTAATGACCACTCAGGCATGTTTTTTGTGGGATATTGAATTAGTCAAAAAGCTCAAAAAATTCTGTGTCATTTTTCCCAACAGAATATTCCAAGATCAATCACCTGGTGATTATTTCTGCCAAAATTTAATTTCTAGTGCTCACATGGTTCCCAATCATTTTGATCCTCAATTCACTCATACTTTATCTGATTATATACAAAGAAAACCCAACCTTTGAAATTCTGTATTACATTGCCAGCTTGGAGAAGATTTTAAAGTACACAATTGGTTTTCCAAAATAATGATTAATGAGAATAATTTTTTAAGAGCATTGTTAAATTTGTGGCCCAGAAAAACCCTTTCACAACCCAAAATGGGTTGTGGGGCACATTTCACGGCCTATCTGAGCTGTGAATTGCCTTTTGCAACTTGAAGAGTTGTGAAAGGTCATTCACAACCTGTTCACAACTCTGGAGTCATAAGTGTTGTGAGAAAAAACAAATTGAAATTGAATGAAAACAAACAAAACAAAACAAAACAAAACAAAACAAAACAAAACAAAACAAAACAAAACAAAAAAAACAAAACAAAACAAAAACACCAAAAAAAGCTAAAAAAGTTGAAAAAATTGAAAAAAATGAAATCAAAAATAGTAAAAAAAATAAATAAAAATCAAGAACAAATTAAAAAAATGGGAAAATTTCACGACTCCAGGGCCATGAATATACATTCATGAACATATTAATAAATAAAAATAAACAATTGAAAAGTCTAAAAAATCAAAAAATTGTGCCAAAAAAAAATTAAAAAATGGAAAAATAAAAATGGGAAAATAAGGATTAAAAGGAACAATTTACATAAAATAAAGCCCTCAAGCAATATGATATTTGAATAAAATAAAATAAAAACACCTCAATTGACTAGCCTTAAATTAAAAATTCCAAAAAAAAAACAAGCTCAACTTGTCTTAAGCTGATCCCATCATAAGAAGTAAAAATACTCCCTTACAATTGGATCAGCCCAACACAACTTGAACTAAATTACAAAGAAAATCACATTCAAAAGACTCAAAATAATGATTTTAACTCAAAGCACTCAACATAATTATTTTAACTCAAAACACTCAACCTAATGATGTTCAAAATTTGATAAACCTTTATATTAATAGAATTACAAGATCAGCATCACAACCCAAACCCAAATGATAAAATGGAAACCCAAATGAGGAAATGTATGATATTTATAAAATCACATACAAATGCAGTTGATCTTTGAGATGATCAAATCAACCAGGACCTTTCTTTGGAATCAAAGAACAAGGTTTTGCTATAATGGTTGGGATTGGAATCATATCTCCCTTAAGTATTAAATGAACCCAGTGGCTATTGTTAACAAAGAAAATGAAAATGGCATATGATGGTTCTTTTAAACAAATTTTCATAGAATTACAATTACAACATGAAGCCAATCAAATGAAAAAAATGGGCCTTCCATAATTTCCTACTATGATTTGATCCATATCTAACTTTTCAAGTCATTTTGAAGAGGGAATCTTTTCATTTATGTCTTTAACATCAAGTCTTTTTACAATATTTTCAAACTCATTGATACCACCAAGCATCTTGGCAAAGCATGCCTTATTTCTTCTTCTTCCTCAGAAGAGGATTCTGATTCCAAATGAAGGGAGGATATTCCACTTTCAGTCTCTTCTTCTGAAATATAGAATTCAGATTCTGAGCATAAGGACTTTTCATATAAACATCATTTCACCATCAGTTCCTTAAACCATAAAAATGAAAACTTCTCAACATAAAAGACTTCCTATTTTTGGTCTTCTTGGTGCCCTTCTAACCAATCTTTCCCTCTTAAGTTTCCCTTCAACATTTTCAAATCTCAAAATTTCACATGAGGTTTCCTTCAATTTTTTTCAACCATGGCTTGACCTTAAGAATTTTGGCCCAAGCCTTGGCTTAGAAACAAAATTGGTTGCATGCTTGAAAAGGACTTCAAAATCTGCACTTTAACTTCTTCAGTTTGCCTCATAACAAACAAACTGAGTTTGTGAAACAATTGAGATGATTCAAGCACTGGATCAGTTCCAAGCTTTCAAAATGCAAAAGCATCTGTCATTATTAAACCAAATAGGAATTAAAACCCTTCATCAAAAAGCAATTCAAACAATCAAAAAATCCAACTCACTGAAATGAAATGGTTTTAGTCTAATCTCTGCTGAGGATGAACATCCTTGGGCACAATGGATCCTCTCAATGCTGGTATTTTACCTAAGTTGTGGGAACAGGGAAAGCCCATTGTCTTGGAATATGACTTTTTTCACACCTTGCAATCATGTTTGCACTTTGAATTCTCAAATTGATCCCAAATTAGTTTAATTTCCTCAATGTAAAATTTGTAAACCAAGGGTGAAAGCTCTTTTGAAAAAATGGTTCCTAACTTCATTTGAGTGTTTTTAAGCAACACATTCACTTATTTTATTTGGATATCAATGGTTCCTTCCAGGTGTTTCCACACACAAAATGTTCCCCAAAGATCCCACAAGTAATTTCTTGAAAGTAGCATGGGCGCCTTCTACCCAAGATGATGTTTTATTTCCAATGTCAGGGTTGAAAAAATTCCACAATGTTACAAATTTCTTATTGATAGGGAAGGTTTTATTTTCCATATACTCAAGCACATCCTCACAGTCTTTCAAGAAACAATTTCTACAAGTTTCAAAATAAGCAATTCCAGAAGAGATCAACAGAAGAAGCAATAAATTGGTCAACTCTGAGTTCTGTATCATTTACTTTTGCCTCCCCCTTGGTTTTAGAGGCCCCATACTACACCCACAGAGACATAAAAACTTTCCATCCTTCATTTTCATTATGGGAGCACACCTTTCAATTTACTAAAAGTGTTCAGAAAATTTCCAAGATCACAACTGCATGGATGACTCACAGAAACTATGTTTGATGGCACACATCAGATCTTTTTCATGGTCTGTCACAAAGACTTTGGGGATCTTTTCTGGATCATAAGCCAACTCCTTTAGTGCATTCAACTTCCAATTGTAGAACTCAAACAGTTCTTTTGTTATGAAAACAAGAGCCTTTGTAAAATATTTCCTTTTGACTGTCATTTCTATGACATGCAATAGAGGGATTTTGTACCTATTTGTTTTATAAGTACAATCCAGCAAAGCAATATGATGGAGTTTTTAAAAAAATTTTGTAGACTCAGGATGAGCCAAGTACAGGGCCTCTGAGTGACCCTCTCCACTGAATTTTAACCTGGAGACCCACTATGCTTCTTGGAGAATTTCAAATAGCAACACTTTTCCCATTAATTTCAGCTGCTCTAACCTTGCACTTAGTGTTATAGATTGCTCTATTGTCAACATATTCTCCCCCATAAATCTTTCTCAATTTCATTTTGAGTTTAAATTCATGGAGCCTATCTTTCATGCCTTCCTTGAGTTGCTTGAAGGCTAAACCAGATATTCTCCTCAGTTGAGGATGCACTGAGGTTCTTTCAGATGTTTGATGATTGTGTTGGTCATTTCTAATGGATAGGAACCACCTGGGATCCACTACTGTCTGAATTGCACGGATCACGAATTGAAACCCAGCCTTCCTTGTGTGAGTTTGCCTTAAACTTTTGGTGAGCAATGGCCCTTTGTATACTCTATATCTATCACAGGCTAGATTGACATATTTATCCCTTTTTGACTTGGATTTTTTCAATGAATAGCCATGCATGGCTGCCCATTTTTGACAGTATTTCTCAGCTGCTTTCCTACTAGGAAAGGCTCTCAGAGGAGGAGGGTCCAGTTCTTCTAGCACCTCATATTTACAGAGGCAATGGTTACATTAGTAGTTATCAAGCCAAAAAAGTCTCATTCAAATGGCATATGAAATGTGAACCACCAGTTTGAGTCAATTCCAGTTGTGAAACATCTTTTTCCTCAATTGTAACCCTAGATGAGGATGAAATTGGGACTTCCAATTTTTATTTGCCAAATACCTAACCAAATCCCTAGATTTTGCCAAAGCTTTGTTAACAAAACTTTCAATGAAGTCCTTTAATGCAGCCATGTGGAAACCAGGGGGGCTTGGGCTTGCCACTAATCTCATAATGCAAAAATAAATTCAATGAAACTTCAGTATTCAATCCAACTTTCAATTCAACAACTCCAAAGTGTACTCACTTTTGGTTTGAGTAAAAGAAAATTATCCAACAGGCAAGTATTGTGTACAGGGGGTGGAACAAAAGTTGTCCCACTGATTTGATTTTTTTCTCCTTTTTTTTTTGTACCATTTTTGATTCTTTGCTTTTAAAACAAAACAAAAGAAAAATATAAATATAAATACAAAATGGGTTAATCATGTTATTCTGTGTCTCTTATTTACATAGCAATGAATTTTTTGATTTGAAACCAAGTATTAAGATTTTTTTTTTATTTTTTTTTTAAAAAAAAGGAAGTCCAAAATTGGATGATGGTTTTCTGCATATGGATACAAAAAAAAAAAAAAAAAAAAAAAAACATTGAAAAAAAAACATTGAAAAAAAAAACATTGAAAAAAATTGAACAATCATAATTCTTTGATCCTGGCTAAGGATTGATAGAGGATCATGATGGAAAGGAAAATGAAATGAAAAATGAAAAAAGGCAGTTCTACCATTGAGTAGAACCACCATGAGCTTTAACAACTGCCTTCATTTGTTCAGGCATGCTTTCAATGAGATGGATGAGTTTCTGCTTTTTAAAATCATCCCAGGCACTTTTGAGGGCCTTCTCCATCTCATACAGGGACTTTGGTAGGTATATTTTCTGTATATTGACCTTCATTGTATTCCAAAAATTCTCAATTGGGTTAAGGTCTGGTGATAGAGATGGCCATTCTATTTTTTTTTTGAGGCCTTTCTCCTTTTTCCACTGTTTGCAAATTTTGATCTTGTGAACTGCAGCACCGTCTTCCATCAGGATGGGATCTTGATGGTTGATATTTGAAAGCCATGGCCCAAAAGTGCCATTTTAAACAATTTCAATGAAATCTTTGGCCAACCTTCTTCTTTGAGGCATGAAAACCATTGGAGAGATGCTTTCACCCATGAAAGCAACCTATATCATCCTTGTTTTTTTTTTTGACCACTCTTGAATGTGGGGTCAAGGCAGCTTGATTCAAACTTCTCATGGGGGATTTGCCACATATTGACTTGCTGAGTATTCTTAACAACTTCAAAGGAGGATTCATTGGTCCAGATGACCTTCATCCAATTTCCAATTGTCCAATGGAGATGTTCTCAAGCAAATGCCAATTGCTGAGTCTTGTGGGAGGCATTCAAGACTTGTTTTCTTGCAGAAACTTGGAATTAATAGCCCAGTTGATGGGCATATTGGCGGATTTTACTGGTCAAGACTTTGGTTGCAATTGAATTGGCCAGTTTTTTCAGGCTGGACCTTCTTTTGCCTCTCAAGACACAACCAAGCTGTCAAGCATCCCAATTCCCAAGTCTTGATGGTCAAACCAATCACTTTTGGTTTTCAATGGTCCCTTGTACATTATATTTTTTTAGAAGGCTCTAGATTGTGTATTGGTTGAGTCCCATTTTCTTGCTGATCTTGTTACCCAACATCCACCCCTTGTACATCCCCAGAATCTGTGCGTTCACTTCATCTGACATTTCTTTACTTTTACTTTGTTCAACATGGATCTATCAATATTGGACTATCATTTCACAATTCAATTGGACAAAACTGACAAGAGATTAATAATTTTCATTTAAAAATATTTTTAAACAAGTGGAAAATGAAACTTGCCTGATTGGATAGATGAAATCAAAAATGGTCATGAAGCTAATGATCAAACAAAGATTGAGGTTGGGTAATGAGAAAGGTTTCCCAGACTGCACTCCAAATTTGAGAGTGTTGGCGCTTGGGCTGATTTAAAAACAGTGGGACAACTTTCCCCCCCCCCCCCCCCCCCTGTACAGTTTGGGACAAGATTTTTTACCTTTTGCAGAATTTTTGATTTCCAAATTACTTTTTGTGGTCAGATAGTCCCAAAATTTATGGAAGATCCCCAAATTTGGGTTGAAAGCACTCAAATGTGGTCCAGGGGTGCCTAGGTGCCCCAGATTCCCTCCCTGAAATGGCCCATTTGGGGCAATTTTTCCCCAAATCGGCCAAAAGTTTTAGGTAATGCATGCAAAACCCTGTTTAAAACTTGTGAATCCCCTTGGGGATTGAAAAATATTTGTTTGCAGCCCAGATTGGTTGCAAACTACCCATTTGCAACCCCCCAGGGTTTGTGCAAGTTGTAAGCAACTTTGCTTGCAGCTCATTGAGTTGTGAACCTGTGTTGAAAAATCATAAGGGTTGCAAATGGTGTTTCACACCTGTTTGAAACCCGGTTAGATGAGGTTAAAACAACCCTTTTTTTATCATTAAAATTTAAACAAAAAATATTTCTATTTGATATTACATTATTTTTATGAAATTAAAAAAAAAATAATTGGTTTTTGTTGTGCCAAATTATTTCTCCTTTTTTTATTTGTTGTGGATTGAAATTTGCAGATGAATCTCACTTGAGTAGATGATTTTCTATCCTTTTCTTTGATTAATTTCTACTTGATCAATTTATCAAAGATCAAAATGTAAATGAAAAATAAAAAATAATTAAAATAAGAATTTAAGTCCTCAAAGATCTTTGATTCCAAAAACTTAAGATACAATCTTCCCATCCAAATCTTGCTGGAAAAATCCCAAGAAAGTTTTCTCTTATTTAAAGATTGATATCCCTGATTTTTTGTGAGAAATATCAATGTCTGTTTATGAAAAAAAGTATGAAGTCTTGAATTCATTAAATTTGAAAATTCTGATCATTCTACTCTCATTACCACATTTTTTTAAAAAACATCTATTGCATTTAAATTTACATTTTCACACATAAAAATAAAAACATTGTTTCACCACTTATTATCCAAAACAAATCAAACTCACAATAGCGCCATGAATGGCTTCTTCCCCCCCCCCTCCCCAACCCCCCCCCCCCCACCAAAAAAAAAAAAGGATACAAAAGTGCACCAAAAACAGTTGTTTGAGTCATCAGCAGTGAAATAAGGAGTTGAAAAAAAGTTTGAAGTCATTCATTTCTACTTGCCTTCTCTTATACTCTCTCTCAAATCCTCAAGCTTTTGGACTTCCACCTTTGATTTTTCCCAGTTTCAATACTAGTCACCTGTGCATGTTAAAAGTTGAGATGCTTGAGTTTTACTTCAATGGTTTCTGTTGATAGTTTGATGCTTGTTTGAATTCATCAATTGTTTTGATTGGCCATGTCAACTTGTTCCTTTTCAAGGTTTCTCAGTTTGGCAACCTGCTTGTATTTTTCACCTTGACCAACTGACATCTTGCTTTATCATGAGGGATGATTTTGTTTGGTCTTGGTAGAGGGTCAGGGCCACTCTCATCCAGTCATCTGGTGAGCTCCCACTCAGAGGATTCCATTCAATCAAGTGGTAGAGCCCACCAAGCTTGAGGGTTGCTGGGTTGGGACCTGCCCATCTGAAAGGAAAAGGTTGTGTCAGTACCCTTTCTATATAATTGAAAAAAAAAACTTATCAAGTCCAAATTTGATCTTATTCATGGTAGTGAAAGGGTTAAATGCAAGTTAAATTTTTCTTTAAATTTCTTGAAGGATGCCTCTCCAGACTGAGCTGCTGGAAACTTGGGTTTCTCCAAGATGTGGAGCCAGGATATTGCAAGTTGATCTTCTTCTGGTAGCATCCAATTTGAGGTATCTTTTATTTATTAATTCTTGTATTGTAATTTCTTTGAGACATTTCTGGAGGAAAAGTTGAATCCATGGGATGGGGCAGCAGATTGGTCAGAAGGGAGAAAGATTAGAAGTTCAAATAGGATGAAAGATGGAGGGTGGGGGGGAGGCCCAAGAGGTCTTTCAAATTGTATGGCAATGCAAGAGGGGATATCAAGGAATGGATTGGGAAGCAATCAAAGGAAGGGGGGGGGGCTTTAAAATTTTGTGTTAATTGAAAGGGAAATATTGGTTGATATGAGGAGTGGATATGATATGTGTGATATGTTGAATGGGTAGGTGGTTGTAGGAAGAAATTTGATGGGGGGGGAAGTATGGTAGGGTGGAGTTTTGGAGGGCAAAGGTGGGGGACAGAATGATTAGAGTGGGGCTCAACAGAACTTTGCTTGTCAAGCCTCAACAAGGATCCATAAATCCATGGATCCTTGTCAAGGGTTTTGTTCAGTGGACAGCTATCAAGCTCAATCAAGCGCACAATGGTGGCTGGGTTGGGAAAATCCTTGATAAGTGTGCTCATCAAGCTGACTTACTGAGACAGTGGTAGATGCTCTCACAAGATCAGATGCTCTCACAAGATCATGATCTCTAAAAATATAAAAAATCAAAAATCAAAAAAAATTGAAAAACTTTGCCACAGCTCACCCAGTGTGTTGGTCTCTGCTTCACCATTCATCAACCAATTTTGAATTATCCACCTCTTGCATCCAGTTCTATGATCCCCTTTTACCCTGAGCAATCTGCATGCATCCACCAGGCAAACTCCACACTGCACCAGGCCAATGGCCTTCCTCCCAAAACTTGGGGTATTATACACTAGTAAAGTGATATGATACCCTCAATACCAGTCTAGAAGTCCCCTTATCCTTCTGACCATGATATGAAATCCAAAGATCAAGCGGAGGGGGAACAGGGGGGGTGGGGAGAGTGACTGAAGCAAGAAAACCAGAGACCTAAAATATAAACCATATCTCAACCCTTACACCTTGATATGAATCAGTACTATCTCTATATCATCAACAAAAACAACAACAAAGAGAGAGAGGAAAAAATTCAATAATTTCTATTATTGGGATATTTCTTTAATCACAAAGGTTTCAAATTATTAGATTGAGATAGCACATGGGAAACTTGATTTGCCAAACCAAACAAAAAATAGAAAAATTAATGAGATGAATCTCTTTCTTCTTCACAACACTTTAGAAAGAAAGAAAACAAAAGAACTTGAATGCGTTAGTTCGGATAACCAGAGATGAAAGGCAACAGAGGGGGGGGTAAGAGTGAATAGGCAGATGAAATTTCGCATCCAGAAGACCACAAGTCAAAGGCAGAAGAAAACAAAATATACAAACAAAAAGATACTGACGAAACTTTATTTTAGTAGGCGATATTTACAAGGTAATGTGCGTTTTTTTTTTGTTTTATTTGTTTAATTTCATTTACTTATTAAGGTTGATTATCGATAAGCTGGTCCCATATTTTTTTTTCGCAAATGTGGTCTCTTCAACGTACTAATAGTATACCTCTCAGGTTTCAAACGGAAAAGGGGTCTGAGTAAATACAAACAGGAAACTCTATGACTCGACAAAAAAGGACGTAAATGAGATGGGAGAGATGATAGAGTATAATGAAACCTATGTGCTTGAAGTTGTTAGAAGATCACAAGCACACTGTCTGATACATTGTCCTCGCTGTTTCACTATTCAAAAAGTGGGAAAAAAGGAAGATATATGAAGAAAAACGCCTTATCGAGATTGATTGATGCATCTGCTCCAGCTTCAGATTGGTTTGACAGGCCACATGCCCGAATACGTTGGTCGTCTTACGAAAAATCTTGATTGACTAAATCTAGAAATTCAAAACCAGCAGTCCAGTAGGATTAACATTATGCCAGCTCGTATCAATTTCACAAGGGGAGACTGATAACACACCTGGGACGTTGTGATCGTAATTGACTGCAGCAAAGGAAAATAGAACAATGGGTCCAAGTGATTAGAAGGCATAACACAGAAATCCAATGAAAGCCATCATGTGGCACGTACTAAAAGCTTCAAACAAAGACGCGTCGAGGTCAAAGGGCATTGAATCCCCGCTAAACAGTTGATCCATGGGCTGTTGAGCATATCAAAATCATGCGCAGAAGAAGGCAAGCTCAGCAAGCTGCATGACCGCGGTTGTACGAGGAACCCGAGAGATTGAAAATATATCCAAAGCTCACGTTAGTATTAACAGTGCTCAGGTCGTCAGAAGCTACGGGTTGGGCTACGTTGCCCGGTGGTGAAATGTTTGATGAGGCAACACCGCCACCGTTGGCAGTTTGTGATTGCTTCCCAGAGTTACCGGTGTCGAGAGACCACAGATTGCCCGGCTTTTCATTCGACTGTTCCAGATGAGCATAGGGAAATGTGAGTCATACGCAATAAAACGCTAACGAAGGGGTGACGTACCTTCGGACCAGCCTCAGAGGGAACCAAAGTCGGCTCATTGGGACGTTCGGCCCCAACGGAAGAATCCCCCGACATGTTAACGGACTGTAAATCTCCAGGGTTACCTTTTGATTCGTGACTATTGGGATTCGAGTTTCCAGCCAAAGGTTGACTCGAAGGTAGAATAACTGATCGAGGGTCAGGATTTGAAGCACCGCCTGGAGGATGATTTTGATCACCCCGAGAGGCTGGTCGTCCAGACTGATTGATACTGGGAGAGGGTGTGACGATGGAGGGCAATGGGGTGGATTCGGTCGTTTTGGTTGCAGCCCCAGACGACTGTGGGGTTGAAGGTTGAGTTGTCATATTTCGACCGGATGGAGGAGGCATCGTACTCTCTTCGTTACTGCTACAAGCTTCCTTGGTGGGACTGGCTGGATTAGCTGCTTTCTGAGAGTTCGGGGCACCGGCGTTCGATATGGCTTGACTATGCTTGGCATGAATGGATTGCTTATAGGCTTCAACACTCATGTTCAGCGATGTCGGGTCTGCCATACCACCAGGGAACTCCGGATTGTGGGTCATGGGACGACGAGGTGGCTGCATTTGAGCCATTTGGTGCTGTTGAAAGACGGCCAATTGATGCTGCTGCTGAGCGGTAAGTTGTTGGTTGGACTGATTCAAATGATGAGGATGTTGTTGATCCAAACGCTGCTGTTGCTGTTGAAGAAGATTGATTTGTTGCTGATGGTGCTGAGTCATTTGCTGTTGGTGTTGTCGAGCGAGATGATGATGGGCCAACATCTGTTGTTGCTGGTGAGTCAATTGATGTAAGGGAGCAGCTGATTGAGGCAGATTGGAAGGATCAAATGGCATCGCATCCGTAGCATTGAAGGCCGGCTCGTTCAATCGCCTCTTCTTACGCTCTTGTTCATTGCTGACTACTGGACTGCCACGATTATGGACCGAGGCGACGGATGGTTGGGGAGTAGAGACATGCGAAGCGTTAGGAGTACGTGGGTGAGCTTGCATGGCAGGGCTGTTACCATGATTCGATGCCCGGCTAGGTTGACGCGGAGGTTGAGGTTGATTGAGACCGAAGGGACTGGAAACATGGGCAGTTCCAGTTCGACTTGGAGGCCGCGAAGTACGATAGGCTTGCTGATGAGGATTCAAGGGAGAACCGTGTTGGACGGCCGGGGGTGGCATCATCCCATGGGCTTGCTCGGGACCAACGTTGGTTATAATACCAGGACTAAGGTTCGGGTTTGACAACAAGATGGATTAGTGAAAGGACGAGAAGGGTAACTGATAACGAGGTTTCTTACCGTCTAACGTTGATAGAAATCTGCCTCTGCTGGCCGAGTTGATCATGGTGCACAGGATGCATCTGGTGCAGATGTTGAGGAGGAGGAGGATGAGGCTGTCGTAGATGAGCTTCTTGAGTGCGCTGGTGAAGTTCCTGCTGTTGCGCTTGAGCTTGTTGTTGTTGCTGTTGTTGTTGCTGCTGCTGTTGTTGTTGATGCGCTTGCAATTGTGCCTGCTGTTGTAATTGTTGCTGACGCTGCCGAGCGAGATTAGCTTCAAGCCTCTGATAATGCTGCTGCTGTTGCTGTTGTTGCTGAATGCGAGCCATGTGCTGCTGGCGAGCGGCTTGCTCGGCCATCATGGCCTGCTTGGCTTGGAGATGATGAGGACCGAGCCGTGAACCAGGGGCAGGAGTTGATTCCTGAGTGAGTGGGGGGGCACTGTAAGGTACCGGGTTAAGAAGGGTGTAGTGTTGTTGGATTCTGTCGTTGAGGTATCCCTTTTGAAGATCGAGTGGGTTGGGCACGGCAAGGATGCCTAGGACTTCGCGTCTTGCTCGAGTCATCCCACTGGGCTCGGTAGATACACCAAGAGAAGCAGCAGCAACAGTTTGGGCATAGAGTTGAGCTGGTTTAGATTGAGCTGGGACTCGACCAGTCTTGGCGAGAAAGACCTCCCAAAAGATCGACCACCACTCAAACAAGAATCCTTGATCTGTGTCCATGGCGAGCTTCGGTTTAGGCAAGGTTTCGATAGAGAGATGACAATCGGGAGGAGAAGATCTGGGTGAGGCAGAGGCATGAGAGGATGTGCCGATTCCATTGGTCCCATTAGTAGCACATGGGTTAGGGGCTGAATCAACATTAGTAGTCTGACTAGC
This sequence comes from Puccinia polysora, assembly GCA_025617555.3. Classification (NCBI taxonomy): domain Eukaryota; kingdom Fungi; phylum Basidiomycota; class Pucciniomycetes; order Pucciniales; family Pucciniaceae; genus Puccinia; species Puccinia polysora. Next base: position 19,753,853 of record CM062621.1, on the reverse strand, counting down.
TGGAGTTTCATGGGAGGAGCGACTGTTATCTGTATGATTGAAGCCGTAATGTGAAGCATTCGAGACAGTTGAGCCAGATGAAGACATAGAGCGTTCAGACGGTAAGAGCTCACTTGCTGCGTTGCCACCTTTGGAAGTAGTGGTCGTGGTGGTGGTGGTGGTCGGATTAGGACCTTCGGTTGAGCAATATACATTCGAGCTACCCTGGGGAGAAGAGTGGAAGGGGTTGATAGAGCCTTCAGAGCGTCTCCTCTTGTGAGTAATCGTCGTATTGGTGGAGGTGTTAAGCTTCGAGCTTGATTGGGAAACCAGGGGGACGTCACGGCCATCGACGAGATCCAGCTCGGCACCACTGGATACGAACGATCGGGCGACTTCGAACAGGCCTTGCTTGAGCAAGTAATCATAGATGTAGGTATTGAAGAAGCGACCAGCTTCGGAGACCGAAGAGTTCGATGAGGGGCCGGTGGTGACGTTGGGGACAGTACCCGTCTGTGAGTTCGAGGCGGATTGGACGGCAAAGCCGAGACCAGGAAAGTTGCTCAGAGAGGCGGGTGGGAGGACCGAGCCATCACGGGAGCCCAGCTTTCCATTGGGAGCGTTGGAGGAGCCGGTAGGGGTAGGGATTGAGGAGGAAGCAGGTCTCACTGAGGGAGAAGGGTGGTCGGTTGCTGGCGGTTGTGTGTCGGACCTACCATTGATGGATGCCGGGGAGGCGGAGGTGAAGAGGGGCATACGAGCCCGAGCTTGGATTTGAGCTTGGGAGGCGGCTTGGTTCAAGGCAGGCATGGATGGCGAATGAGACGAAGGGATGGTGGCGGTGGGAGGGGCGGAGGAGAGGGTTTGGGAAGAAGTGAGGGATTGATGGTGGGAGGGGAGGGAAGAAGTAAAGGAGAAGGATGCATTACGTTGGAGGAGGGTGATCGGAGATTGGCTAGGGGGTCCAGGGGGTAAAGGGGCGCTTGTGGCGGAAGCAGAGAGAGGGTAGTGGGCCAGGCCGTGGTTGGTGGTGCTAGCGAGCGTGAGACCGACGGGCCGCTTCTGAGGCTGGGAGCCAGGAGCGACGGAGGAGAGATCGAAGCTGTGAGCGGCAGATCCACCCGGGAGGGCGGTGGTGGCGGTGGTCATGCTAGCCGGGCAGGGCGACTCTGGAGGCTGGGAGGATGGGTGGTGGTTTGCTGACGAGGAGGCAGACGGCTGCTGGCAGACGGCGGGGGGGGCCGAGTCGAGTGGGTTAAGCGAGGCCTGATGGAGGTGATGGCGAGTGGTGGTCAGTATACCACTAGCAGATCCGCCGGGGGTGGTGTTATCGAGCATGAACCTATCAGGACGAGACGAGGAGGCAGAGAGCGAGAGGGAGGGCCGAATGGGGCGTGGAAGGCTGGGCAAGCGCGAGTGGGGAGGAGGCAAGCAGACCAGTCAGGAGCCAGCCACGAGGCGATGCCGTGGGCCGGCGGGGCGGGCGAGGATGACGGAGGGATGCTGGAGGGACGTACGCGGATGGGGGGGGGGGAGATGGAGATGAGACGACGAAGCACGGAGGGGAGGAGGAGGACACCGAGGAGGGCGGAGGAGGGGCTGGGGCAGCTGGCCGAGGGGAGAAGGCCTGAGGACGGCTGGAGAGGGCGAGGGAGCAGCGAGCGTGAGGGGGAGGCAGCGAGGGGAGGGCAGGGCAGGGCAGCGGAGCAGGGGCAGTGGGGGGCAGCAAGGAGAGGGCTGGGCTAGGGATGGCTGCTGTCGCTAGCTGGCGGGCTGGCTCAGGCTGGCATCGAGCGCTAGCGTCAGCGTGACGAGAGGGTGGCAGGCAGGCAAGCGACCCAAGGCACTCCTCATCAGACGATAAGCGTAGCGTAGACGAGGTGGTGTGGTGCAGCTACTGGCTGCTGCTACTTGGCTCTCACGACCGACTGGGCTTGCGGCAAGCTGGAGACAGTCGTCGTCCTCGAGCTGGACGGAGGATGCTCGATGGTTGCAAGCCGGCCAGAGCCAGACGAGCGTCCCGACAGCAGCCCACAGACACAGACCACTCCCACTGGGGCTAACCGGCCGAGACGAGACGTTCACGAGGCGATGGCGCGCTACATCTCGAGTATCTGCCGAGTCAGAAACGTTTGGTCTGTGTCGTTTCGGACCAGAGCTGATCTGCGACCAGTGCCAACGTGCGAGTCAGCCGGACTGCTGATCCCGGGAGATCTCGAGACTCGTCATCTGACCACAGCCAGAGTCTTATAGAGAGCGAGTAGGTAGTAGTCAGACTCATGAGCCACCGGGAGCAGGTGGGGTGCAACCAACGAGCGAGCCTCTAAGCCACATCCAGGCTCCCCCACATACCCATAGATCTCAAGTATTCATCCATCACACCGTTGATTTAATCTCTTTTTAGAGTTTGACTCCTCAAGATTATATTCACCACCGAAACATCTTCCATCGGTCCTCGAGACCCGAAATCCCGACTGGAATAATCAGTATCATCTAGTATATATTATGCATACAACCATCTGGAGCAGGGCGGTACCAAACGTGTTTATTCATTGAGTTATTGACTGAAGTTGTGGTCAAAACCCACCTCCAAACGCTATCGATCTAAACATGGAAACCGAGGCCTCGTATCCCCATACGCCACCCGATGTGAACACTCCATTAGCCAGCTGCATGTAAGTAAGTATGTACATACACACATACACACATACGGGGGGGGGGGGGTGTGTATCCATGTATGTATGCACATACGTCACATATGTATGTATGTAATTCATATCCAAAGCACTCCCGGAGTCCCAGTTGACCGACCGACCCATCCCAGTCGCTCAGGAGGCCCGACTTGATCGAGCGCTGCGAGACGCCCACTCACTCATGATCAGGATGACCGCTTCAAAAATCATCCAGAGATTTGAATGGGTTCGTCTCCCCCGCGGGACTCGCATCCGGCGGGTGGGACATTCATACATATCTATCTACTTACTAATCCCCGACAGCCCAGCCAGAGTGAATCTCGGAACGGGATCATGATCATTCAGATCTCTAGAGGCATCGATGACTTTTGGTCTAAGCTTTAATTTTCCTGCTTGCACCCCTCTCAACAAAAAATATCAGGCGGGTGAGACGCAAGAAGTGCTCGGAAGCGGGAGAGAAAACGCCTCGAGGATTCCATCAATCCAACCTTAGGAGGGTGGGTGTATATCTGACGACGACTCGTCAAGCCAGTCTCACAAAGACAACGAAGACTCCAGTGACGATGAGTCGGTCTGGTTTGGGGAGCTGTTCGAGGCCTAAACTCATGAGACGTCCGGCTCCTACCAGCCCCCCCCCCCCTCCTCCTTTCCCCTGGACCCCTGCTATTCAATGCTCTGAGATCGTTGCGTTGGGAGAGTTGGTTTGCGGACGTGAGAGTGTTCGGATGGCAGTTTTAGTCCGGGCTTCCGTCCAGATATGCCCCCCCGCCTCGAGATAAGGATCGAGGAATGGTATCGAGATGGGTCCGAGTAAACCCTCATCGAGGCCAAAGGTAGTGGCAGGTGCTTACATCATGGACCAACACAAAATCCTTTGATCACTCCCCCACACCCGTTTCGCTTCTTCTTCAGCCTTACCATCAATTCTCATCCGCCCATTGGAGGGTGGGCGCAGGCAGTGTTTGCTTCTACTCGTGATACACAGTTATCGTATCCCGAGCTGACCAGCTCCCGCCCACCTCTCCAAAAAAAAAAAAAAAAAAAAAAAAAAAAAAAACCAAGCCCGATCGCGACCATCTTCGCGATCGCCCGACATCCACTACGTCCATGGCACGGTAAATAACGGTTGGAATTCTTAAGTAGTTCAAGCGTCAGTGTAGATGTATGTAAATATTATGTACTTGATCAGGTGGGGTAATAGCGCATCTGGACCCACCATACCGTCTCCCTCGTCCAGCTTGGGTCCCTGGTCCGCTAGCATCCCGATGGACGAGCTGATTAGTATGCATGGGTGAGAATAACCATGTTCTAGAATAGCAACAGATTCACGACTATCTACAGTTATCGAACCCTCTTTCCCCCTCTCCCCTCTGCGCCTCATTTTTTTATTTTTCTTCGGTGGGGGCCGGTCATACGTCTTTTGGTATGTATAAGAATAACGATCAAGTACGACTTGAAAGATGGTCGTCGATACGGAACGGTTGCTGTATGTAAATCTTTATGTGCATCGCTTGACCGAACTACTTCTCGCTGGTTTCGAGAGAGACGAGACGAATAAAATTTCGTCATCGTCAGGACCAAGCCAAGATGTCTGGCGACCATACGTAGGGTCAAGAGATCAATCGGCAAGGATTCATAGTTTCTACGTCAATGCTTAATGATATCATGATAAATATTATCAAAACAGACAAAAAAAAAAAAGTCTTTGCAAATATTTTTGTCGAGGAGTTCGACATTCGAAAGAGATAGAAAAAGAAAAGATCCACCAGGTCAGGTTGGTCGGTGTGTCCAATCGATTGATAAGGGTACCTGACCAGATCCTACGTAAGTATTTATTTATGTGCATAATACATACATCCATCGATGATTCAAGAGTGTAATCCATCCGGCCTCTGGAAATCTAGAGGGGCACCATCAATCCTTCCAACATTTCTCTGGACTGATCGATGTAGACATATTCACATGCCCCCTCCCCTCCCCCCATACATACAGACATACGGAGATATTTTAAAATTGGTCAAACCTACACCCACAAGCTTCGTCCCAGATGATCAAAACAAAAGCAGAACAAGGTAGAGGAGGAGACAGGAGAAGGGGAAGGAGAAGGAGAGGAAGAGGAAGAGAAGACGCAAGCCAGACAAGCTGATCGTAAGATTTGGATTCTTGGATGTATTCGCTGGCTCGATCGCGGCCCGGGTAGGTCGAAAGAAAAAGTAAGCATCTAGGTACCAGTCGATCGAGCTCGACTTGCGACCGCTCCCAAGGGCTAATCATACCTCAGCATGGAACCGGCTCGAAGTTCTCTTTCACCAGTCAAAACTTTTATCATGATGTGCGCGCCATACAGTCCACGGTGGGATGGTGTCGATCGGGAGATTGGTGATGGTCGAGTGAAGTAAGTAGTCGTTATACACAGTATAAATTCAAAGAAGAAGGATAAAGAGAAAAGAGAAACAGAACGGATGTGCAGTACATACTTACATATGTCTGTACACATCAACAACCTTCGGATCAACACCGACCGGAATACTTAAAACTTGCCCGGCCTCATCGACTAAGATCACAAAAAAAAAAAAAGTTGGAAGCGAGGATCCCAATCCGTACACCTTTGCCATCATCATCATTCTTCCAACTCCATGGACCGTCGATGGTCTTTGGGTGCCGACGAGCCGGCCTTGAGCTGACCAGTTCGTGTGAACGGGCCAGTAGGAGAGCATCCATTGATCAGGGAGGGATCGGGAGTAGGTCAGAATAGACGGTGGTGGTCGACAAGAACTTGAGGGTGAAGGAGAGAAACGAGGAAAGGTTCAGGATAACCAGTCCTGGGGATCGAGCCGCTGGTGGTGGAGCAGAGATGCACCTCAGATGAGCATTTGGGTTGGGCGGATCACATCTTCCATCCCTCGCTCTTGTTGAGCAACATATTTATGTAAAACTATCCTTGGGAAGTCTCTCCTCCACTCTTAGATGATTCATTCAGCATGGGTGAAGCTCACCAACCCACACACTCTCTCTCTTAACAATTAGAGTCTCACAAACAAGGTGATCTTCACTCCTTGGGCGAGAAGGGGCAGGAAAAGAGAATGAGGAAAGAAATCAATCAAACAACGTTGGGTTTCATTGGGATGAGATTATCAAGGAATTCTTTCAGCCGATGGGCATTGACCTCAATCGGTTTATTTTTCAATTTTCGATCATTATTGTGATTATTTTTTTCGGGAATGGAAGAAGCTGAGGATGGATGCCTTCTCAGGCTCTCAAGCAGCACTCATTAGCAACTACAGTCACAAACTCGTCAAGGACCTCTATGCACTCGTAACGGTTCAGGATACTTGCACAGGCTCTGATGAGAGCAGGTGATGAACTGAACAATCATAAGAAAAAAGAAAAAAGAGAGAGAGAGAAATCTGTGAACCAAAAGTCAAAAGATCAATTCAAGATTGACCATTACCATTAACATCATCATTATTATGAATATTATGATTATTTTGGAACTTGTAGTTTATCAACAACTCAAACAGAAAAATAAAATCGGAGGGGGGGGGGGGGAGGATCTGAACATACCTGTATGTACAACCAACCAGATTGAAATGGTATGGTTTAGATGAGCTCAGAGGAAGATCATTAAGTGGAGACAAGTTTTACATATCATTCTGAATTTTGAATCAGATTGATAGATGAGATGAATATATAGGAGTATACCAAGTTGATGAGATCAAGTCACTTTTCCAAGTTTGTTTAAAATGTAAAAAAGAAGAGTTTTTTTTTGCACCTCCAAGTTGTGATTGAACTGACTGAAAAACTCTGATTTTATATATGTATACTAGTCTTTTGCCCCCAAATTTGGGGATGGATTAAATAAAAAGGAATTAACCTGAAAAGATGTGATACTTTTTAAGTAATAAATTATTTTAATCAAGTGGGAAATGAGGGGAATGGATTAAAAAAAAAAACTATGACATAAACAATTGTTCAAGTATTTCAACAGATGAGCAAGTAAAAAAATCTTGGTATGTGATTTCAGTGGGTGATAGGATCCAACACCTCATGTAAAACCAAAATCCATTTCCTGATTATTTTTGTAACCTCTACTGTTTAATCAAATCTTATAGAATCAGGAGAGGCTTTTACAATTTCTGTTCCATGGTTTTGAAACATAATGATGACCCTGTGACCTGTGATCCAAGAACGAATCAAAGCTCCCACCATGAAATTGATGCAAGAATTAAATGTGAAAATTTGGATTTCTGACTGACAAAGTGCCAATATAAAACAAATTTCTTAGCTCAAAAAGGGTCAATCTACACACCAGCTTCTTGAATTTTCATTGTTAAATGATTTTTTGCCTCAATTAAACACTTGCACAAATATTAATGTCTGAAGTTTTCATAAGGGATTCCATGACTTGCTTTAGGTTCTTAAATGATGTAGCATAAACAGAATCATTCAAAAAAAAAAATATGACAAACTATGTTTCTGAATCTTCAGGATGAACAGTATAAATGCTCCTGATCCAATAACCGATCTGAAAGTGTCTGAAATCTTTCCTGAGTGGATGAAATGTGAAATATTATGTAAAGTTTGAATATTTTATTGAACTTGCAAAGCTATCAATCAAATTTATTTTTAAATACTGTGTAAGAATATTTTTTTCATTGTGTGTATATTTGAACAACTTCATCCAGGGCTTCATCTGGTTCAAAAAAAACCTGTATTTGGCAAAGAAGATGAATATACAGCTTTGAAAAAGAAGATGAAGTAGAAAAGAATCTTAAAGAAAAAAATCTTCAACATGTCTCTGGAACACCTACCCAGATTGAATCCCTAAATTAGTCAATATAATCCAAATAAGCACCAACATCAACAGTATATACATATCATAGCCCTTATAAACTTATTGTTGGAGATATTTAAAGACTAAGATACCTGAATATATCTCTGCATTTAAGTGGAATTGGCACTTTCCCAAAATTTAAGGATTGTAAGGAACCCCACAGGAATCATCAATGTCCAAGTTTTTATGATTCCTCCTCAGTGAAATGGTCATTCCATTCTGGTGTCCTCTATATTATGAATGTTTCTAATGACAATGGAGACTGGATAGAAGACAACTTGAATGAAAAAAAAAAACTCCCAAAAATGCCTCTGAAGGAGCCTACCCTCTTGAATCCCTCAAATAGTCCATTTCATCCAAATCTGCACCAACATCACCATAAACACAATCATGGCCGTTATATAATATGTACTTAAAGATGTATTGAAAATCCAAGATACCTTCACATATCTTCACACTTATGTGGCATTGTTTATTTTCCAAAAGATAATGATTTTAAGGAACATTCCATGAATTATAAATGAGGAAATTTGTATGATTCCTCCTCAGTTAAATTGGAGTTAAATTCTGGCATCTTGTATATGCTGGAAAACTTCTTTCACCCACCCACAATTGTTTCAGGATAGAAGGATTTGGGGTATTTCTTCTTTCATCTGCCATTATCCATGCAAGGTTCTTCCACTTTGAAGTACCACATTGGCCAGGTGTCATGTGTTGTTTCACTGCTTGAAAAAGGTTTGGCTCTTTGAATTGATCATTTCTCCGCACACAAAATCCTGACAATTTCTTCAGAGTCAATCCCTTCAGATGTTCTTGGTTTGTAATCATGGTAAAGAATTACCAAGATGTGAGAATGAGGCAGACCTCTCTTCTGGGATTATATAAAATTAGTTCTTACCATTGTCAATCCAAATAATCCATCAATGGGTTTTGATTTGAAAAACTGTTTTACCATATCAGGATATTGTTGTTAGATTACATAATTTCCATGAGCATGTTCATTGACTGGTATGTGCCACCCACATCATAGAATGCTGGGATAAGTACACCTCTTCTGGGGTGATCAGCCAAATAGTTATGAATCGACTGCTCCTTACTCAGCAGTGCACTTAGCTCAATTGGTAAGAGCATAAATCAAATAAAGAGTCTCAGGTTTTGGGTTCAAATCCCGCAGTGTTCATTTGTTTTCATATGACTTCTGACAATTGTATGGACCAGTTTGGCCATTTAACTGATGAGATGGATGATGGGTCCACTACTGAGAATGTTTGGATGTGTAATTGTTTATCAAATAATTATGTATTCTATTTTGAGCATGGTTGGAACAGATATGATATTTTTCAAATAATACATTAATTTTTATCAAGTGGGAAATTAGGGGAATGGATAAAAAAGAATGATACAAACAATTTTTCAAGTATTTCAACCAATAAGAATTTAAAAAAATTATATAACATGGAAATTTGTATCCCTAAATAAGTCTATTTAAACCAAATTTTCACCAAAATCAAAAGTAAGAATATTGTAGCCCTTATGAATTTACTTGTAGAGGAATTCAACAGCCATGATTCCTTCACATATCTCTGCATTGATGTGGCATTGGTAATTTGAAAAGATCTAAGGATTTTTGGGAAATCCAAAGGATTCATAAACAAAAAGGTTTGCATGATTCCTCCTCAGTGAAAAAATTGGTCCATTCTGGTGTCTTCTATACTTGGCACAACTGTTTATACTGACAATGAAGGTAAGATAGAAAATAATTTGAATCAAAAAAATCTCCAACATGCCTATGGAGGAGCTTCCCATCTTTAATTCCTAATATAGTTTATTTCATCCAAGTCTGCACCAACATCAACATTAACAAAATGATTGCCCTTATAAATGTATTTGTAGATACATTGAATAGCCAAGATAACTTCACATTTATGTAGCATTGGTGCTTTGCCAAAAGGTTACAATTTCAAGTAACAAACCAAAAATTATCAATGACAAACTTTATATGATTCCTCCTCAGTGAAATGGTAGGTTCATTCTGGCATCTTCTATATATTTGAAAACTGCTTTTGATCAAAATTGTTTCAGGATAGAAGGATTTGGGAAATTTCTCCTTGCATTTTCCATAATTGATGCAAGCTTCTTTCATTTTTGAGGCACCACATGGGCCAGGTATCATGTGTCTTTCAATTGCTTGAACTTTTCTTGGCTGTGTGAATTGATCAGGTAGCTCTTCCCAAACAATCATGCCAATTGATTCAGATGTTCTTGGTTGGTGATCATGGTAAGGAATTAACAAGATGTGAGCATGAGGCAGACCTCTTCCTGGAATACTATAAAATGTTGTCTTCCCATTTTCAGTCCAAATATCTGTTACACTGTTTTCTGTTACATGTCTTGCAGCTCCTTGATGTTAAACCAAAGGTGTTCCTGTTTGTTAAATCCCCCTGTTACAAAGCAGAACCAACCTTATGTATAGTAAAATACATGCAGAAATATGTATATTGACATGGAGTTCAAAAAAGCAGACACTATAGAAAAAAAATTATATTTAAAAAGAAGATATTTACCCAAATATATATTCACATGGAGGGAAAAAAAGCATACACTCAGAAAAAAAAAGTTACATTCACAAAAAAAAAAACATTGAGATATATTCACATGGGGTGAAAAAAAAGCAGACACCTTAAAAAAAACATTACATTCAAAAAGTAGATAGACATATATCACATGGAGGGAAAAAAAGTGGACACTCTGAAAAAAAAATACATTGAAAAAAATTCAACATTCAGATGCATGGTGCGCATCCTCAAGGTTGGTTAGTTGAATGGAGAATGCAGGACCAAGGCAAACAATGCCAGTGTTTGCCAAGGGTGCAGAACCCAATATTTTTAGTATATAGTAGAGATAAAGTCTCACAACAAGGAGAACTCTGATGATGGTTGTTGAAGAAAAAATTACATCCAACTTGATTGACCTTAACCTTAAAGCTGAAAAACCATCCTGGGATTGGGTGAAAGGTTTGGGAGCCTGGATGGGTATGAAGGATGTGATATCCAAATTTGATGGAGAAATAAGAGAAGCTACCTTGGAAATCAGTACTCAAATTGCTGTTGAAAATCATCACATGAACCAAAGGATGAGAAACTAGTTTCTTGTTTTTATTTTGTTGTTGTTAAAAAAAAGGGGGGTGAATAGGTTTTAAAGAAAGGTGTGAAAGGTGTGATTTGGACTAAGGGAACATTACAGAACATCTGAGTTTTTTGGATCCCATAATTTTTCCTACCAAGTTGAGGAGGGTGTGTGCGCTCAAGATGTGATATGGTCACAGGTCAAAAAGCACACCAAGGTTCAAAAAGTGATGTGATGAGAGGATTTGATAATGCCCTAGTTAGATTGAAATTTATCCTTTTTTTATCAAAACCAGGAGTGAAACAATCAATATCAAGAGATTGAGAATTTATTCAATTTTTTGTTTTGTTTTTTGTTTGAATAGATGAGAGCATCTGCAATTGTGCTTGTTAAACCCGCTTGATAGGTAAATATACCAAGTGGGGTCCTCAGCCGTGGCAAAAACAGACCCTTTCTTACAAGAAAGCTCCATAACTCCAACCAAAAATCAACAAAGTTAAGAAAAGTTATGGAGTTTGCTAAGCAGGAACTTTGATGGGATTGACATGGGATAGAAATTATGTAAATTTTGATATACCCCTTTTTTCTTCCTTCCCCTTTTTAAATCCAATCCCCATCTAATATATCCTACCCTCTATCCCCATTCCTCCTCCCATATCCCTCCCCAACCCCATCCCTCCTCCCATATCCCTCCCCATCCCCATCCCACCTCCCATATCCCATCCCCAATTGGAAGTCATCCCCATCCCCCCTCCCATATAACTCCCTCAATCAGCAGTAATACCCATCCCCTCTACCATATCCCTCCCTTGATCAGCAGAAAATCAACCAATGAATCAACCCCCAGTCAACCTCAAATTTCAAAGATTCTCATCTCCTCCATCACTGTCTTCTCAAAAAAAAAATAGGGCTCAAAGAAGAAAAGGGCACCAAACTGGACCACTCAAGAAGAGGAAAAGCTGGTGCAATCATGGATCCACATCAGCAAGGACCCTGAATTTCCAACCAATCAATCTGGGATCCAGTTCTTCAAACATGTTGAAGGGGACTTCAACAGACACAAAAAAACCACCTATTGCAACTGGGAATGTATACACACTAGGTTTTAATTTTATTTTTAAAATTATTCTGTATTCAATTGTTAATTTTCATCATCTTTTTTCATTTGAAACAGATTGGCAAACTTGAAAGCTGCAACACTCAATTTCTCAGCAAGCTACCAAAAATTGAACGCTCACCTCCAAGTGGCTCCAGTCCTATGGATTGGATGTAAAACACAAAAGAGCTTTATTTCCAGAAAACCAAGGGCCAATCCTTCAAGGTCAAATTGGCATGGGAGATACTGCAAAATCACCTGGAATGGATTGGAAAATTTAGTTATCACATCAGCAACCAACCTGGGACACCCAGTATTGGTGTCCCATCCTCACCATTGCTATCCAACCAGCACCTGATGCAACCTGCTGGAGTGAAGGCCTCAAAAAGGAAGCAATTGCCTTTGGAAAAAAATTCCAAATCTGAAAGCAAACCTTTGACGCTTGGGGTCTTCATGGCCAGAAATATCATTGGCAACCAACAGAACAAAATTGCAGCAAGAAAAAAAAACTTGGCAGAGCAATTTTTTGAGTTGGAAGGCAAAAACGGAGACATGAAGGTATTGCTGGGGCAGTTGTTGGTTATTCTTCAAGATGAATCAAGATGCCCTGAAAATGAGAGCAAGGAAATGTTGAGGATTCTCAGAAAGAAAGTGAGAAACCAACTCAAAGAAGGTGAATTTTGAAAATATACCATTTTTTTGCTTTTGATATTGCATCAAAAAAACCTTAAACCTTTCAGTTTGGAAAAAAAATTGTTTTTTATTTTCTGAAAAATTTTCAAGTAGGTTGATTTGATATCTGAAAGATGGAAACAAGACAAAAAAACTTCAAGAAATCTTTTTTCCAAACAATTAAACAAAGAAGAATTCCAAGTTTGATTTGAGAGCCCTCTTCTCATCCAATTGTGAGTTTTCAAATCATTCATAAGCTGAAAATTGAGTTTAGAATCATGAATGTTATAATATTGTTGACCAAGGATTTGAAATGAATGAAATAAATGAGGATCATGAAGATTTGGTGTGATAATGGTGTTGGAATTATGATGGGAAATGTTAGAAATGTTATTTATAAAAGGATCAAATGGTGACCTCTCCTCTACAATAATGTTATGGAGAATTATACAGCATTTAATAACTTGGATTATGTCTTGCCTAAAACATAATCTACTGGGTTGAGTTAGAATAGCAAACCTACTCTTCAAAACTCCAAATTTACATTCTACATACTTCCTTGCACCTTCTTGGAGGTTTTTGAATTTTTTGGTGGCATGATCTTGTGTTGATTTGTATGACTTGACAAAAACTGGCCAATTGGGGTATATTCCATCTGCTAAATAGTAACCATAAGAATATTGGTTTTTGTTTACCTTTTAATTTAAATTGGAAGCTGGACCTATAAATGAAAATAAAATATAATTAAATCAAAGTCAGCAAATACCCCCAAAGGAGAAAATTCAGTAATTCTAAAAAATGACAAAAAAAAAAACCTAAAACATGCCATCCAGAAAGTGATGAAAGATGTGGCTGTTTTGAACTACATTAATATCATAATGAGTCCCAGGAGATCCAAAAACACAATTCCAGATGCGCAATTTGAGGGATACCACTTCTTCCAAAACCATAGTGGGAACACCTTCTTTTCCTTGATATTGACCAGACCAAGCTTGAGGAAAATGTTTCCATGCCCAGCGCATTCCCTCAATACTTCCACAAAAGCCAGGAAAATAACAATCCTTGTATTCTTTCATAATCAACTTGAGTTCATCATCTGTTGGGAGCATGGAGGTATTCTTTTTCATAGATATATACAAAATCATTCAAAAATATCTTGGGGTTTTCAAGAGCTGTACTCTCTCCAATTACCACGTTCATCTGTTGCATCAGCTAAGAGAAAATATGCTAGTTGGTAAATTGTACTGGTGAGTTTTTCATGAGGGGAAAGGCCAACTTGTCCACAGAAATCCTACATGAAAAAGAAAATTTGAAAAAGATAAAGACAAATATAATTTTATATCAGTATTTTTTTCAATTCAAAAGAAACCCAAGAAATAGATAATAATAAAAGAACCCCCCCCCCAAAAAAAAAGAGAAAAATCATACTATTCTTTGAATCCAGTAGTTTCTATTGGCTCCCAAGTCATTCATAAAGTGCTCAAACATTCACTTTCTCATCCTAAATCTCCTTTCAATCATTGATTTGGCAAATATTGCCTTTTTTTCAAAATAATCTTTCATTTGGTTTAAATTTCCTTCCAGCCTTTGACGCTCAATTCTAGCTTGTTGATGTTTTCTTTTTGCTTGCAGGTTGGCTTTGTGGAGCTTTGTCCCAACCTTGAGCATCTTTTTTCAATGGCTGAGTGACGGTTGGATGTGGATGGGGAAGTACTTGCGGAGGGTTGGGATAATAATGGTGTTGGATGTTGGAGTTGAAGGTGGTTGGTGTTTGTTGATTGAAGTTTGCTGAAGATTGTTGGATGTCAGAGTTGATGACATGGAGGCTTGATTGTGCATGGCTAGAGGACCTGGACTTTTAGGTAGGTGGTGAGATGCTTTGCCAAGTGCAATTGGAGGGTGCACTCTGTTAAGGGCCTTGCTTAGTATTTTTTTTTGGCTAACAAGGGCTTAGCTATCAAAAATTTACCCAAAAAAATTGCAGATGATCTGAGCTCATTAAGGATCTTTTAAAATTCATCCCATCCCAAATGAGGAAGATCCTGTGAGGTTTAATTTTCTTAAAATAAATAAATAGAAAAGATTGAAAAAGCTTACCATGCCTCAACAATCATCAATTTCCTTGGTTTCCTATTCATTTACCAACATCATATCATGCACCTCTTGCATCCATGAATGCTTCCATCAGAAAAGGTGCATACTTGCACTGGTTGGAAGATTTTCCTACCCAATTTTTGGGCATGATATGCTAGTATATATATTTATATATGAATGTTTTTTGATTTAAATTTAGAATTGAATAATCAGATCATGGAAATTTGAAATAAATCAATGTAATTCTTGAGGTTTTTCATCTTAGGGTGAAGGCTAAAATATTTTCAAGAACAGGAAGGTTCATTTTATACTCAAAATAAAAATTTGATCAGAGTTAAGGATTAATTTCATCCTTAAGTTAATATTTTAATATTTATTTATTTTCTTTGTCCACTTATAGTTTTATCCATCATCCAGATGAAAATCTGGACCCTATCAGTGTATCAGGAGTAAGGTTATCCACAATTCAGAGAATTGTTTTTTCATCAAAAGATTGAGTGATAAAACAATGTAAATTAACATCAACAATATTCTTGTCCTAAATTGTGAACATCATCATTCATTTACACCAAATCAATCCAAAATTCAAAAAAAAAACAAACGCATTGTAAGACCTCAAAAAAAAAGAAAATGAAACTGATGATGATAACAAATAGAAATCAAAAAATATTAATTATACCAGATCATGAGAGAACATTACTGACTTGGTAGGAATTTCAGGGAGGAAGATTATTTAAATTTAGATCAAGAGGTGTTTATTGAATTTTCAAGATAGCTATTATGTTGGAAAATTCAGAATTTATGAAAAGAAAAAATACCTGGGTAACAAAGAATCATTTGAGTTTGATGAAAAATATTTGGTTTAAGGAATTGTGCTGAGTTTTATTGTTATCTATTTATGGACCAGATCTTCAACATGCAATCTATGGATTTTTATGAAGTGCTTAGAAATTGGGTCTTGCCTGAATTATAACCCAGTTGTTCAAAATCTCAATTTTTATTCTTCAAACAATAGCTACCAATATATTTAATGGATCTGCAGCTTTTAAAAAAAATGAATATTTGATTTGAAAGTTGATTTAACAATCCAGAATTGGTCTAAAGTTAAACACACTAACCCATAGCTTTAATTAAATTTAATCTTTGTCTCTCAAGGCCTGATTTTTCACTTGAAAGAGTGAAACATAAATTAAATATAATTGAAAACATGATTAAAATTGAGAATATAAACTGCAATTTCCAAAAAATAAAATAGAAAGAATTATTCAAAATTTCTGGATTTTTTGCTCATAGCCGCTCCATAAATTCAATCATTTTATTCATATCTTACCAATTTTATAAAATATTTCCTTACAAGATTTTTGTAATGAATGAAGTATAATTTTTTTCTCACACAATAATTTTTTCATCAATTATCACCATAGGATTTATATTAAATAAATCCATGGTTTTATTTATTATGTAATGATAACCATAGGATTTATACATATATCAGTGTTTTTTTATTTAATTAAACCACAATCATTATTCAATTAGTAATATTATCTTGATCATTTTAGAACATCTCTCCTGCTTTCATAGTTTTGAGGAAATTTTTTTTCATTCCTTCAAGCTTTGAGATTTACTAAAGGCTCAGGATATAACTATACCCTCTAAATTCCTGAAATCACACCTTTTTGCATTATTTTTCACAAAAAAACAAAATTAATCCATTCCCCAAGGCATGAAACCTTATCTTTAAGGTTTCATTCCTTTCCTTGATGTGGGAAATTGTACCTCCCCCCCCTCCCCCCTTTGAAAAGCCAGGGGAGGGGCTACTTTTGGCCATAATGGACACCCACCCTGTCAAATCTGAAGCTGGAATTGAAACTGTGATGGTCTAATCTTCCACTTCTGCTTTGGCTTTCAAAAAAAATTGAAAAAATTTTATTTTAGGGAATTAAATTTTCCATACACCTGTGTAAAATCTCCACACTTTTTAATTGCCTGAATGTCTGGTGCATGGACACTTAACTTGGAAAATCAATTTTTTTTAATTTTTTAAAATAAATTTTTGAAGAAGAAATTTTCTAGGTTAAAAAATTCAGATATTTTGAAGGGGTCCAAATCCTTCAAAAATAAGAAAACTAAAAAACAACAGCTTTCCATCTTTGCTTTGCAGCTATTTCTCAACCAAAAATTGTCAAATCCTTTGGAAATATGTGATTGGTATTATTTTCTTAAGAGCATAAAATAAACTAAGAAAATTTTTTGCAGAATTTTTGGGGGTCTTTATTGGCCCCCAAAACCTAAAAATGAGTCCAAAGTCAAAAAATAACCACAAATTGAGAAATTTCTGTTCAAATTTATGTGACATAATTATTCAATTCTTTGAAATTTAAGACATTCCAGGAATTTATCAAGTCTTCCAAACCACCCCCCCAAAAAAATTGGAATTTTTAAAATGACATCAAAACCCTTTAAAACGTTGCCAAACATAGAAAATGAGATGATTGAAGTATACTTGAGGTCCAGTTTGGACAGTTGTTTGGCAGTTTTGGGAAAATAAATTTGGGAATTTGAAATCAATACCTCAAAGAAAGTTTTTGAAAGCCTAAAATATTTTTCTACAGGAATGTTTTGGTTTTTTTTGAACCTCAAAAATTTAACCAAACCACAGAAAAATAGAATTTAGAATTGAACCCCTTTTGGGGTATGGTCTGATTTTTTTGTGCGCTTGCCTATGCGTAAGCTAAAATGAAATGTTATTCTGAATTATTTAAATCTACCTTCTCCCCAGTTGGAGTTCTCTAATCTTAATCTTATCTTAAGCAACAAAATCAAAATTTTACACCCATTCAACTCCACTGATCACCACACCACAAAACACAAAAACACTAACAACTAACAAACACTCAAAAAAACAACACACCAATCAACATCACACACCACACCCCATGAAACATCACTAAAAACCCCCAAAACAATAAATCACCACCCTCCAACTCCATTATTCAATGAAAATAAAAAAATAAAAAAAACTTCATCAAAAAAATTCATTTTTTTCTCTCTTTTGTTCTAAAATCATTCAAAAATAAGAAATAAAAAATAAAAACCCTCAAGAAAGAAATTGAACACAAATCTAAAGTCTCTTATTTAATTCTTTCACTCAATTTCTCTTGAACCACGGTATATCCCATCTTATTTATCTCAAAGCTTTCAATTATAAAGTCCCTTCAACCTCAAAAATGTTCTCCATCAACAAATTTATCAACATAGCATTCAACCACTTTTCATGACCACCTCTGAAGCTTCTCCAACATTCCCCTCAAATAACATAGGGAAATCCCCTTTTTCTAAACCATTGAATACTCCAGAAAAGTTATCATATAATACCGGGTGGAATTTCTTGGGGAAATCCAAATTTGGTCTAGATCCCATGGATATGAAATTTCTTGCAAAAATCCTAACCAACAAATGAATTTTTTTAATTATCAGTGTGACATATCCAGGCAATATAAACCAAATTATATTTAAAAGAAAATATCCTGAAAATTTATGATAAATCGCCCTTTCAAATTATCTGGTAATTTTTCTGAGAACTTTAAATCTTCAATACTGCACCTACAATTCCCCTGCCATGATCAGTGATCTTCTGATTATCCTTCAACAAATTAAACCCATAAAATAATCAAGGATGACCAGGAGGAAAATATATAATAAATTACTCAAGATGGAGTTGACCCTCACTAAATACGCAATAATTTAATTCAATCATCTTCTACACCTTTCTATACCAATCTCAGTATCATTTTCTCTGAAAGGGAAACAAATTTAATGAATGAATATCTAGAGGAAAAATTTCTTGTTGGAGCTCTCATTTTTGAGATCAGAAACTATTCTTTCATTTATAAAATTTACAATACAGACTCACCAATCAATTCTTTGTTGTTCATCCCAATTCAGTGAAACTTCTGAAATTCTTTCAAGTAGTTTTGATGATGGATTATAATTATAAAACCAACCAATATGGTATTCCTCTTCTCCATATAGTTGAGATAAAAAATTTATCTACAGATTGCTTTTTTTTTACCAAGAAACCAAGGAAAATTATGAATGGGCTCTGCTAAAAATTCAAGATATGTTGGAAAATTAGTCTTCAAAATTGATTTTTTAAAACAAGGAGAAAGCCTTAATTTAATAAATCCAATCTTGTTTCCATTTTTTATACCATCTTCTCTCTCTGTGGCATATTTTCAAAAATATTCAAACCATTTCTGATAAAATTCAAGTCTGAAGAGGAATGGTCAATATTCAAATAAAAAGGAATATGCTGGTCAAATGATGCCCAGAAGAAGCATATCAAGATAAGTTAACCAACTTATCTTGATTTTGAAATATTTTCAAATTCTTAAACTTTTGAAAGGAAAGTCTGAATTTTTTGGCATTCAAGAACCAAAAAAGAGAATCCAAGGAAGACCAGAGGAAGAAAAAAAGGATCTAAAGAAGTTTTGAAGAAAATTCTCCAGTATTCAAGCAAAATAGATTCATCAGGTTTTGAATAACTTGAAGGACCCAAGAGGAGAGGAAGGATAAGCAAGAATTTTTTGGAAACCCAGAGGGCTGGTAATAAAATTATATTTTCTTATATCCAATTTTTATTGATTTTTATAACTTTAAATATATTTCTAAGATAATTTTTGAAAAATGGAATGAGAAGAAAAACAAGGAAACAGGTAAAATGGTGAAATAATTGGAGTATAATTTTTTTTTCTTTTGATTGATATTTTTTGTATTTCAGATATAACAAAATATTTTTTAAAAGATCATTTTATCACATTAGATCCAGAGAAAATCTACAGGATGAAAATAAAAGAAGGAATATGCTTAGAGGCCTCAAGGGAATGAAAAAATCCTTGTCAATTCCAAAAATTCGATTGATAAATTTTTTATATTGATTGGAAAGGTTTTTGGTGAATTTTAGTGAGTGGTTTTTTTCCTGAAAATGTAAGATCTATTTCACTTGATCAAAAGAATATTCAGTATTATGCCAATTAATTCTAATTAAAGAATTTAATATTAGGGCTTATTAAATTTAAAAAACCCTCCATTTTTTAATGGTAGGTTTCAACCAAAATCCACCATTTCAAATCCTCTATTAAAAATAAAAAAAACCCCACTAATTTCACATCAGGCATGTCAGAGTTACCTGAAAATAAATGGGTTTTTTCAGATAGAGTATTCAAAGGTTTTCACCGCCTCAACCACACATTTTTCAACATCATACCCCCCTCATTTGCCTCTTCCTTCTACCTCCAACCTCATCAGCAATATCTGATTCATCACCCCCATCACTTCCTCACTGTCATCACTTTATCACTCTCAATGCTTTATAAATATAATTATTTCCTCAATCTCATCAATTTAACCCTCTAACGCTTATTGCTCTCATCCCTTGCTAAATCTCATCACTTATTTCTCTCATCACTTCCAAACTCTCATTGCTTAATCCCTCCATTTATCCTACTATTTTCAAATGGCCCCTCAGCAAACATTCCCCTGCAAGTCCACACAAAAATCCAATGCACCAAAGCAAACATCCCCAAGGAACTCTAAATCAAACAATAATCCCCCATCAGCTTCCAAAGGCTCAAGTCAGCTCAATAGAGCTGATCACATCATCCTGGTAAATTGGCTCAAAATTCCCTCCAAATATAATTCTTGATTTGGATCCAACAATGAAACATGAGTTGGCCAACCTCCTTACTCTAAGGTTAATGGTTATTTCCTGATGGAAAAAAAACTAAAGAATAAAACCAATGGTACACTGGATCTTTCATCCAAAAAGATGAAGGAGCAATTCAAGAACTATTGAGCCAAGTACAAAAAGGCCCACTCAATTTCAATCTCCAATGGCTTTGGTATCACTGAATCCAATAAAGCCAAGGGAATCAACTTCATGGTTGATAAGTTGGACTACATTTTTCCTTTTTATATTCATATAGATCAAATATTTGGAAAGTATTAGAAATAGAGATGAAGTTGGTAGATAAGTTTAATGAGATTTATAAATGATTCAATGGATTCAAAGGATGAATATAAAAATGAATGAATATGAATGGAAGGGGAATACAGCTGGGCAGAGGGGGTCTTTGATAGAAAAAATCTCCCTCACCAATATGACTATGTATGTACAAGCTAAGAGGGAAAGGAATGAAACATTATTTTCTGATTGGTTTCTTTGTTTTACCAAGGAGTGCAATGAACTTGAAATTTTCATTTTCTCTGATAGTCCTGCTATTTTTATCTGTATAGGAAATTTCAGAATGAAATACATAAGATTTTATTTTAATTTTTTTAATTGTTTTATTTATAAATTTAATAATATCTCTTCTTTTCTCCATTAGTATGATCTACCCTGGTTACTGAGATATGTTGATATTTCTGTGACATATTTCACAGATAATCAATATTTGATAAATTTATTATTAATCAACATATTGAGATGATTATTTTTTTCATGATGGTCCAAATTCTCTTCTCTACAAAATGGTAATAAAATAAATTTGTTTTAACAAATATTTTTCCCTCAACAGGGATTACAATCTCAACAGAAAGAAGGCCAAAATCACCCCCTTAGCTGATTTTGATTCCCAAAAATCCAAATCTGTTCATGATGAAGACTTGGATGTGGATGCTCAGCCTAGCCATGATGATCCTGAAAAAAACTTTGAGTGGCCGCAATCTGATGTGGAGGAGGATATTCCAAAAAAACCCAGCTCTGATCATATCAAAATTAGCATTGATCAACCCTTTAAACCCTCTCTTGGATCCCTCACTTGCAAATTTCAATTGTTCCCTTCCTGGGGTGAAAGAACTGGACAACCTGGCCAATGGAGAGCCAGATATTCCAGTATTTCCCTTGAAATCAAAATATTCTCAAGTAAGGAAGCAAGTTATCTTCTTTTATGGTCAATCCTGACTGATTTAGAATTTGAAAAAACAGCCCCATCCTTTCCTGAATGGCGGAAAACTTAAGCCAATGGGGTCTCCCAAATCAACATCAAATAATAGTGATGATGTTCCCACACTAACATCCTCTGAAAATGGAAAGAAAAAGGCCTCCAATCCCATCAACATCAACCCCAATAGCTTTCAAAAGAGGAGAAACACTTCAAATTTTTCTGGCTATGAGGATATCATGGAGAAGAAAGATTCAAGGAAGTGCATTGATTGATTCTCCTGGATTTAAAAATCAATCCTATTCCTATTCCCTGCCAAAAAACAGTGAAATCAAAAATTGAATCTGAAAAACTTCAATTTGAAAAGGAGAATTGGAATTGTCAACTGGCTATTGATTTTCAAAAGCGGAAAGACAAGAGTTTGGCTTATCAAAAAAAATTGGATGCTGAGTGGAAATTGAACCAGGTGAAGCTAGAGTTTTAAAAAGAGGAAAAGGAGAAGGATCAACTGGAAGAGAAACCGGAAAAAGAGAGGGAAAAACTGGAAATGGAAAAAAAAGATAGGTTATCAGTAGCCATGGAATATGTTGGTAGCAGTAGAGCAGTTGAGGAAATACAGAAGATTAATCAATTGCTGGGCTTGTAAACATATTTACTTCAATAAAAATTTCAAAAAGAAAAACAAAAAAAAATTTTTTTGATTACAATAACGTTTGAGACTATTTTTAAATCCACCAATAAAACAATATTTTTTTATTTTTATTTAATGTTTTTTTCTAGAGTATATTTTTCCACTTTTCAAGTCCTTTCAAGTGCTCCAAGGTGTTTTTTTGATTTTCAAGACATGGCCATACTTTTATGAGTGGTGGTATCCACAGCAGGAAAATCACAGTGCTTGTACTTTTCTGCTGCCCAAATAATTTTAACCACACCTTTTTCTTTGAAATAAATACCAAAATCCAAGTCAGGAAAAAAAATTGGCCATCAGATACTTGGTATTCTTCCTCATTGTGAATAATTTGTCCATTTGATTTGTTAGTTGTAACCACCAGTAAAAATGAATAGGAAGAAACATCTCCATGTTCAATATGAGTAGAGTTGTAGAAGGAATCAGAGGTGAAGGTTATGTGGGTGGGGGGCACAGTCAAAAGGAGTAAGGTGGGATCCAAATTCCAATGAAGAGAGGCAGGAGATATCTTCTTCCATCACTTTTTCATGGTTGGATTCAAACATGAGTCCGGCTAATTTTTGAAACATTTGGCCTAAAATTTGTGAGACATTCTTGGACCTAAGGTTCAAAAAAAAAACTCTTGAGGGGAAGATTGAACAGTGGCTTCCTTCAAATATTGTCCAAATAATTCAGAAGGGAGAATTGATTTTTGCCACCCCATTGCCCACATTTTCCCACCCCAAGATCTTGAGGTACCAATGGCATTGAAAAATTATTTTTATTGGTGAAGGAAAGTGTGGAAAGAGTTGATGTTCTTCTTCTCTTTCTCAGAGATTTTTCAAAGGGACAAACTCATTTATTGCAAGCAGAGACTTACAATTGGATTCGACAATAACAATAACTTTCCCAGAGCTGAAGAAAAAGAATTGTTTGATTCTCTCTTTGAATTTTTCAAACTCTTTGGGGAACGGCTTTAGATTGGAAAACATGGTACGATACAGATCCAAAGGTTGTATTTTTTTTCTGGACCACACAAACTTTTCATCAATCCCTTCCTCTGCCACTTCCAAAGAAATTTCAGAATCTCTCTTTTGAGTCATCTTTTTCAAATGCGCCCTATTCTTTCCACCTCTATGTATGTTTGGCAAATAATCTCCTCCCATCCACATGCTATGATTGGGGTGAGGATCAAAAAAGGATTCAATTCATTGTGTAAAATTTTGATTTTAGTGGGAGAAGAATGGGTTGTTGAGAAAAAAAGCAGATGTGGAAAGGACAAGGGGTCAAACGGCAGGTTGCATTGCATGGAATAATAATAATAATAAAATATTAGGTCATGTTATAATCAAGGTAGATGATCAAAAAAAATGGAGAAAAAATAAACAATACTGGTCCATTATCCTACCAAAAAAAAAGGGTCAGTCCCATTTTTTAAACATCAGTCTTGTCAAATTAACAGGAGGAGGAGGAGGAGGGGGGGGGGGGGAGGATTAAATGAGTAGGAGGAGGGGGAGGGAGTGGATTCAGCCGTGGGTTGGTCATTGATTGACTTATTTATCAAGGTAGGAGGAGGAGGAGGGGTGGGTGGATCTTACCTGTGGGGGGGTGGTGAGCAACGGAGGAGCAAGGAGTGGGGTCAGCCATTGGTTGGTCATCAATCAACCAATTGATCAAGGGAGGAGGAGGAGGAGGAAAGGGTGGAGCTTAACTGTGGTGGGGTGGTGAGCAATGGAGGAGCAAGGATAGAAAGGGGTGGCCTGAGGAGGAGGTTGCCTAAATGAGGAGGAGGAGAGTGGAAGTCAGAAAGATCAGTAATTAATCAAAATGAGCAAGCAGGAGGAGGAGGGGGTGCTAACCTGGGGAAGGGTGTTGAGAAAAGAAAAATTGATTGAGAAAGAGGTGGTGGGTGAGGCAGTTTAGTGAGGAGGAGGAAGGAGTGGAAAGATTGGTTTGGTGAGGAGGAGGAAGGAGTGTACCAGTTAGTGAGTGGGGTGAAGGGTGAGGTAAAAGGTGGAGGTTTTGTTTTTTTTGTCTAAGTACACCAAAAAAAAAAACTGGAGTAAGCCATTATTGGTTGCAAAAAAAAAATTACTGTGATGTGATTGTTTAACTATTTCAAAACTGAATTTTAATCATCCAAGTGGGAATGTTTGAGGGGTGGAATCCACTCTGTCATGGCAGAAGATGAGGGACAAGATGAGACAGGGAATTAATTGAGGATGATCCAGAATATAATCTTCAAATATTTTGTCCCATTCATCTTTGATGTTGGAAAGAAGGCTGTGAAGGATTACACAACTGATAATCCAGTTGATTAGGATCTTCATGTACTTGGTATTTTGGAGCTGGTTTTGCATTTCCCTTAAGCTGGCCCATCTTCCTTTCAGCACACCAATTGCATGTTAAATACAAATGACTGATTGAGCAAGATGAAATTTGAAATTGGTTTTTTGTAGATTGATGGAAGAAACATTCCAATAATATGGAGCAATATATTTCCTGCTAGCATAAGCTAAATCAGCCAGAAGGTATTGATCTTTCTCAAATTAGTTCTCTGGCTGTTGGGCTATCTGCATCCAATTGAAAACATATGAATTGTGACAAGAGCCTGGAAGTGCAGCATGGAGGGATGTGAAATTCTTGTTGTTATCAAAAACAAGTTTTAGTGCCACAGAGTATCTATACAAAAAGATAAAAAATATTTTTTCAGTGTGTTATCAAAGGTGTCATCAAAGGATTTGGAAAAGAAATTAATCAATAGCCTTTTTTTCCAATCAAAATAGTTGTTGCCATCTAGCTTGGGTTTTTGACTCAAGGCAATAGTGGTTCCATCAACAAAACCAATGCATTTACAAAAGCCTTTGGTCTAAACTACTTGAGATATACCCTTTCATTCTTCTTTGGTTGGCCAAAAAATGACTGAGAAACAGAAAGATAGGATACCAATCATGACTCATTTGGTGTATAAGTCAATGGTTCCATAACAAACTGAGAATAGATTTTCTAATTGATGAAGTGCTACTCCATTTATATTTCATCCCAATATGCAAAGAGCAAAGGCCAGTTGGATAGCTGGATTGCATTGAGGATTCCAAGAATTTTTCTGGAAGATGTGGTTGTCTTCAATCACCTCCAAAAGTTTCATGAATGAAGGAAATAAAGTTTGGAACAGTTGCTGGAAGCTAAAGTTGGGAAGGAGATGAAGGTTTTGCCTTTCATAAATGGGGTTGTGGAGAGTCTGTCATCTTGGAAAAATTTACTGCTTTTCAAATAGAGAATTCAAGGCTAACCAATTGGATTCCAAATCAGAGTATGAATCAGGGTCAAATAATAAAAAAAGTTCAGTCAACCTTTTTGCATTTTCAACTTGCTTCTGGGAAGTTTGATTGGAGATGTTGAGAAAGAGGGTCATGAGATTAGGATGGAATGTGTTTGAAGCAATGGAGATGGGTTGTGTGAAGGGATGGAGATGGGATTGTTATGGATTTGCTGAGGTGGAGGTTTGGATGGGTGTTTTGCATGCAATGGATGGTGGATGGATGGTGGTGCATAAATGGCAGATTTGATGTTTTAAATCCCCCATTTCAAAATACACCAGTTAGGGGGTATGTGTATTTCAGAAACCTGCCATTAAAAATGGCAGGATTTTTCAAAAAATGGCTGTTTTCTAATGGTGGGTTTGCTAAATCTGATATGCCATATGAAAACAATTAAATATGAATGGAATTGTGAAATTGTGATATTTTGTTTCAGTTTCAATACAAGGACTTTGTTCAACCTTCAATCTATATTCAGAATACATTACATTTTACAGATGTGACTGGGAATGGAAACTTTAAATTTCAATCAGTGGGTGACTTTTTGGGAAGAATATTAAATGATTGAAAAAATATGACTGGATATGATCAATGAAATGGATTAAGATCCAATTTTCAAAAAATCAAGATTAATGTAAGATTATTGGGGAAAAACATTTCAAGATCAAAGAAAAAACCTGAAACATCTTTTTGGACCAGATCCACTATATTGCTGGATTAAGTTTCTCTGCCATTGTTTCCTTCTAGCTGAAACATGCAAGTGCCTGATAATTCATTTTCCCAATGATATTCAAAGCACTTATCTTCCTCTTAATTCCCCACCCACAGAGAATTCTCAAAATTGTCCAATGTTCCTTCTTCTCCTCAATGATTTCAAGGACATAGTTTGTTTGAAGCTTAAATTTTATTCTTAATCAGCTCCTAAATTGGAGAAAAAGTTGAATTATTTGAATAAAATGAATTAGACAAATGGAAGTCAATGATTAAATCAAATTGAGATTGTTGGCTGAAGGTTTTTTTATCCAAAAGGAAACCTGGAAGGGAAAAAAACCCATAGAAATTGATGGATTTTTTATTTTTTGGTAACTGTATTTCATCAATTTCCTGTAAAAAAAACCAAAATTAAGGGATGAATCTCCTGCTTCAACCAATTTTATACCTTGAAATTGATAAAATTTGAATATCAAGTGTGTTTTATTTTTACTCATTATTATTATTATTTTCTTAAAAAAAAGAATTCATGGCTTCTCACATTTGATGAGGAGAAAGTTCAGAGAAAGTGCATGAATTGGAATTTTGAGAGGGAGAATGGTGTTTCAAAAATACAAAAACTTTGTTTGGGGTGATTTAAAAGGCTAAAAAATTTGGTGCAGGGTCAGAAATTTCCAAAAACTGAATCATAAAGCCACAAAAATTGGACATAAATGTCTAAATTTTTGGTATTTTTCTGAATAGTTTGGATAAATGTTTGGGGGCATAAAGAAAACCAAAAATTCCCCCCCAAAAATGGATTTCTTCTATTTTCTTGAAAGGACACTGGAAAAGGAATGGCTGCAAACCAAAAAAATAAAAACCTCTTTTTGTCTTTTCTTAATTTTAAAAAGTATTTTTGAAGGGTTTAAACCCCTTCAAAAGATCTTCAACATCAATTCTTGAATTTTCACAGAACCATCCACAAAAATTTTGTGTCAAAAATGAATTTCTAGAAATTAGAAAAAAGTATTTTGATTTTACAAGTTGGGTGTGTAGTTGCTGGAGGTTGACTTAAAATAGAAGTACATTAAATTTCCAGTTAGGTTACATGAAAAATATAATTCCCAAAAATAAAAAATGATAAGTTATAAATAAGAACCATTAAATGATAGTTGATAAATATTAAATAATTAATTCAAAATAAATCTCCTCAAACTATTCAAATAATGATAAATAAATTTTTATTTCAATGGAATACAATTTGTTTGGTCTTATTTTAAAAAATATTAAAATAATGGAAATAACTATTATTGAAGAGGAATGAAGATATAAGTGGCTAAAGAGGTCTTCTGAATTTATGCAAGTAAATCTTATTATTAAAATTAATTTGAATGAGATGCATGACTTTTGACCATAAAATTTCCCAAAAAAAAGCCAAATTAAGATTTCAAAAATGTAACATTAGAAAACCAGATCATAGTATTCAATTTTCCTAAAACAACAAAATAATATACCACAAAAACAAAATTTAAATAGAATTCCATAAAATCATGCATTAATGGGGCATGTATTTTTTCCCAAAGATTCAAGCACTTCTCATGATCTATTTCAAAATTTTTCAGAACCCTCCTGGACATATATTATTTCCACATATTTTTCACAGGTGGAATTGGAACATAATTCTTCAATAAACCTCCTGCATTATCCATTTTCAAGGCTATGAAATTAAATTAATCCACCAAAACAACAAGCACAGTTTTTTTCAAATTTAAATCTGAATTCAAAGGTAAAAATGGAAGGGTGATGATAAATTCACAACTCCCAGTCGTGTGGGAGTTGTTTAGGGCCCCACACAACCTGTGGGAGTCTTGTAGGGCCCCACACAACCTGTGGGATTTTTGTAGGGCCCCTCAACGCATGGGGGCCCATACACTACTCAAAAGGGTTGTTCCAAACACATGCAACCCCTGGGGGGGCATATACCCCCCATAATGGGAATTTTTGATTTTTGTACCCCTGTACAAAAGCATTTAGATCTGTGTACAGGGGTATACAACCCCCCGGGGTTGTTCAAGAATTGAGTTATTTTTATTTTATTTTTTATTATTTTATATTTTATATTTTATATTTTATATTTTATATTTTATATTTTATATTTTATATTTTATATTTTATATTTTATATTTTATATTTTATATTTTATATTTTATATTTTATATTTTATATTTTATATTTTATATTTTATATTTTATATTTTATATTTTATATTTTATATTTTATATTTTATATTTTATATTTTATATTTTATATTTTATATTTTATATTTTATATTTTATATTTTATATTTTATATTTTATATTTTATATTTTATATTTTATATTTTATATTTTATATTTTATATTTTATATTTTATATTTTATATTTTATATTTTATATTTTATATTTTATATTTTATATTTTATATTTTATATTTTATATTTTATATTTTATATTTTATATTTTATATTTTATATTTTATATTTTATATTTTATATTTTATATTTTATATTTTATATTTTATATTTTATATTTTATATTTTATATTTTATATTTTATATTTTATATTTTATATTTTATATTTTATATTTTATATTTTATATTTTATATTTTATATTTTATATATTTTTTTCTTTTAAACCAAAAAATCAACATTTTTTGATTTTTTGGTTGATTTCTGTTTTTTTTTATTTAGTTTATTTTAGTTTTTTTAAGAATGCAATTATTTTAGTTGGGTGGCAGGGAAAACAAATTTAGGAATCCACATGGCCCATTTGAGCCGTGTAGCATGCTGCACGGCCCATCTGAGTTGTGTAGCATGCCACATGGCCCATTTGAGTGGTATAGCATCCCACATGGCCCATTTGAGTCGTGTAGCACGCCACACGGCCCATTTGAGTCATGTAGCATGCCACACAGCCCATTTGAGCTGTGTGAACGACTCAAATATTCATGAAGTTAACATTACCCAAAATGGAAATAATTGTGCATTAGAAATCCAGAATATTCTTAATTCATAAAAATTTCTATGGAAATGAATCATATGTGGAAAAATCATACAATGCTTTGTGGAAATCCTAACCCCATTAGAATAAAGGCTTTCTAGAAAATAATCAGAAGCCAGAGGATTGCAAAATATTTTCAAGAGAAATATTTATTTCAAATTCAAATTTTAATTCATTTTTGAAGTCCAGATTGAATGTTCCCTCAACCTGATTAGCCACAGAATAATAATAAAAAAAATTCTTTTTGGATCATGGACAGATCCAAAATAATAGGGCGCATCAGAGTTAACCAAAACCGCCATTTTTCAATGGTGGGTTTCAACTCAAATCCACCATTTCAAACCCGCCATCAAAAATCAAAAAAACCCCACTTATTTCACATCAAAAATGTCAGAGTTACCTGAAAATAAATGGTTTTTTTCAGATTAAGTATTTTAAGGCTTCACTGCCTCAACCACATTTCAGTCCACATCATACTCCCCTGGTTTCCAACCTCTGATCTCATTTGAAAAATTCTACCTCAAACCTCATTGGGAAAGACTATTCACTACTCTCATAACTTTATTTCTCTCATTTATTCATTGCTATCCTCATTTACTCATCTCTCATCCCCTCTTCACTTTATCACTCTCATCAATTTATTGCTCTCATCACTTCATCACTTCATCACTCTCATCACCTTATCCCTCTCATCACTTCATCACTCTCATCACCTTATCCCTCTCATCAATTCATCACTCTCATAAATTTATCCCTCTCATTGATTCCTAACTCTCATCACTTTATCAATCTCATCCCTTCATCCCTTCATCACTCTCATCACTCTATTGCTATCATCACCTCATCACTCTCATCACTTTTTTGCTCTCATCACTTCATCCCTCTTACTCTTTTCAACTGGCCCCTCAGCAAACCTCCCGCCGCAATTCAACATAAAAATCCAATGCACCAAAGAAAACATCCCCAAGGGACTATAAAAGAAAAAATCCTCCCCCTTCAGCTTCCAAAGGCTCAATTCAGCTCAAGAGAGCTGGTCACATCATCCTGGTACACTGACTCAAACTTCCCTCAACCTATGATGCTTGTTTTGGATCCAATAATAAAGCACAAGTTTGCCAAACTCAATCCTCTAAGTTTAACACTTATCTACTGACAGCAAATGAAATGAAGAATAAAAAAATATAGACTGGTTCTTTCATCAAAACAGATGGGGCAGAAATTCAAGAATTATCAAGAAAAGTACAAAAAGGGCCACTCAATGTAAAACTCCACTGGCTTTGGTATCACTGAATCCAATAAAGCCAAGGAAATCAACATGGTGGTAGATAAGTTGGACTCAATTTGTCTTTTTTATATTCAAATGGAAAAAATATTTGGAGAGAAGGCCAAAATCACCCCTTTAGCTCATTTTGATGCAAAAAATCTAATTCAGTTGATGCTGAGGACTTGGCTGTGGATGCTCAGCCTAGCAATGATGATCCTGATGAAACTTTTGAGGGGCCCCAATCTGATGCTGAGGTGGATATTCAAACACAATCAGCTCCAATTATCTCTACATCAGTATTGATCAATGATTCAAACCCTTCCTTGGACCCCTCACTTGATTCTTTGGATTTCTCTCTTCCTGGGGTGGAAGAACTTAACAAATTTCCCAATGAGGAGTAAGTCGTTCAACTATCTCCATTACAATCAACATCAGTTGAAATAAGGAAGCAATTACTTTTCTTTTCTTTCTGGTTAATCCTGACTGATTTAGATTGTAAAAAAACAGGCTCATCCTTCTCTGAATGGCCAAACACTCAAACCAATGGGGCCTCCCACATCACCTCCAAACAAGAGGGACAAAATTACCACACAAAAATCCTCTGGAAAGGGAAAGCAAAAGGCCCCCAATTCCATCAAAATTGACCCCAATAGCCTTCAAAAGAGGAGAAAAACCCCAAATTTTTTCAAATTCCCCTAAAAAAACAGTAAAATTACAATTTGAATCCAAAGAAACTTAAATTCAAAAAGCAAGGTGGGATTTTCAACTGGCTATTGATTTCAAAAGCAGAAAGCCAAGAGTTTGGATCATCAACAAAAATTTGATTCTGAGTGGAAATTGAAACCGGCTGAGCTGGAGTTTCAAAAAGAGGAAAAGGAGGAGGATCAACAGGAAGACTGACTGAAAAAGGAGAGGTAACAACTGGTGATGGAAAAAAAGATAGGTTATTGGTAGCCATGGCATGTATTGGTAGCGGTAGAAAAGTGTTAGAAATCCAGAAAATTACTAAATTTCTTGGCTTGTAAATATATTTACTTGAATAAAAGTTTTAAAAAGAAAAACAAAAAAAAATATTTTTGATTACAACAAATTTTGAGACTATTTTTAACTCCACCAATAAACAAATATTTTTTATTTTTATTGAATTTTTTTTCTAGAGTATATTTTTCCACTGTTCAAGTCCTTGCAAGTTTTCCAAGTTGTTTTGTTTATTTTCATAGAAATTACCATCCTTATATGAGTAGAAGTCTCCACAGCAGGAAATGTTGTGGTGGCATTTTATAGCCTTGGTGTCTGGAACTGCGTTTTGGGTATGTTCTCAGCTTCTGGTGTTGGCTGGGCTCATCATCAGATGGGCAGCTGGCTCAGAATCTGATGTGAAGCCCTCTCAGCATTGACTGTGGTACATCCTTGATCCATGCCAAGGACACAAACCAAGAATGAAGCAAATCTGGTTGGGTTTGGGGAACATAGGCGCAGGGCTATACGGGGGAGGGAAACCAAAGGAGTGTATCAAGCAGGCACAAGCAGTACAGGGGGGCTCCAAGTAGGGCGTGGGGAGGCTGCCACAAGAGAAGGACAAACCCAGGCAAAAATATTGTCAGGAAGTTGGTTAGGGTTTTAGGGGGTGGTACTTAGGGTTATGTTCTTAGATGTTACTATATCCAGCTTAAGGTTGCAGGGGAGGTTCCTATACCTTGCCCTAAACTCCAAGTTGTAGATAGACCACGGAATACATACTGCAGCGCTTGGACTGGATTGGAAGGATATTTCTCAAGCCCTCTACCTTTTTATTCCTCCTTTATTTACTCTTCTCTCTCTCTATGATAGTTGGTCAAAAAATGTACTCCCCTCCTTACAGAATCTTGGGAACAATAGATCCTGATTCTGAGGACAGCTTTTGGGGGTTACTCTCCTCTTTTTCCCACATCTGGGGGTTTGGCAGGGAATTCATCTTTCATTCCTAGTCTCTCAAAGGTAAATGGTTGCAATGCTTCTGACAGCTGTCTCTGGGTCTAACATCCCACCAACTTCTCTTACTATCCAACTGGGGGCCAATGCCCCAACTCCCCCTCCTTTACCAGCTTCTCAAACTACTAGGCAAGGTGGTTTTGCTCCCCCTCCATCAGAGGAAGGTGAGGCTCCTTGGAAGGTATGGCTCAATCTGCGGGATTTTCCCCATCTCCGGTTCAACACTGCAGACATGGAGCAGTTCCTCATGATGTTTGAAGGGATTGCAGATTCTGAGGGGGCAAAAGGCGCGGATAAGGTTTGCACCATTGTCCTTTTCATAATGGAGGAGGTGAAGCTTTGGGACATGGAGGAGATGGTGGGCTAGAAGACCCAGGACTGGGTAAGGTTGAAAGGCAAAATTTTGGCAAGGTGGGGAAAGCAAATTTGATTGGGCTGCAGCGGAAGAAAGTTCATACGGGGGGGGTACGGATGCAGGAAGAACTGGTGGAATACACTTTGGCGTTTGACCAGATATACCTGTATCTGGAAAAGAACAAGGTGGTTGAGGGGCAGACAGGAGCAATGAAGTGGGCATTCTTGGGTGGGCTTGCACCACAACTTTGGTAGCAAGTGCAGCGGAACCTGTACAATCATGGCCCAGTCAAAAGGTTGCTGGATGGGAGTGTTGCAATCCTTCTGGATCTAGGGGTAATCTGCCAGGCTGTGGAGAGAAAAATCAACTTGGATGAGCTTATTGAGAATATGGAAAGGTTTTTCCCAGCAGTTTCAAAGAATTCAGTGTCCAAACCAGCACCTAACCTGTTGCAATCTGTGTCTGTGGGCCTTTTGACATCTGTCTGTGCTATGGTTCCTCAACAAGAATTGGACCCATCAACAAGCAAGGTCTCAGAGATCTTATGGAACCTAAAAATCTTGCTCAAATGGATTATTTAACCACTGCGCACAACACCACTCCACATGGTGGAAGGTTTTCAGCCTCCCAGCGGGCCCTCAGGCGGGTTCAAAACTTGGGCCTGTACTTACTGCAGGGATAAGGGGCACTGGAATTTGGGGTGCGCCAATTTGACTAAAGACATGAAAAATGGGTTGGTCCGCAAGCCTGGGATGATTTACATATTCCCAATGGGCAAGCAGGTCAAATTGGGGTCTTGCCAGCTTCCCCCCTTACAGCAGATACAAGGGCACAGACCCCACCTGGGTGTTGCTTGGGATTATCACCAAGCCCCAAAAATGACAAGCTCTGCAGGTGGAGGCTGAAGTCAGGGCTTTGGAAGAAGAAAAAGGTTTCATAGCGGACAGGATGGACATGGAAACTAAAGAGCAACCATTGGCCCGGCTCTGAAAGCAGTTGTGTGTGGTTTGGAAGGTGACATGCAGCCAGAAAACCCTGTGGGGAAGAAGAAGGCCATGTAAATTGTGTGGAGGGTGATGGGGAAAGAAGCACCAATACTCTTGACCTTTCAGGATTTGTTGGCAGTGTCTCTGGTTTTTGTGAACAAGATGGTCCAGGTGCTGAAGGAGTGCACTCAAGGCTGGTTCCAAAAATTGTTCAGCAAGCTTACATGGTGCAGGGAAAAGTGTATTGCAAGCTGTAAAAGTTAAAGTCAGTTTTATTCCTGCTTGCTTATTTCTCAATGAAGATTGCAGGGAGAAAGGTGTGGGAAATTGTTGACAGCAATTTGATGTTCAATCTTCTCCCATAAAAATTGGTGGACAAATTGGGGTTGGTTTGGAGGAATTGTGCAATGGGGCTCCAGGAGTTGAATGGCATGGAGTGTTTTATGGATGGGGTGGTTGAGGAGAAGGAGGTCAAGGTTGAAAGGGTCTGGAAACCTCTGTTGTTTCTTTCAGTTGAATGCGGCAATGTGATCCTAGGCCGGCCATTTATGTTTGGGTTGTGGGCTCAGATGGCATTCAACTCCAAGGCGTGAATGGAAGCACTGATGGTGGAGGACTGGTCTGGCGCTTGGTTCAAGAAAACAATTTGTGACCATGCCCAAGGGAAGTGGGTGCAGGGGCTGACTGCAAGGGTCACCCCATGGAGGATTTTGCCTAGTTGGCTTGGAAACTGCACTGGGCAGGCTCCAGCTTTGCACAGATGGCCAACTAGCAAGAAGAAGGTGGAGAAGGTGGATGCACAGCAGGCACAGGTGCCAGAAGTAAGTTCCCTTCCTCAGTATGCATCTCTGGGAGGTACTGTGTTTTGAAAACCCTATCATCATGTCATATTTGTGAGAAAAGGAAAAATTTTTGGTTTGTTTATTGCTAGGACTTACAACGGTGACAAGGGCTGGGTGTGTATGGTGAGGTAGCAGTTGGAAGAACTCTGGGGACAGAACTCAAGTTGGGGGGGATGTGGTGGCATTTTATAGCCTTGTGATCTGGAACCACATTGTGGGTGTGGGCTGGGATCAGCATCAGGTGTGCGGCTGGCTCAGCAATGAGCTGTGGATTGTTCAGAATCTAGTGCACAGCTGGCTCAGAATCTACTGCAGCGCATCTTCAATCAGCGCCAAGGATGAAGACCAAGAATTAAGCAAATCCGGTTTGGTTTGGCAAGGAGCTGGCTTGGAGAAAATAGGAATGGGATGGTTGCGTGGGGATATATGGGGTAGGTAAACCAAAGGCATGCGTTGAGGAGGCACAAGAAGTGTGTGGGGGGGGGGGGTCAAAGTAGGGTGTGGATAGGCTGCGCCATGAGAAGGTCAAACCCGGGAAAACTTAGTGGCAGACAGGTGGTTAGGGTTGTAGAGGGTGGTACTTAGGGTTATTTTCTTAGATGTTAGTCTATAAAGTTTAGGGTTGTGGGGGAGGTTCCTATACCTTTCCCTCAACTTCAAGTTGTAGATAGACCATGGCATACAGAGTGGAGCGCTTGGAGTGGATTGGAAGGAAGGATATTTTTCAAGCCCTCTACCTTTTTATTCCTCCTTTAATTAATCTCCTCTCTCTCTCTGATACTTGGTAAAATAACATACTCCCCTCCTTACAGACACTTGGGACCAATAACTCCTTATTCTGAGGACAGCTTTTGGGGGGTAATCTCTTCTTGTTTCCACAACATGCTTGCACTTTTTTGCTGCACAAACCATTTTGAAAATACCTTTTTTTTTGGAAATAAATGCCAAAAACCAAGTCAGTAAAAAAAAAATGGCCATCAGATACGTGATATTTTTCCTCATTTTTGATAATTTTCAAATTCAATTTTTTGGTTGGAACCACCAGTAAAAAGGAATGGGAAGAGATTTTGCCTTTGTTAATGTGGGGATAATGGTAGAATGAATCTGAAGTGAAGGTGATGTGGGGGGAGCAGTAAAAAGGAGTGAGGCGGGATCTAAATTCCAATCAAGAGAAGGAGGGGATTTTGTTGTCCATCCTTTCTTCACATTTGGAATCAAATGCAAGTCTGGCTAATTTTTTGAAACATTCAGACTAAAATTTGAGAGACCTTTTTGGACCTAAGGTTCAAAAAATAAAAATTTTTAGGGGAAGATTGAGCAGAATCTTTCTTCAAATATTGTCCAAATAGTCCAGAAGGGTGCATAAATTTTGCCATCCAATTGCCCACATTTTTCCACCCCCAGATCTTGATGGTCCAAAAGTTCCAAAAAATTGTTTAGATTGGTGAAGGAAAGTGGTGGAAAAGTTGATGTCCTTCCTCTCTTGCTCAGAGAGTTTATTCAAAGGGAAAAATATGATTATTGCAACAAAAGACTCATGATTAGATTGATAATGAACAAATAATTTTCCAGAGGAGAATAAACAGAACTGTTTGGTGTTCTTTTTGACCTGTTCAAACTCTTCAGGGGGGGGGGGGGTTGACTGTTCCTTGTTCTTTTGGAAATGATGGCAGGATACAGATCCAAAGGTTGTAGTTTTGCTCAGACCACACAACCTTTTCATCAATACCACCCTCTGCTACTTCCAATGAGATTTTGGAATATCTCATTTGAGCCATCTTTTTCTGACAAGCCCTATTCTTGCCACCTCTCTGTATGCTTATCAAATCATTTCCTGCTATCTTTTTCCCTCCCATACAAATACTTCAATTGGGGTGAGGATCAAGAAAGGATTTGGGTCATTGTGTAACACTTTGAGTTTAGTGGGATGAGATTTGGAATTCAAGAAAAAAGGAAGTTGTGGAAGGAGAAAGGGGTGGAATGATGTGTTTAATTGCATGAAATAAAAAAAATTCATTATTCAGTTATAACAAAGATAGATGATCAACAAAAATATAAAAAAAATAAAAAATACCAGTCAATCTCCCCCCCAAAAAAGAAATCTTCAGTCCCATTTTTTAATCATCCGGGAGGAGGAGGAGGAGGGGGGGGGAAGGGAGGGCTGATCATTTGCAGATTGAACAATTTTATGCTTGATGTTTGATTGATTGATCAAATTGCAAACAATTGATCAGTTGCTTGTGTTTCATTCAATCAATCAAACCACAAGAAATCAATTGATTGTTTGCAGTTGGTTTGATTGATCAAACAGCAAACAAAAATTCAATTTCTTGCAGTTTGATCTATCAAACTGCAAAGAATCAATTGTTTTCTTGCGGTTCAAATGATCAAACAAACTTCAAAAAATTTATCAGTTGCTTGCAGTTTGTTTGATCAAGCAAACCACAAGAAACTGATTGATTGTTTGAAGTTTCTTTGATCAAGAAAACTGCAAGCAACTGATTTCTTGTTTGCATTTTTTTTGATCAATTGGAACGCAAGCAAACCATTCAAGGAACAATGAGGAGGAGGGGGGGGGGTGCTTACCTGGGGTGCTGAGGTAAGATCAAGCAACAAGGGGGGGGGTAATGGCTAAAGGAGGAGGAGAAGGGTGGGATAACATTGATAAAAAAATTAGCAACCAATCAATAGCTCAAAGGGAGGAGAAGTAAGAAGGGTTCTTACATAAATTGATGGATCAATGGGGAGCAGAATCAGGAGGAGGACAAATGGGAAAAATTTTGAGGTGGAGGTGGATGGTGAGGTGGAGGTGGAATTTTGAGCTGGAGGTGGATGGTGAGGTGGAGGTGGTGGGTGAGGTGGTTTGGTGAGGTGGTAGAAGGATTGTATTGGTGATTTACTGAGGTAAGGTGGTTGGTTTGGTGAGTGGAAAGGTATGAGGTGGAGGTATTGTTTTGTTTTGTCTAAGTCCACAAAAAAAAAAAACCAAGTCAGCCTATGACTCTTGGTTTAAAAACAAAAAAAAGGAAATTACTGTGATGTAATTTTTACCTATTTCAAAACTGAATGTTACTTTTCAAAGTGAGCAAGTTTGAGGGGTAGAATCTGCCCTCTCATGGCAGAAGATGAGGGAAAAGATGAGACAGGGATGACTTGAGGATTATAAAGAATATCATCTGCAAATATTTTGTCCCATTCATCTTTTATGTTGGAAAGAAGGCTCTGAAGGATTACACAACTGATAATACAGTTGATGAGGATCTCCATGTCTTTGAGATTTTGGAGATGTTTTTGCATTTCTTTTAAGCTTGCCCATCTTACTTTCAGCACACTGATTGCATGTTCAATCCAAATGCCTGATTGAGCAAGATGAAATTTGAAATTGGTTTTGTGTAGATCATTGGAAGAAAAATTACAATAATCTGGAGCAAGATATTTCCTGCTAGCATCAGCTAAATCATCCAGAAGGTATTTATCTTGCTCAAAGTAGTTCTATTTCTGTTGGTAAATCTGCATCCAATTGAAAAAATATGAATTGTCACAAGAACCTGGAAGTGCAGCATGGAGGGATGTTAAATTCTTGTTTTTATCACAAACAAGTTTTAGTGCCACAGAGAATCTATAAAAACAGATAAAACATATTTTTCAGTTTTTTATAAAAGGTTTCATCAAAGCCTTTCAAAAAGAAATGAATTGATTGCCTTTTTTCCAATCAAAATAGTGGTTTCCATCTAGCTTTGGTTTTTTACTCAAGGGGATAGTGGCTCCATCAACAAAACCAATGCAACCAGTAAAGCCTTCAGTCTCAATTAATTGAGTTATCTTATTCCATTATTTGTTCTTTGGCCAAAAAAGGACTGAGAAATGGAAAGATAGGATAGCAATCATGACTCTTTTGGTGTATAAGTCAATGGTTCCATAACCAACTGAGAATATATTTTTTAATTTATGAATTGCAGCTCCTCTTCCATTTGATCCCAATCTACAAAGAGCTACAGCCAGTTGGATAGCTGGATTGCGTTGAGGATTCTGAGAATTGTTCTGGAAGATTTGGTGGTCTTCAATCATCTCCAAAAGTGTCATGAATGAAGGAAATAAAGTATGGAACATTTGCTGGAAGCTTAAGTTGGGGAGGAGATGAAGCTCTTGCGTTTCATACATTGGGTTGTGGAGAGTATGTCTTCTTGGAAAAATTTATTACTTTTGAGATAGAGAACTCAAAGCTAACCAAGTTTATTCCAAATCAGAGTCTGAATCAGAGTCAAAGAATAAAAAAAGTTCAGTAAAACTTTTTGAATTTTCAACTTGCTTCCAGGAAGTTTGAATGGAAATGTTGAGGAAGATTGTGATGTGATTAGAGGTGATAAGATGATGATTGGATTTGTGTGAAGCAATGAAGATGAGGTTTGTGAAGGGATGGAGATGGGATTGGTATGGATTTGCTGAGGTGGAGGTGTGGTTGGGTGTTTTGCATGCAATGGATGGTGGATGGATGATGATGCATAAATGGATGATTTGATGTTTATAATCCGCCATTTCCATGAAACAGGAAATTTAAAAATACACCAGTTAGGGGGTATGTGTATTCCAGAAAACCGCCATTAAACATAGCAGAGCCAGTCAAAAAAAAAAAATGGCAGGTTTCTAATTGCGGGTTTGCTAACTCTGAAGCACCCTAATTGGAAAAAGAAATTTCAAGCTGAGAATTAAATCTACTTCTTTTTGGCCTCATCTTGAAGTCCCTTTTGAACCTTGTTAAGCAGAATTCCTTGGTAACTACATAAACAATTTCCAGCATCCAGTTCAAAAATCAATATCCTGATCAAAAAGTATGTAATCTTTTTCACCAAAATGAAAAAAAAGAAATTCCCAAAATTTGCATCATGAAACCAAATTTAATTTTTATTGTTTAAAATCTTGATAAAATAGTTTAAATATATATATATATATATTTTTGTAAATATTGAACTATATAAAAAACAGAAGAAAATAAAAGGCATTCTTTTTTTTACAACCCCAAATCCTTATTTTTGCATGGTTTTGATGTCCCCACAAAATCCTTCAGCCATGTGGTTTTCATTCAATTTGGATGTTTTTGTGAAGTTTCAACAAAAAAATCAAAGTGATAACATGTAGAGGGGCATCTAAAGCCTCTCAAATAGATTTTTGAGAGTTTTTAGTCAATTTAAAGGCCTTCAAAATTAAAATCAAGAAATTGAAAAAAAACTCCTTCTAAATAGGAGCTAACTGAGGAGCTGGACAAAGGTCAGAATTACAGTGGAAAGAAATTATGTGCTTAAAATATTCCAAAATAACTCAACATATGGGAGATGTTTGAGAATTGGCAGCTGGAGGGGAATCGAGGGGCAAATAATTTGATGGCTTCAAATTAGATAAAATTACCACTGGAATTTTTTATGTATCATCCAGAAGGAAAAAATGGAAAGGGAATTTCATCCAGTAAATTTGAGGGGAAGGTCCAGAAGGGTGGTTGAGACTGTTTCTTGCTTTTTCAAAATTTTCCTCCCACACTTGAACCAAGAAATTTTCATCCTTGAAGAGATATTTTGATTCCATTTCATAGATTTCTTCCTGATTTATTAAAACTAAATATTCAGATTTACAGCCAAAATTAACTGCTACTGATTTAAACCCACATTCCCCTCACCCATTACATCTTGAACATGTTAAATTTGTGGTATGGCTATCTTGGGGAAAATGAAATCTTTGTATGGATAATATTGAAAGAAAGATTAGTATTATTTCAGAGGAAATAAAAAAAATTCATACTCAATTTATCAATAGTTACCCCTTCAGAATTATCAGAAGATGAAAAAGACAATTTTGTGACCTTAAATCTCATCACAAAAAAGCACAGGTTAATCAATGAACAATGAAGCAAGATTATTTCAGAAAAATATTCACCTTCACAGTTTCAGAAACTTTAGCTGTGGGAGCAAAGATTGGATTCCCTGGAGGCCTATAAGTATCTGCATATTTTTAAAATGCTTTGGAAATATAAGAAAAAAAAGTTGAAAATAATGCCTCATTTTTTATACTAATCCTATTTTCTGGTGGGAAAATGAAGTAATAAAAATCTTGGAAAATAATACTTGAACTTCCTGTAATATTTGGAAAATTTCTTTCTCTTCATGTTTTCAAAAATGATTAGAAAAAATCATTAAAAAAGTGAAAATATTTGAGACTTAATGGTTTTTTTCTTTTTTCATTTTTTTGCTTCTAATTTTGAAGGTCTTTAAATTGACCAAAACTCTAAACTATTTATTGGAAAGGTTTTAGAATTCCCTCTACGCAGTAGTTTTTTTTCTTTTTTTTCATCTTCACAAAAAACAAGCACATTTAAGGAAAACCATGCAGATGGGGGACATTGTGGGGACGTCAAAACCAGGCAAAAATAAGGATTGGGGGTGTGAAAATAATAATGCTCATATCTTATATACCTATATTTATGAAGAGAAAAAAACATAATTTTTTTTATTCAATTAAGCAGGAAAGAATTTAAAGGACCATGTTAATCCCCCCTTCTGCAGTTTTATTTTTTATTTATTATTATTTTTTTTTTTTTAAAAAAAAAAAACAAATTCTTAAAGTTGCATGGATGGCTTAAACTCAATGATTTCATTGCCTATTTTTTTTAAAAATAAATAAATACATCCATATTCAGCTATATGGTGTAGGTAGGCAGTCATTTTTTACCTTTTATATCATGAATTTTCTTTTGATTCATAAATACTGATCCCATCTTATCTTAAAAGAGAGAAAGAAAAACAAAAAAAACCAATTATTTTGGGATTATTTGAATCCATCCATGCATCAATTGACCAGGCCATCTGCCTCAATGGGTGAAAATCTCTTTATCACAAGATATGTTGACTTCGATCATGAGATTATGTGAAGATGAGAACAAGGAATTAGATTGAAGGCCAGTGGGTTTAAGGAAGCCTTCAATAAATAATTCACTATAGCAACCAGATTTGGGGTGGATGGATGGGAGAAACCAAAATAAATTGGTTATATAAATCTCCTACCATTTAAAGTTACCAAAATTTGAAATGGGAATCATTTATATGAACTGAATAAATTCCTCAAGATAATATAAATTGGAAATTTTTTCAAATATATTTGATTATTTTGAATGAATGAGTGTTCTCAACAGCAGAGAGTTGGTTTTTAAAAAAAGTTAGTTACCAATCCAGGTGCCCAATATCAATCCCAAGTCTCTGAAGATGATTTATTTGATCCAGACCAACATGGATTGATGAAAATGTTTTTTTAAAAATTACACCCCATGGGATTGAATTGATAGAAATTTTTAAGTTCATTGAATCAATTGGGGTTTGTTAACCTAATCAAAACTCTTGGTTATTTTAAAAATGAGTAGGATACTCAGGAAAGGGTTAAAAATGGAATATCAAGGAGATTGAGAAGAGATTATATAAAATTATTGAAGGATTATTGTGGATGATGATGAATTTTGAGTAGTTTTGATGAGATGAGTGTATTATCTGTTGAAAATTCAATGATGATCAGATTTAATGGATAGGATCAATTTATTGAGATGAAAATTGAGTTTTTGATTGGAATGTGATTGATCTCATGAAAATTATGATTGTTCCTCTTTCTTGACCCCAAATTTTTCCTCTGATGTAAAAAGGAAGATGAGTTAGATTCCTTACAAGAATCTAATTAAAATTTGAGTAACACATTTGGTGTTTCAAATTTACACTTTTGTGGATGAAGATGAATAAATTTCTGGTTTTATCTTTTAAACATTTCATTTCTATGAAACTGGAGTTTTGAAACAAACAATTCAAGGGATATGTGTATTTCAGAAACTCCTTATCTTCAATTTTGGGTTTGGTCAAAAAATTCCAGGTTTATAATGGCATGTTTTCTAAATCTGATACACCATAATAAGTAGTAACATATTTTAAATTAATATGATGGGATTTTTAAAAAATGGTTCATAAATTGTTTTTAATGAAATCACAATATTTTTCAATCAAATCAAAATAAAAATGCAAATTCTGAAGATTTTACAAGAAGAATTGAAGTCTGGAATGACTGAGGCAATATGAAATTCAATCTAAAAATCATGCAAGAAATGTATGCTTTCAATTCCCAACTCTCAGAAAATTTAGAAATTTGTGTCAGAGACTTATACTGTTCAATCAAATTTAAGGGGCACCAAACATAAAAAATGAATATTCAAAATCACAAGAATTTGAAAAAAAACTCAGGTTTACATGGTTATTTTTCATACTGAGGATTGAATTAAGAATTTTCTATTAAAACCCATATTTAAATATTATTAAACCATCAAGGCTCAGTTCTATCAATGGGTGATGAAAAATAACCAGGAGAAATCAAATAAAAGTTAAAATTGTTTTTCCAGTTTTCTCATTTGATCATTGAGCCATTTGAGCCTAATTAAACCCACATATTTAATTGATCCTCACCATGATATTATTGCAATCAAGTTATGGAGAGTTCATTTATATCAAAAAAAGCGTGATTTTTTCAATTCAGGGGATCTATGCAACGTCTTTATTTCCTTCATAGTTTTTAGACTCCATTATACATGTTATTTTTCATTTTTATAGAGCTAGTTTTCCTTGTTTTCCGTTAGGAAAGGGAGGCATAGTTCCAACACTGTTACATCCAAAAACGGTGAAGATATATACTTGAACAATCCGTGATAGACTAGAAATGATGCAAAAATCCAATTCGCTTTCCCAGCATTCAATTTTGAGTTTCTTTCTTTGTTTTTGTTTTTTTCGGCAGGGTTCTTCTGCGTTTTTGGATTTTTCATCTGAGGGCTCTTGATACTTCACAGCGGGAGAAAATTCCGACTAGCTAACACAAAAAATCTCCCTATATACGACCTAAAGAAATCTGCTTGTTATGCCTCACTTTTCGAGCGAAAGATGAGAAATCCTTCCCCGATTATCGTATAACATATTCTTCCCAAAATACAAAAATGCTTGAGATGGTGATACAAAAAAACTCATGGAAAGTCCTATGAAGCGGAGGTGCGGGGTCGAAGCTCTGTTCCTTTATTGGAGGAGGCACAAGCTTTGATGATTCCCAGACTTATGACAAGGATTTTCATTCTAACTTGCAAAATCATGGCTTAACTTTAGGGGTACTAGATTGCTAGATCTTCGACTATGAGAATCCTTAATCCGCTTTTGAGTCTAGGTTTTACTCTCTTTCTTGATACTTTCAATCTATATCTCGCAATTTTGAGTTGTTGGCCGGCGATAATCAGCTTCCTTTGAGAGATGAGTGAGAATTGAAGGGTGCGCTGTGCTATCT
This sequence comes from Puccinia polysora, assembly GCA_025617555.3. Taxonomy (NCBI): domain Eukaryota; kingdom Fungi; phylum Basidiomycota; class Pucciniomycetes; order Pucciniales; family Pucciniaceae; genus Puccinia; species Puccinia polysora. Next base: position 19,709,940 of record CM062621.1, on the reverse strand, counting down.
TCCCTAGGGCGGTAGAGTGGCTCTGGCAGCTCTGGCCTGTTGCAGGCCACCGACTCCATACACCAAGATGGCCGGAGTCGCGTGGTTGTAATCAGTCCAGCACGCAAGCTTGCAGTCTGAACTTGACCAGTGTTCCAGCAGTGATCCCTTAATTTACAGACCTAGCTGGCTTCTCATAGTCTAATTTTTTATCTCAGCTGGTGAGCTGTGATCGATATTCTCTACTCGTAACAGAAGCCTTTCCAGCCCACTTTCAACTTAAATTCTCGGGCACGAAATGAACGGCACTGAGTTGGTCATGGACAAAGTAAAGTTCCAACTTTTCTTCAACAGCTGAGTCGGGCAGACCTCCAAAGGGCGCCGAAGGGCGTGCGCAATTATTTTCATCGCCCCGGACTTGGTGACTGAGCGGCTCAAAGGAGCAACGACGGATAACAGCGCGTCGACCCCATTTTCATTATCACGTTACTACTAAACAAGCACCGGAAGAAACGACATTCTTTCATGACCACCCAAAAGTTGGATGGATGTGACTGAAATTGGAACAGTTACCGGTGACCCAAAGACGTCTTGGCCGGTTTGAGGTAGCTCTTCCCAAAACACAGTCTTGGAGCCATCACAACGATGCTGGAATTCGAGGATCGGCATCAAGCAAAAAGTGTTTTATTTCTAGTCGATGAAAATAGAGTGTTTATCACTTGTGTTCCATCCGGAAAAGAGGGTACCTCAACTGAGCGATTCGCACATGCTTGTCAGCTTGAAACCCTGACAATCAGTTGTCTTCTTTGCGTGTGCTTGCAAGAATTGATTTTTATTCTAGCCCACGGCAGAACTGGTGCCCTACCCTTTCAATAAACAATGATAGGGAGCATGAATCATGAACGCATGGATTTCGAACGGTCCGGAAAAATCAAATCAAGAAGACTTAACTTTCCCTTACATTGATCTCATACCCAACGTGCGCCTTGACGCTGGGAAGTTGTTCTTTGAGTAGGACCCCATTTGTTTCCTGGTTATTTCTTGATGTTGTGGGGCAACACGCATATAAATATTCCTGGTTCTCAGTTGGCTCAAAGGCTTCTTTCGCCATCACTACAATCTCCGCGCGCCGTTCTTCCTCTCCAATCTTCCTGAGGTACTTTTCGCGTAGAACTTCTCTTATTAGAAAAAAAAAAAATTAAGATCGGGAAATAATGTGCCTTAGGATAAGTCTCTGCTTCATCGCGTTGAGTTTCATGTGGTCCCGAAATCCCATCCAATCCGTGGGAGCACTTCAGAGAGATTGGAAGATGTTTTTGAAAATGTCTTTTGGAAAGGCCCTGTCGGGGGTAAATGGACAGGTTTTCCAAGGAGAAGCGACCACTTATGTAATTTTAGAGTTCCCTTCTTCATCGATCCTTTATTTATGTTCGGCTTCGAAAATGATTTCCAAGAGCGAAATTTGATATCAGTTTCTTTGCGATCCCTGGTCAATAAGGGAGCCAACTGGCCTACGGGGAAGTACGTTGACTGTCTATCCAGCGAATTTCATTTTTTTTTATGGGGGAGAAGATAATTTTCTTGATTTCTGTAAAATTTTCTGAACCACTACTCTTAATTAGTTGCCTTTTTGAAAAATGGCCTCAACCTCAGGGACTAGGGTCTGTTGCTATTTCTTCAAACCTATGGGATTCGGCTAGAGTTTGTGGAGCTTGCATCTCTATAACTTCCCCTTCTGGAAAATCTCATCAAGCAATCGTCAGTGATCAATGTCCGTCGGTGAGTCATCAATGCAACGATTTTTTTTTTCAAAAAAGAATCCCGAATTCAAAATTGATTATTACACTTACAATCTTTTTAGTGTAAGTCTAATGGTCTTGATCTTTCATCGGATCTTTGGAAACAAGTAAGTGATAATCAAAATCCAGGAATCTTGAACATAAGCTGGTTTGTTCTCACTTTTTTAATCTTCTCTGACTCAATAAAATTGGTTTGATCCAAAAGTGCCATATTTACAGTAGCTGGCTTTTCCGTAAACTGTTTTTCCAGGGAAATGGTATCGTGCAACTTTTCCGCACCAATGATATTCATCAACAAAGATGGCGCCAACCCGTATTTTACCTCGGTTCAGGTCGCTGGTTCGAATAATCCGATTAGTTCTTTAGAAATCCTACCGATTGATAGGCAGAGAAATGGTGCTGCCGACGGTCAGGCTTGGATAAAGTTAATCAGACAATCAAGTTCAAATTACTGTGAGCTCTCGCCAACTGTAAGACCTTGTGAGAAGTGCGAATGTCGCTGCTGATTAGAAAACAACTATCGCCCTTTTTGCAATCCGTCTGCGCGTTCTCTAGTCCAGCCTCCCAATTCTTCAGGACTCGGAAAGACAGGAGATCTGCGAGTGACTTGCGGGGATGGGGAACAAATCATTACTAGGAATGTTGCCTTAGATCGCCCATTCAACACCACCGCTGCTGCGGGTAACTGCTAGTGGGTGCAGCAGCGGGCGGCTTGGGAGTCACAGGTGGACCTAAGGAAAACTTGGTTCCTGCAAAAAGGATTAGCTTTAATTTCAAAACTTTCGCAGAAAATTTGGACTCTTTGTGAACTATCTCAGCTTCCTTCGTCGAACATCATTTTCAAGATTGAGAAATATTATACAAGATTGCATCTAGTGGGATAAACAAATTGCTCTGATGCCGGCAGATTAAACAGTGTAATCCTCTGAAATATTTAACCGGAAAGCTGTTGACAGACAGATTCAATTGTATCCCGGGTATTTAATGGACTAAGCTGTGTTTGTAATCTCAACTTGCCCCTGTTGCGAGTGATAATGCCTAACTAGATTAAAATTTTGATTCAATATTGAAAAAGACAAATATTGAATTGGTGAATTCACTGCGCAAGGAACTCTGAAGTTACATGCAATCTCAAAAAAAAATTAAGCAAAGTAAGATACCTGCAAAAAGTGTGGGTAAATATCTTCAAGATTTAATCTTGAAAAATGATTGGATTGAAGTATATTTCACAAGTTCAAATTGAATTATCCAAAAATCAAATTTTGAAAAAAACTTTGAATTTTGAAAAAGGAAATTGAAGAAAATTTCAAGGATTATAAGGGTCTATCAATGGTATTTTTTTTATCATACTGCAAGTAATTATTCAGATATATCCTAAAAAGATGATTAGTCATTTCTTTATAAGAAAAAAATGAATAATAATCATTTTTTTTGGAGTTTGATTGAAAAACCTAACTTTTAAAGTCAAAATTGAACAAAATATGCTTCAAAGATATTTCAAAATGATTAATCTGTGTCATGAAATTGATATTTTCAAAATTTTTACAAAAGTAAGGAACTGAGAATTTAATTGAAGTAAAATGATGAAATTATTTAGGGCATCATTTTTCTCAAATGCCTAAACCTCAAACTCATGGGTATTTTATGTTTCTGTAAAATAAAATCTAAATTCTTGATAGTATCGGAAGCATTAGAAAACCTTCAAAAATTTAGGACATTATTTGTTCACGGGTGCTACCCTTAAACTCATGGGGGTACTATGTCCCTGCAACATCCAGTATACACGGATGAATCCTTGTTTACACGGGCATTTCAAGAACTTTGTTTTTTGATATTCTAACACAGCAGGCCTTTAGATAGGTGCGTTAAACCCTTATGGCTAATCATTTATATTTTTGGGACCAGTTAAACCCCTTCAAAAATCTAGTCAAGCAATTAACAAAATCCGAAAAGAAAACATTTTTGGAGCTATTCCTTTGGCTTTTGGCTTGAGATTTTTTGGCACTTTGAAATCTCACAATATTTATCAATTAACTGAAGAGCTTTAAAATATTTTTTTGAGATTTTTTTGGATGTATCCTTGGCCTCCAAAAATTGGATCCAATGTAAAAACACTTCAAAATAGCATATCCTTTTCAATATTTTTTTTTTGCTTCTTGAATCAATGTTTCTCTCAATTTTTTTTTGTAAAAACTTAAGATTAACATCCAAAAATTGAATGAAAAATTTGGCTGAACATTGATTACAGGTTTTACCCCACAAATTATTCAGAATAATGAAAATAAATATTGAAAATAAAAGATTGGGTCCACATTTTTGGTTCTAATTTTTGTTCTGTTTTAAGAAATAAAAACACAAGATGTTATGAGAAATATTATAGAAATAATTTTGGTTGATATTATTCCACCACTATGGGTTTTATTTTTCTGCTGGATTTCCTCCTTGGGAACAAAACCTCATCACCAAGCTGCAAATTCTTCTGAATAATTGTCATCCAAGCTTTGGAATCCTTGGTCACAAAGCTTTTCCACAGTGGATCCAATTTGGGGGCTGGCCAATTATCCTACTTGGATTTGAATGAGACTATATGTTTGAAATCTTCTGTCAGAATTAAGAACATAGGAGATGATTTGGGATTTGGGGTGGGAGGGGAACTCAGAGGAAGATAAGTGCAAGGCATTTAAGATGAAAACAGAACCACTGGACACTTATAAGTTTCAGCAAGAAGAAAGCCATGGCATGGGAACTTCATCCACATGTTTATTGGGGATGGTCCAGAGAGGTGGTTGGTTTGCCTCCTTGCCTCTTGAAAGATTTCACCCCGGATTTCATGCATTAATTTTGAATCTTGGAAGATTGGGTTGGTGTCCAGCTCTTTGATCATTGCATGGAGGGCTCAAAGAAGCGGACCCCAGCCCAGAGGGGGCTTTTTGCCCTCCTTTTTGGATTTGGTTTTTAGGGCACAAATAGTCCTTCAAAAATTAAGAAAAAAAAATATTTGGAAACATTGAGAGGCCTGTTTCAAACTTTGAAGGTCAAATACTTCAAATTCTTATACTTAAACACAACAAATAATGCAGAAATAAGGAAAGACCACCCCTTTTATTTTCTATTATTTTCATTGTGATGAATATTTGGTGGGTTCAAACCTATAATTAATACTCAGCAAAATTTTTCATTCAATTTCAGGATGTTAATCTTAAGTTTTTCCAAAAAAAATTGAGAGAAAAATTTATTCAAGGAGTGAAAAAAAAATCTTATAAAGGATATGTTATTTTGAAGTTTTTTTACATAGGATCAAATTTTTAGAGGCCAAGGATACATCCAAAAAATCTCAAAAAAATATTTAAAAGCTCTTCAGCTAATTCAAAAATATTGTGAGAGTTTAAAGTGGCAAAAAAACTTTAGCCAAAAGCCAAAGGAATAGCTCCAAAAATGAGTTTATTTTTTTTTTGGATTTTGTTAATTTTTTGACTGGATTTTTGAAGGGGTTTAACCAGTCCCAAAATTATAAAATATTAGCCATAAGGGTTTAAGAAAAATATCTAAAGGCCTGCTGTGTTACACTATCAAAAAAGAAGTTCTTGAAACGCCCGTGTAAACAAGGATTTGTCTGTGTATACTGGACGTTGTGGGCACTTAGTACCCCTGTGAGTCTAAGGGTAGCACCCATGAAAAAAATAATACCCAAAATTTAATCAAGAAATAACAAAAAACAAATTCTCATAGCATTTTTGGCCCCTTTTTTTGTCTTTTTAACTAACCATTTTATGTTGACTCAAACTATCAGAAAGTTTAAAAATCAATCAAAGAGCTACAAAAATCATTTTTGGGATTTTTTTGATGTATTCTTGGCCTCCAAAATAAAATCTATTCAAAATATCACATCCTTTTCATTTTTTTTCACATCAGGCATCAAATTTTAACTTAATTTTCTCTAAAGAAATTTAGAAAAAAATCAAAAGATGAAACTAAAAATTATTTTGATTGTTCATTATATGTTTTAACTCACAAAATATTCATCAAAGTGAGAAAAATTGGGAATAAGGTGGGTGGTCCCAATTTTTCATCATAATTTTTTTATGTTTCAACAAATAAAAATAACAAATATTATTCAACCAATATTGATTCATGTTATTCCACTATTATTCCTTTTATTTTTCTGTTGGATTTTCTTGGAGGGAAAAAAACCTCATTAACAAGTGCTGAATCTTTCTGAACAATTTTCTTCCACAACTTGGAATCCTTGGTCATAAATATTTTCCACAGTGGATCAAATTTGGGGGCTAGAGAAAGATCAGAATTAAACCAGAAGGAAACTTCATCTTTGAATTCTTCTAAAAGAACAAAGAAAATAAGAGAACATTGGGATTTTGAATTGGGTGGGGAATCAAGAGGGAGAAAAGTGAAAGGCATTGATGAAGAACATAGAACCACTGGAAAATTATAGGCTTCACAAAGGAGGGAGAAATGAAATTGTAATTTTATCCACAAATATATTGGAACTGGGACAGAAAGGTGCTTTAGTTTCCTTCTTTTTTCTTGAAATTTTTCACACCAGGCTTCATGCATTAATTTTGGTTTGTTGAAGATTGGGTTGGAATCCAGCTCTTTGAACATTTAAATCATTATTTCAATCCAGTCTTCAGATTTCCTTCCCCAACAAAAATCTGCTTCTCTGGATCCATAGTTTCCATCCCTTATAGCATCTTGAACATGGGATATATGTTGAATATTTTTTGCAGGGAAAATTAATTCTTTATGTTGGAAATACAAGCAAAAATAAGAATTTTTTATAAAAGAAAATATCTTGCAAAAAAACTACTTACTTTTTTCACAGAAACTTGGTCAAAAATTTCATAAGAAGAATAAGATAATGTACAGGAAAAATAGAGAACAGATCCCAAAAAAAAAAAAAAAACTTAAAAAATGAGAAATTATCAAATGTACTGACTTTCTCACATATTTTTTTTTGCAATTTGTTCTATTAAATTCTTGGAAGCAAGATGGGAAAAGTTTCATTATCTTCATTTGCTTGCTTTTTTCTCTTGATATTTGGAACAGGATTTTATTCAGGAGAATTGAACCACTTATTCAAAATGGTTCCAGAACTCTGAGAAAAGATTTAATGCAAACATTAATAAGCATTAGGGTGATGTTAAATTCATGGCTTCAACCGTGTGGTAGTCGTGTAGGGCCCTACACGGCTCAAATGAGCTGTGGGGGCCCAAACAAGACTACAAAGGGCCTTTTCAAAAACCCGCAACCCCCGGGGGGCCATGTAGGAGCCGTGTAACCCCTGTACATGACTCAAATTAGCCATGTTTGGGGATGCACAACCCCCCAGAAGCTGTGCCAGAATTTTGGGCAACCCCTGGACCACACTTTGGTTCTGTACACCCAAATTTGGGATTAACCCATACTTTGTGGGATTGTTGTTCCACACCTAGCAATCCCAAAGAGACATTAAAGCAAAACCCAAGTGAATTTAAAGCGAATAATTGTAAATCATATAAAAATCTGCAAAAAATTCTTTCTCAACTTGAAAGTGAGCAAACTTTGTTCAATCAATTGAAAGTTGGATTGAATACTGAAGTATAGCATTGCATTTTTTTGCATGCAAACAGTGGCAAGCCATCCTTCTTCTGAAATGGCTGTGTGGAAGTTCTAAATTGATAGTGCCATCAACAAAGCTTTGGAAAAAGAAAAGAAGGATTTGAGTAATGAAACATTGGAAGCCCCAATTTCATCTTCATCAAGGGTGACAATTGAGGAATAAAATGATTCACAAATGGACATGACCTCTGGCGGTGGGTAACATTTTATGCTACTGGTCTTTGCCATATTTAATTTGATTGAAACTGATGGGTTCATGACTGATGGGTTCACATAACTATGAAACTATGACTTAACCAATAAATGTGTACTAGATTCACTTGAAACACCTCCCTTGAGTGCTTTTCTTACTAGGGAAGAGGCACAAAAATATTGGTTGGTTTGATCATCTCAAAGATCAACTGCAAATGTATTATAGATTGTAATAGACTTTGACTTCATTTCATCATTTGGTTTCATATAAATTGTAATTCTAATGCAGCTAACAAGTTCTATTAATAGAAAGGGTTATCACATTTTGAACATCATTATGTTGAGTATTTTGAGTTAAATCATTATATTGAGTGTTTTGAATGAGAATTCAATGGTAATTCAGTTCAACTTGTGTTGGGCTGATTCCATCACAAGCTTAACTTATGTTAAGCTTGGGATGGGATCAGCTTAACACAAGTTGAACTTGTTTTTTTTTTGGTGTTTTTGCTTTACGGCTTGTCAAAAGACTTGTATTTTTTTGGGCACTTTTACTTTAGGGCTAGTCAAGTTGAAATGACTTTAGGGCTTGTCAAGTTAGTGGTATTTTTTTGGTGTTTTTACTTTAGGGCTTGTCAAGTTAATTGTCTTTTTTTTGGTGTTTTTACTTTAGGGCTAGTCCATTTACTTGTGTTTTTTGGGCCTTTTTACTTGAAGGCTATTCCATTGGATACTACCAGTTTTTTTTTATTCATTTTTTTATTTGTTTGTTTTTTTAACCAAAAAATGAACATTCTTTTATTTTTTGGTTGATTTCTGTTTTTTTGGAAGTTTTATTTAGTTTATGGGTTGTGTAAGTACCCTTTCATTCCTTTTCCTTTTACTTTTTGTTTTTTGCTCACCGCGGTCAGCCGCCTTGTGGAATGCCATACAACTACATTTGAGCCGTGCAAAACTCCACACGGCTCAAAATGTAGTTGTGTGGAAGTCCACATGGCGGTGGATCAGGTTGGGTGGGCCGCACGACTCCGTGAGCCGTGGGAGGCTGTACACGGCTCCAACTGGACCTTTTTCCGTGCCACACGGCCCATTTTTAACCATGTGCACGACTCAATGAGCCTTGAATTTAACATTACCCTAAGCATTAATATCAAAAAAATCAAATAAAATAAAATGAAATGAAATCCCAAAATCTTAATAAAATCCAAGTCTTAGAGCTCTGCATCTTCTGATGATTCTTCTTCAGTCATAAAATAATCCTATTCAATAAAATGAAAAGGAATAATTATAAAAATCAGTTCATATTTAGAAAAAATATAGAAGATTGGGATTTTGGATTGGGTGGGGAATTACAAGGAAGATAATTTCAAGGCATTACAGAATAAAATACAACCAATGGACATTTATATTTTTTAGGAAGAACGGAACCATTCAATGCAAATTTTATCCACATATTTCTTAGAGCTGGGCCAGGATTTTGTCTCAGTTTAATTCTTGATTCTTGAAAATTTTCACCCCAGACTTCATGCATTAATCTTGGGTCCTTGAAGAATGTGTTTGAATCAGGCTCCTTGACCATTTCTTTCCTTATTTAAATTCAGTCTTCAGGTTTCCTCCACCCAAAAAATTTCTGCTGCTCTGAATCCACAATTTCCATCTTTTATGACATCTTGAAAATGGGATTTAAGTGCAGTAGCTTTTACAGGGAAAATGAAGTCCTTGTTTTGGATCTAAAAGAAAAAAACAATTTTTTAAAAAAAGAAAATCCACTTTAAAGATACCAATCCCTTCTTAAATTGAAACTTGGTCAAAAATTACAAAATAATATTATGAAAATTTATGGGAACCCTGGAGAAAAAATCCAAAAAACAATCAGAAAAAATGAAAAAAATGAGAAATTTGAAAATTTAATCACTTTCTCACATATTGTTGTTGCTTTTGGTGCTAATAAATTCTTTCCGGCATGATGTTAAGGTGCTTAATCATATTCATTTGATTTCTTTTTTTTCTTGATTCTTGAACCAGGATTTTATTCAAGAGAATTAATCTACATATTTAAAATGGTTCCAGACCTCTGATAAAAGATTAAATGCAACCATCAAAAAGAAATTAAAAACAAATAAGCAAAAATAAAAGGAAAAAAAATTTCACCACCTTTGTAACATTGAAATCTGCTAGCTCTTCATATTCTGAAGATTTTCTTCAGTCAGAAAATCATCCTATGAAAAATGAAAAGGAATTATTAAGAAAATCACTCTATATTGAGAAAATATACATATACATATAAATTGCCCTCTTCCTCTGATTCCTCCTTCTTACCTTCCGTCAAATTTACCATTTTGGCCTTCCAATTTCTTGACACATCAATTAATAAAGAAAAACTATTAATTATGAATTTTTTTTTCCAAAAATGTTCAATGAACATTGAATTTGCTTTAAGTTTCTTCCTTGTCCTTGTTCTACTCTTTGTTTGTTCTAAATATTCAAAAACTGATTTATATCTTTTACCTGAGTGCTGAGAGATCTTATTTAGTTCAATGGCTGCTTCTTTGAGTATTCCTCTTACTTTAGATCTTTGAGTAGAACTTGGCTTTTGAATCAGAAAAACTTGATATTTCCCACTGTAAAGCTTCTTTGTTTCACCAAGATGATAATTTTTTTCTCCAGGTGGAGAATTATGGAATTGTTCAAATAATTCAGTGAAGTCTTGATTTTCATTAGTGGATTTGGATGAAAATTAAGGGGTTTCTTATTCCTTAATTGTATCAGGGTCATGATTTGACTGGAGAAGAAAAAAGAAACCAATCAGAAATTATTCACTTGGGCTTGAAACAAAATGAAAATAAAAAAACTTACTTTAAAGGAGGCTTTGAAATTCAATTTAGGATAAAAACTCTCAAATTGGAAGATTTCACCCTCCCTGATAGCTGATTTGAATTTTTGAATGAATGGTATAACCATATAGGAACAGTGGTAACAGTTAATGATAGAGGTGGAAGATTCAGGAACTTGATTAAATGAATGAATTGTTTTGGGGGAAAATTGGATCATTTTTCTGGAGAGATGCTCCACAAAGTGAGGAAAACCAATTAAATTCTTGAAATATGCCAAGTGCCTTTAATAGCTCTCTTATGGATTTGGATAGTTGTTGAACTGTAAATCTTATGAACTACATTTAAAAAAAGAACCAGTAAATTAAATTTTGAAACATTTAATGTATGAATGGGGGAATTCTATTCTTGAGGTACTTTTTTCCAAATTTAATGTGTTTTTAGGCCAAGTAAGAGAAAAATATTTTTTGTTGGGGATCAAGTTTTCAAGCAGGAAGTCTAATGGAGGGGTATTCAAGACTAGAGAAACTTTTGTAACATTCTCATGATACATTTATTCAGATTTTGAATAGGCCAACTGATTCCATGGTTGATGGAAAAGCTTCCATTCATCTTCAGATTAAAAGTTCTTCTTGAAATAGGTTTGAATATTTTTAAAAATTTTCAAGAGACAGGGAAGTTGATCATTTTCTGTGAAAATAAACCTGGGATCTTTATGTTCTAAGATTTCCTAAACTCTATTTAGGGCCAACCAATAGTTATCTGTTTTATCTTGAGATAGAAAACAGGAAGAAACTGAAACATTTCTTGGACAATTGTTTACCCCAAAAATATGAAGAAGAGGCAGTCCAAACTTTTTTGTTTTATATTTTCAGTCAATCATGAGAATAGAAGAGAAAATTTTGAGAATTTTGATGGAATCAGGATGTGGAATAAATAAAGAACTGATGTGTCCATACATGTTTTTAATTTTGTAGAAAAAAGAATAATTGTGAAGTTTGAGTATGAGGCCTTCAATGGGGGATTTGGAATGAAAAGAAGGTTTTTAAATTTTTTATATTTTATTTTCAATAGTACTGAGGTTGGTATGAACAGGAGATTAGGAGGATTTTATAAGAGAATTTAATATTTTTAAGGGGGAAAACCAGATTTGGTTGAGTTTTCTACAGTCTCCTTTGTCTTCCCTTCAATTATTCTGTGGATTGGATGAAATCAAGGATCATTTGAAGGTGGATGGCTGTGGTTGGGACATATAACTTCAACCTTCCAGTGACCCAATATTTTGGAATAATTCCCAAACAATCTGAAAGAAAAATTTAGCTTCAGTGATTCTTCCAAAATCTTGGTATCTTTTCTGTGTTTATATTGACCGTATTTATCACATTGATATGTGTATGTGTGTTTCTTGCAATTGGATAGTATGGTAGATATGGCACATCCTTTGGACTTTGCCCATGATTGGATGGAATCAAGTAGCAACTCACTTTGATTATATTATAGTTAAGGAGGAGAAACCAGAGTTGTGGAATCAAGGGTTGGAGTAGATGAGGAAGGAGAAAGAGGAGTTGAATCACAGGTTTTATTAGATGATTTAATGGGGGATGGTCCAGATGAAAGATTTCCAAAAGCTGGGTGGATGTTTTCTTGATCCATTGTGATGAGATATTTTCTTCTAAAAGAATGAATTGAAGATAGAATTTGATAATTTATGAAGAGATTGAGAATAATTTGTGTGAAAAAAAAATTTTCAAAAATTTATAAAACATGGAAAGGATTTTCTTGGAATTATTTATTGAGGTGTAGTGATTAGTTGAATATTTGAGGTGAAAATTTGAAAATGTTCCAAAACCATTGTGGAGGACATAAATATTTGAAATTTTTATGGAAAATTTGAATTCAGGAGTTTGTATTTGTTAGTTTTGGAGTGTTGATTTTTTTTATTGGGGTGTGGTGATTGATTATGGGTGTTTTGTGCTGTGCTGATGAGTGGAGTGGAGTGCAGTTCAGTTCAGTGGAGTGGAGTGGAGTGGAGTGGAGTGGAGTGGAGTGGAGTGGAGTGGAGTGGAGTGGAGTGGAGTGGAGTGGAGTGGAGTGGAGTGGAGTGGAGTGGAGTGGAGTGGAGTGGAGTGGAGTGGAGTGGACATGAATTGAATTGAATTGGATTGGATTGGAGTGGAGTGGAGTGGTTTGGTTTGGTGTGTAGTGGTTTGGTTTGTTTTGGAGTGGTGTGGATTGGTTTGGAGTGGTGTGGAGTGGTGTGGATTGGTTTGGAGTGGTTTGGAGTGGTTTGGAGTGGTTTGGTTTGGTTTGGTTTGGTTTGGTTTGGTTTGGTTTGGTTTGGTTTGGTTTGGTTTGGTTTGTTTTGGTTTGGTTTGGTTTGGTTTGGTTTGGTTTGGTTTGGTTTGGTTTGGTTTGGTTTGGTTTGGTTTGGTTTGGTTTGGTTTGGTTTGGTTTGGTTTGGTTTGGTTTGGTTTGGTTTGGTTTGGTTTGGTTTGGTTTGGTTTGGTTTGGTTTGGTTTGGTTTGGTTTGGTTTGGTTTGGTTTGGTTTGGTTTGGTTTGGTTTGGTTTGGTTTGGTTTGGTTTGGTTTGGTTTGGTTTGGTTTGGTTTGGTTTGGTTTGGTTTGGTTTGGTTTGGTTTGGTTTGGTTTGGTTTGGTTTGGTTTAGTTTAGTTTAGTTTAGTTTAGTTTACTTTGGTTTGGTTTGGTTTGGTTTGGTTTGGTTTTGTTTGGTTTGGTTTGGTGTGGGAGGGATGGTGTGGTGTGGTGATGGGTAGTGTGGCAATTGGTGGTGTGGAGTTTATGGGTTGGTGGAAGAGGTGGAGGTGATGGTTTACAAGATGATTTGAGCTCACCAATATGGGAGGAAGTCCCTGGAAAAATTGAAATTCATATTGAATTTATGCATGCAAGAGGGCTCAAAAAAGCAGACCACAAACAAAAAAGGAGTTTAAAAGGGTGTTTCAGATTCAAAATTTACAAAAAAATTAAATGGCTGATTTCAGGCCTATCCATTGTTTTCTCAAAATGTTGTTTTTTTTTTCAGTTGCAACAATTGATTAATTTTTTATTTTTATAGATAGGTATTTTTGAAAAATTGATATTTTTCCTGAAATAATCTATTTAAATTTTTCAAAATTTTAAGTCTGATACACCCTATTGTGATCCTTTTTTAGGTAAGCTCTTGAGAGAGAAATAGTGCCTCAAAAATTATCAAAATATAAATTTGGGGAAATTTCAACAGCTTTATTTAAACCTGCAGTTTTGAAGATTTCAAATAATAATTGATTTTTCCTGCAGAGAAAAACAAAAAAAGGATAAACAAAGACAGCCCAGCTTTTTTATTTTTAATTATTTTCATTTTGATAAATTCTTTGTGTGGTAAAACATGTGAAAAGAAGTCAGAATTGTTTTAGTTTTGTCTATTTTTTTTTTTTTTTTTTTTGAAATTTCTGTCAAAAATAATTGAGAGAAACTTTGATGACTGATGTAGAAAAAAAACAAAATTGAAAAGAATGTGTTATTTTGAACTGTTTTTAAATTTGATTATATTTGTGGAGGCCAAGAATAAATATAAAAAATCCCAAAGGAGTATTTGGATGCTCCTTGATCAATTTCTCAACTTTCTGTGAGTTTTAATCAACAAAACAAAAATTGATTCAAACTTCAATGAGAATTTCTTTTGATTTTTTTGAATGGATTTGTGGCTCTCTAATTATTCCAAAATTATCAAAGATTCATTTCACAGTTTTAAGAAAACCAGCTACAGGGTTGTGGCTTCATATTCTCAAAACATTAAATTCTTGAAAAATATGTGTAATAAAGGATTTTTATGTGTGGAGCTGACAGCCTGGAGACTTACAACATGCATGGGTTCAATGATAGCAAATTTCACAAACTTAATGAACTATCAAATATTAAATTTAATTAAATATTATATATCAAATATTAAAGATTGAATATTAAATACTATCAGTTTTGAGAAAACTGTTTGGAGTTCTTGTTGCGCATTTCTGGCCAGCCAAAATATTGAAATGGCTGGACAGCCTGCAGCAAAACCTGGACGTGTGCAGGCAAAATATTTTTCTTGGTTTTTCAAGTGAAAGGTCACCTGTATCCAGTTTCCTGTCCCAATTTCCCCCAAACCGGACAGGAGAAGGCGCAGGCCTTCACGCCACACCCCTCACCTTTGACATCCACCTACAACATTGACCTCCAAATTGCTCACCTCCACCTCTGGCTTATCAAAGCATCTTCAAAGAATTTGATTGATGGTCTTAATCTTTGAGTACTTGGGATGAGTGGTAAGGTTGAGGAAGGAAGTGGAGGAGGAGGAGGAGGGAGAGGATGATTATGGTGAGGGGTCTGAGTCACCAAGGAGCAGATCAAATGAGGGGGTCAGAGGGAAGATGAAGAGGAGGAGGAGAGATGAGAATGAAGATTGTTGGTGTTGAAGTAAGACAGAGATGCTCTGGTTGAAAGAGTTGAAGTGGTAGAGGGAGATTCTTATGACACCAAGATGAGCGGATCTGGTAGTCAGACGAGGGGCACTCAGGTTCAAAGTAAGACAGAACAGATGATGATTCATTGAATTGGAAAATAGCAGCTTAAGTAGACTAAATCAAATAATTCTGAAATGTGGCTGACAAGATGAATAAAAAAATAGTGAATGAATTCAGATAAATATGAATATTAGGAATTGGGCCACTGTAGATGAAAGATAGAGGAGGCACTAGAGTTGATACTTCAAGAACAACATAAAGACTTCAATAGACTAACATACTTAGGGCAAATGCCACCATTGATTATGATTAAGATGAAACTGGAAATAAGACTAACTAGCTTATTATAGAGATCACACTAGACATAACACTTAGAGCATAACATGAGAATATAAAGCTTTATAAATGTTTGCACTCTAGTGTTAGGCAGCACAATATAAGACTAGAATTCTGAAAGTTGGAAGATTCAAGGCAGGTTGAGTTACTTAATTCTTCAAACAAAAAAATCTTTTCCGCCAAAATTAAAAGGCAGACAGAAAACCTGAAAATTCAGGATAAAAACATTACAAGACTTCACAGCATTTTTTTATGGCAATGAAATGTTTTTTCATTGCAGGACATAAATATTAAAAAGTAAGACATAAAAATTTAATGTAGGAAAATAAATTGCAACTATGAAAAATAAAATAAAGCAGAGGAAAGAAACTCTGAAAATTTGGACAAGAATTACAAAAAAACACAAAATTTTTGTGAAACTGATAGTATTAAATATTAAATATTGGGGAATTTCTTTTCATAGGTGCTACCCTTAAACTCATGGGGGTGCTATGTCCCCGCAATTTCCAGTATACATGGACAAATCCTTGTTTACACGGGTTTTTCAAGAACTTTGTTTTTTTACATTCTAAAACAGCAGGCCTGTAGATAGGTGTCTTAAACCCTCATGGCTAATCTTTTATAATTTTGGGACCAGTTAAACCCCTTCAAAAATCCAGTCAAAAATTAACAGATCTAAAAAAAAAAAGAAAAACTCATTTTTGGAGCTATTCCTTTGGCTTTTGGCTTAAGTTTTTTTGGCAATTTGAAATCTCACAATATTTATCAATTAGCTGTAGAGCTTTAAAATATTTTTTTGAGATTTTTTGGATGTATCCTTGGCCTCCAAAAATTGGATCCAATGTAAAAACACTTCAAAATAGCATATCCTTTTTGATATTTTTTTTCTCTTCTTGAATCAATTTTTCTCTCAATTTTTTTTGATAAACTTAAGATTAACATCCAAAAATTGAATGCAAAACTTGGCTGAGCTTTGATTACAGGGTTTACCCCACAAATTATTCAGACTAATGAAAATAATTGAAAATAAAAGGTGTGGTCCACATTTTTGGATCTAATTTTTGTTCTGTTTTAATAAATACAAATACAAAATGTTATTACAAATATTATAGCAATAATTTTTGTTGATATTATTCCACTAATATTGGTTTCATTTTTCTGCTGGATTTCCTACTTGGAAACAAAACCTCATCACCAAGATCCAAATTCTTCTGAATAATGGTCATCCAAGCTTTGGAATTGTTGGTCACAAAGCTTTTCCACAATGGATCCAATTTGGGGGCTGGCAAATGATCAGGTTTGAACTTTAATGAGACTATATGTTTGAAATCTTCTAAAGAAATTAAGCAAATAGGAGATGATTTTAAAAAGCGGACCCCTTCCCAGAGGGGGGTTTGTTGCTCTCCTTTTTTGATTTGATTTTTAGGGCACAAGTAGTGCTTCAAAAATGAAGAAAAAAAATTTATTAGAAACCTTGCGAGGCCTGTTTCAGACTTCAAAGGTTAAACACGTCAAATTCTCATGCGTAAAAACAACAAAGAATGCAGAAATAAGAAAAGACCACCCATTTTATTTTCCATTATTTTCATTGTGATGAATATTTGGTGGGGTAAAACCTATAATTAAATCTCAATCAAATTTTTCATTCAATTTTTGGATGTAAATCTTAAGTTCTTCCAAAAAAATTGAGAGAAACATTGATTCAAGAAGTGAAAAAAAAATCCGGAAAAAGATATGTTATTTTGAAGTGTCTTCACGTTGGATCCAATGTTTGGAGGCTAAGGATACATCCAAAAAATCTTAAAAAAATATTTTCAAGATCTTTAGCTAATTAAAAAATCTTCTAAGATTTCAAAAAGCCAAAAAAACTTAAGCCAAAAGCCAAAGGAATAGCTCCAAAAATGCGTTTTTTTTTTGGATTTTGTTAATTTTTTGACTGGATTTTTGAAGGGGTTTAACTGGTCCCAAAATTATAAAAGATTAACCATAAGGGTTTAAGACACCTATCTAAAGGCCCACTGTTTCAGAATGTAAAAAAAAAGTTCTTAAAACGCCCTTGTAAACAAGGATTTGTCCGTGTATACTGGATGTTGCGGGGATGTAGCACCCCCATGAGTTTAAGGGTAGCACCTTTGAAAAGAATAATGCCCAAATATTTAATATTAAAAATTTAACTATTAAAAAGTTAAATATTAAATATTAACTATTAAATATTAAAATAAAACATTGAATATTAAATATCAAATATTATTCATTAAATATTATATATTACATATTAAGGTTGTTATTTTTTTGCACTCCCAATCCTTATTAGGGTGTATCAGAGTTAAAATCTTGAAAAATTTGAATTTCTGATTTCATTAAAAATATAAATTTTTGAAAAAAGAAATAAACAATGCACCAATGGGTTTAACTGAAAAAAAATAAAATTTTGAAAAAAAGAATGGATAAGCCCAAAATCAGCCATTCAATAGGGCATATCAGAGTTAAGCAAACCCGCCATTTTTTAAACCAAATCTTCCATTTCAAACCCTCCATTAGGAATCAAAAAAACCACTTATTTCACATCAGACGTGTCAGAGTTACCTGGAAATAAGTGGGTTTTTTCAAATAAAGTATTTAAAGGCTTTGACCACCTGTCCATATCATCCTCCCCTGGCTTCCCACCTCCTTCTAAATCTGACCTAATTGGGAAAAAAATTGATTCATCGCTCTTCATCTCTTCATCACTATCCTCATCACTCATCACTCTCATCACTTTACTGCTTTCATCACATCCAGCTAACTCTCATTGGACCACTATCCTGATCATTTCATCACTCTCATCTGTTTATTGCTTTCATCACATCCAGCTAACTCTCATTGGATCACTATCCTCATCACTTCATCACTCTTATCACTTTATTGCTTTCATCACATCCTAACTCTCATTGCTTTATTGCTCTTTTCACTTCACCACTCTCATCTCTTCCTATTTTCTTTGCTTCATCACTCTCATCCTCTCATCACATCATCACTCTCACCACTTAAACACACTCATAGCCCTTTATCCCTTCATCCCTCCTACTATTTTTAAATGGCCCCTCAGCAATCCTCCCCCCGCAAGTCCACTAAACAATCCAATGGACCAACAAAAACATCCCTCAGGAACTCAGCATCCAACAATCCTCCCCCATCAGCTTCCAAAGGCTCAAGTCAGCTCAACAGAGATGATCACATCATCCTGGTAAACTGGCTCAAAATTCTGTCCAACTACAATGCTTGCTTTGGATCCGACAATGAAACATGCATTGGCCAACCTCCATCCTCTAAGGTCAATGGTTATCTCCTGATGGCCAATGAACTCAAGAATAAAACAAAAGGTAGGCTGGATCTTTCTTCCAAACAGATGAGGGAGAGATTCAAGAATTATTGAGCCCAGGACAAAAAGGTCCACTCCATGTCAATCTCCACTGGCTTTGGTTTCACCAACTCTGACAAAGCAAATGGAATCAACTCGGTGGTTGATAAGTTGGACTAAATTTGTAATTTTTATATTAAAATGGATGAAATCTTTGGAAAGAAGGCCAACATCACCCCCATAGCTGCTTTTGATGCCCAACAATCTGATTCATTTGACACTGAGGACTTTGCTGGGGATGCTCAGCCTAGCAATGGTGATCCCAAAGAAACCTATGAGTGGCCCCCATCCAATGCCAAGGAGGATATTCAAATGAAATCAGCTCCAATCACGTCTACTTCTGCGTTGATTGAGGAGTCAAACCCAACCTTGGACCCCTCCCCTCCTTCTTTGGATTGATCTCTTCCTGGGTTGGAAGAACTGGAGAACTTGCTGGATGAGGATGTCATTCTTGTATCACCATTGCCATCAGCATCTGCTCAAGTAAGGAACCCAGTTCTTTTCTATTCTGTCCAGTTAATACTGACTGATTTAGATTTGAAAGAAACAGGCTCATCCATTCCTTAATGGCTGAAAACTCAAGCCAATGGGGCCTCCAAAATCCCCTTCAAATGAGAGCAATGATGTTCCCACACAAACCTCCTCTGCAAAGGGAAAGCAAAAGGCCTCCTATTACATCAACATCAACCCCAATAGCATTCAAAAGAGTAGAAACACTTAAAATTTTTTGGGCTTTGAGGAGATCATGGAGAAGCAAGATTCAAGTAAGCCCATTGGATTCTCCTTGCTTTCAAAATCAAGCTAATTCCTATTCTCCTCTGAAAAACAGTGAAATCACAAATTGAATCTGAAAAACTTCAGTTTGAAAAGGAGAAGTGGGATTGTCAACTGGCTATTGATTTTCAAAAGTAGAAAGCCAAGAGTTTGGATCATCAGCAAAAATGGGATGCTGAGTGGAAGTTGAAACAGGCTGAGCTAGAATTTCAAAAAGAGGAAAAGGAGAAGGATTGACAGCAAGCGCAAATGAAAATGGAGAGTGAACAACTGGCAACAGAAAAAAAGGATAAGTGGTCAATGGCTGCAGCATACATTGGTAGCAGCAGAAAAGTAGATGAATCAAAGCATATTAATTAAATACTGGGCTTTTAAATATATTTTCTTTGATGAAAAACTTCAAAAGAAAAAAAACATTTTTGATTACAACAATGCTTAAGACTATTTTTAACCCCACAAATAAAAAAAATATTTTTTTCTTTTTATTTATATTTTTTTCCTGGAGTATATTTTCCAACTCCCCAAGTACCTGCAAGTGTTTCTAGTTGTTTTTTTGATTTGCATTGACATTGCCATTCTTGTATGAGTGCCAGTCTCCACAGCAGGAAAATTACAGTGCTTGTACTTATTAGCTGCCCAAACCATTTTGACCACACCTTTTTGCTTGAAGTCAATTCCAAATCCCAGGTCAGGAAAAAAAAATTGTCCATCAGATACTTGATATTCATCTGTGTTTTCAATAATTTTTCCATTTGATTTCCTGGTTGGAACTGCAAGTAAAAAGGAATACTCAGAGATCCTCTTTTGGTGAGCAGCCCTACTCTTCCCACCTCTCTGTGTGTTTTTCAAGCCATCTCCTTACATCTTGTTCCCTCCCAATCCTATTCTTAGATTGGGGTGAGGAACAAGATGGGATTTGATTTGTTTTCTAAAATTTTGAGGGGGATTGAAGCATCTTTTGGCTAGCAACCCTACTCTTCCCACCTCTCTGTGTGCTTTTCAAGCCATCTACTTCCATCTTGTTCCCTCCCAATCCTATACTTAGATTGGGGTGAGGACTAAGACGGGATTTTATTTTTTGTGTAACATTTTGAGAGGGGTGGGAGAAGAATTGGACATTCACCAATAGCCATTGAGGGATTGAAAAAAAAAAACAAAAAAAAGTCAGTCAAATGGAAATCATTGGTTAAACAAGATTGGATCAAAAAAAATGAAAACAAACCTGGACTTGATCCCAAGTTCACCAGAAACATGATCACCAAAAAAAAAAAAAAAAACACATCAGCACCCCCCAAAAAAAAAGAAAAAAAAGAAAAAAAAAAACTTACCAGGATGTGAGGGAATTGGGTTGGGACTGCCGCCAGGTATGCAGGGCCTGGGAACCAGGGAGGGGGGGGATGTTGATTGGACGGGCAGGCATTGATAGGGGGGCAGGGCCAACACAAGGGGGAGGGGGTCAGACCGCGGCAATCAAGAGGGGGAGGCCAAGGTGGCGCCGCAGGCAAGCAAGGAGGGGGGGCTAAGTTGGGGCTGGCAGGAAAGCAAGGAGGCGGGGGTGCCAAGGTGGGGCTGGCGGATTGAGAGGGGGGGCCAAGGTGGCGCTGGCGGGAAAGCAAGGAGGGGGGGGCCAAGGTGGCACCGGTGGGCAAGCAAGGAGGGGGGGGCAAGGTGGCACCGGTGGGCAAGCAAGGAGGTGGGGGGCCAAGGTGGGGCTGGCAAGCAAGGAGGGGGTGCGGTTGTGGGCCCGGCGGATCAAGAGGGGGGGCCAAGGTGGTTCTGGCCGGCAAGTGAGGAGGGGGGGCCAAGGTGGGGCTGGCAAGCAAGGAGGGGGTGGTGGTGAAGGAGCAAGCAAGCAAGGAGGGGGGGCGGTGGTGGGGCCGGCAAGCAAGGAGGGGGGTCAGTGGTGGGGCCGGCAAGCAAGGAGGGGGGGAGGTGGTGGGGCCGGCAAGTGAGCAAGGAGGGGGGGGTGTTGAAGGAGCAAGCAAGACGTAGGAGTCAGCTAGGATGGAGGGAAGAGGAGGATGAGGAGGAGGGGGGGAGCTTACCTGAAGACCTGAAGGTGCCTGGAGGGGGATGGACAAGGAGGGGGGGGCAAGGTGGCCCCGGAGCGCAAGCAAGGAGGCAGGGGGCCAAGGTGGGGCCAGCAAGCAAGGAGGGGGGGGCAGTGGTGGGCCCGGGGGATCAAGAGGGGGGGGTCAAGGTGGTACCAGCAGCAAGTGAGGAGGAGGGGCTGAGGTGGGGCCAGCGGGCAAGAAAGGAGGCAGGGGGCCAAGGTGGGGCTGGCAAGCAAGGAGGCGGGGGCCAAGGTGGGGCTGGCAAGCAAGGAGGGGGGTGGTGAAGGAGCAAGTATGCGAGGAGGGGGGGAGGTGGTGGGGCTGGTAAGTGAGGAGGGGGGGAGGTGGTGGGGCCAGCAAGTGAGCAAGGAGGGGGGTTGTTGAAGGAGAAAGCAAGAGGTAGGAGTCAGCTAGGATGGAGGGAAGAGGAGGATGAGGAGGAGGGAAGGGAGCTTACCTGAAGACCTGAAGGTGCCTGGAGGGGGATGGAAAATTTGGTTAGCTTCTGATGATGGGGAGGATGAGGAGAGCTTAACAGGGGTTCCAAAGTGTCATGTAAAGATCCCTTGAGCTATTTGAAAACCTCAAGAAGCTGTAAACCTGTGATGCTGCGCATGCGTGCAAACCACCACATAGTCCTTTCTCCTGCCCCTCAACCCCACCTAGATGTTGAAAGGCACCATTCCAACACCTTGGATCTCCTGTCCCTGCTCAATTGCAAACTTCCCCTTTTCTTCTAAGTCCTCCTCTCCATCCCTCCTCTCACACCAATGTCTGTCTCAACGCCCTGAAGCTGTACCCCAAAGTCACAACCAACTTGCCTAGACCAAACTGTTAAAATACATATGCACTTACAGATGTGCTACGTATAAGTGTAATCCAAATGGGATGCACATATGGGCCTCTCCGGCCCATTGGACACTCAAACGGACCATACAAGCCTGTGTGGATGTCACTGATTTGGGGAAACTGGCCTCAAATCATGTGAAACAGGCTCATTGGTACACAGGCCCTAACGGGCCTGGTGGGGATATGGGCAAGTACAGCCAGATGGGCTTGTATGGGCCCAATTGGGCCCAAGGTTTATTTTGGACATACTTGGCCAGAAGGGCTGGCCCGCCAAAGTATGTTTTACTTAGTTTTTGGGCTTGGGGCGGCCCATCTGGGCCGCTGCCCGTGTTTCAGCCCATCTGGGCCGCCGCCCGTGTTGCAGCCCATCTGGGCCGCTGCCCGTGTTGCAGCCCATCTGGGACGCTGCCTGTGTTGCAGCCCATCTGGGCAGCCGCCCGTGTTGCAGCCCATCTGGGCCGCTGCCCGTGTTGCAGCCCATCTGGGCTGCCGCCCGTGTTGCAGCCCATCTGGGCCGCCGCCCGTGTCACAGCCCATCTGGGCCACCGCCCGTGTTGCAGCCCGTGTTGCAGCCCGGCTGGGGCTGCCGCCCGCGTCGCGGCCCGGTTGGGGCCGCTGTTTTTGCCTTTGGCCCATCTATGGGGCCCAACGGCCCGTGCGGGGCCGTTGTTGCGTCTGCGGGGCTGGTGGTCCCGGCTCCTCCCCCTCCCCTTGCTTGCCATTGCAAGGGGGAGGGGGAGGGCTGGCTGGTTGTAACCAGCAAGCAACCAGTCATGGTGGGGGGGACTTGATCACCCCCCCACCAAAAGAGGTGGCCAGGCCAGTTGCATCAAGGCAACCGGCAGTGGGGGGGAATTGACCACCCCCCCACCATCAAAGGGGCGCTCTCCCCCCCCCCCCCCCCCCCCGCCTTTACCAAGGGGGAGGAGGGACGGGCTGGAAGGGACCTGACCACCCCCCAGCCCACTTACATAGCAACACCCTGGGGGAATCAACCCCCAGGGCCCCTGGTAGGGGGATTTGACCACCCCCTCCAGGTATTTGAGAGAAAGAGGGGGGGGCACATGTCTGCCGGTTACACCCCCCCAGGTGAGATTTTGGTTGGACTCAGGTGAGTCCTGGGTCCCACCTGGCCCATATGAGGGGCCAGGGCTGTACAAGTGCTAAGATAAGTAACAGGGCTGTTTGTAACAGACAACCAGCCAGGGATTTAACAGCACAGGGGATGGTTCAGCCCCATT
Source organism: Puccinia polysora (assembly GCA_025617555.3). NCBI lineage: Eukaryota > Fungi > Basidiomycota > Pucciniomycetes > Pucciniales > Pucciniaceae > Puccinia > Puccinia polysora. The sequence goes on along the minus strand of CM062621.1, from coordinate 19,686,372 downwards.
GAGGTGGAAACACCAGAAACAACCGGAATAGGCTGGTTGTAAGGGTACAGGGACTGATTCCATGTGGGCTGATGTAGCCCAAACCAATTAACAAGGCCTGTAGAGCCTGTAGAGCTCTTTTGGGGCGGAAAAATTTCCTTTTGGCTTTTTGTATCATGGGCTCACAAGAGGCCAATCTTTTGTACTTAAGGAGCTGTTCTCCCTGCTGTTTTCCATCATCTATTCATCAGCCAATCAAATTCATCAATGATATCATCCAAAATGTTGCCCCATTTGTGAGAGTCCATCAAGAAATTATTGACACAAGGTTTCCAGTATTTCTTTTGCTTTAAATACTGCTCAATTGCCTAAGCTAATTGTTGACCATAATTATAACAAAAACATGAAGTTATGACTCAACCTTGGTAACCATCACAGAAACCAGGAGGAGCTAAAAAAAGCATAAGTGGAGGTATGACCTACTGCTAACAAGACCAGGTGTCTTCCCTTCCAACTGGCACTTATCTGTCCTTACTCATCTACTTGTTTTCTGTTCTATTCCTTTTATTCTCTATGGTTGTTGTGTCTCATATTATCCAGTCTGATTGGCTAGTATAACCAAACCTCCTGTCTGTTATCTGTCAACAAAGCAGAATTGTAGCTCACTGGATTCAGGTAAAGCTGCTTATCTAACTTGTCATAACTTCCAGCTTTGTTTTCAACCCATGTGCTCATGAATGGTTTGTCTCTACCGCCTGTGCTTGTTCTCAACCTGTTCAGTTTATACTACTGCAGAGGTTACAAATAAAGATTTAAATAAAGAGCCTTGACAACAATTTATCACACAAAGGTGGTGGGTGAGATGGAGGTGGTGGGTGAGGAGGAGGTGGTGGGTGAGGAAGAGGTGGTGGGTGAGGAGGAGGTGGTGGGTGAGGAGGAGGTGGTGGGTGAGGAGGAGGTGGTGGGTGAGGAGGAGGTGGTGGGTGAAGAGGAGAGTGGACTGGTGGTTTGGTGGGGTGAGGTGGGTGGTGTGGTGGGGTGAGGTGTTGGGTCAGTTTCTCTAAGAAAAAAAGGAAAAATATAAATGGAGTGAGTCAGCCTAGAATTCTTGCTTGAAAAACCAAAACAAAAAAAAACTCAGAGTCAAATACTAACAAAATTTCAGTCAGCTTTTTTGCATTTTCAACTTGCTGGGGGGAAGTTTGATTGGACATGTTGAGAAAGATGGTGATTTGATGTGGGGTGATGAGATGATGATGGGGTTTGTGTGAAGATGGAGATGTGAAGCAATAGAGATGTGAAGCAATAGAGATGTGAAGCAATGGAGATGTGAATTGATAGAGATGTGAAGCAATGGAGATGTGAAGCAATGGAGATGAGATGTGCCTGAAGCGATGGAGATGGGATTAGTATGGATTTGCTGACGTGGATGGGTTTTTTAGATGTGATGGATGGTGCATTGATGATGATGCATAAATGGCAGGTTTTATGTTTGAAATCTGCCATTTTCATGAAACCTGCCATTTTGAAATACACCAGTTAGGGGGTATGTGTATTTCAGAAACCCGTCATTGAAAATGGCAGGTTTGGTCAAAAAAAAATGGCGGGTTTCTAATGGCGGGTTTGCTAACTCTGATACGCCCTAATGTTTTGAAAGTTCTAACTCTGATAAAACCTATTTTTGCACAGTTTTAATGTCCCCATGATTTCCCAAATATGGGCAGTTTTCCTTAAATTTGCACAGGTTTGCAAAGTTGCCAAAAAAAAACCCCACTGCATAGGGGGACATCTAAAACCTCTCTAATCATGCTTTGAGTTTTTTTGGTCAATTTAAAGGGGCTTCAATATTAGGTTCAGAAAATTGAAAAAAAAAACATTATGTCAAAAATTTTTTCACTTCTTTCAATAAATCCTTTCTAATCATTTTCGAAAACATAAAGAGACAGAAAGATTAAAGATATAACAGGCAATTGGAACATTATTTTTTAAGATTTCTGTTACTTCATTCTCCTGCCCAAAAATGGGATTAACATAAAAAAAGACATTCTTTTTAAAAAAAAATTTTGTTTCTGCAGTGTTTTCTAATTTTTGAGCTTGCAGTCTGCTAGTGAGAATTGGAAAGGGCACAAAAAAAATTATTTGGGTATCTTTGGGATGGATTTTTTAGCTCCAAATAGTTTATTGAACTGCAAAAAACCAAAAATGTCTGTTTTGGGGTGCATTTTGGAGCCATTTCTGATTCTTTTTTGATTCTTTTTATGGAAAATCTGAGTTTTTAGTTTTGAAATTCACTTCAAATGAAACCCAAATATTTTTTTTTTAAATTCCCTTGCCATTGTTTCCTGCTGGTAGATTAATTCAAAATGCCAATGGTACTTAATGTAAGTTTATGACATCAACTTATCAGCCCCTCCATTCCACTCCAACTGCCAATTATACAACTTCTCCCATACATTCAATTATTTTGAAATATCTTGAGAAAATAGTTTGTTTTTTTCTATCATTCTTAACTGTTTCCAGCTCCCCAATGAGATACCATTTGGAAGGCTTTTGCTAGCAATGAATAACCAAAATGGAATTATTTGATTCATAATAAGTGACAACTTGGTTGATTTTTTTTCCTCCTGAAATATCTCCACATTCAAGAAAGAAATTAGTACAAATTGATATTTATTGATTTTTTTGTTTCTTGCTGGATTTTTGATAATTCTTTTTCTATTGATTATTGACTCAATGATTTACAGCAAAAAATGCCACTTTTGTGTTTTTGAGCATGCATTCTTTGGGGGGGAAAGCTGCAAATATACTCAGATAAGTTTTGGGTGCCCTTTGCAATGCCCACTGGAAGATTGCAAGCTTCAGAAAAATAATGGAAAAAAATCAAAAGAATGTATTTTTTTATGATAATCCCATACCTTTGATAGAAATGAATTACTAAAAAGGGCCTTGTTAAGTTCATAGCCCCGGGTTGCAAACAAGCTTGAAACACTGTTTGCAACCAATATGAGTTGTGAACACAGGTTCACAATTCAACAAGCTGCAAGCAAAAATTTTTTCAACTTGCGCAGCCCCTGGGGGGTTGTAAAATACCTGTTTGCAACCCAAATGGGTAGCTAGCCTGTGACAGATATGGAGTATACAAAGGGCTGTTTTTCACCCAAAGGCAAAGGTAAAATCACACAAGGAAGGTTGGGTGTGAATTCATTTTACCTGTAAGTCCCACAGTAGCAGATCCCACATGCCACCTCTCCATTAGAAATTACCAACATAATCATGAAGCATGTTCAAACCCCTCAGTGCATCCTCAACTGAGAAGAATATCTGGTATAGCCTTAGACCAACTGGAGTAAGGCATGCAAGATGGGATCAATACAATTCAACTCGAAATCAAATTGAGCAAGATTGATTGTGGAGAATAAATTTTCAACAGAAAAATCTATAACACTAAGCGCAATTTTAGGGGAGCAGAACTTATGGGAAAAAGTATTATGGACGTTCTATTTGAAATAATCCACAATAAGCAGTGAATTTCCAGGTCAAATTTCAGTGGAGAGGTTCACTTAGAGGGCCTGTAATCGGCTCATACTGAGTCTACAAAACTTTTTAAAAACTTCCATCATATTGCTTTTTTAGATTTTACTTATAAAAAAATAGGTACAACATCCATCTATTGCATCTTGTAGGAATTACGGCCAACAAGAAAACTTTTACAAAGGTTTTGGTTTTTATGACAAAAGAAAATTTTGAGTTTTAAAGTTGGGAATTGAATGCACTGAAGTTGTTGGACTATGATCTAGAGTGGCTTCCCAAAGTCTTTGTGAAAAACCTTGAAAAATCTCTGATTTGTGCCATTGAAAATAGTTTCCCTGATTCATCCAGAAAGTTGTGCTCTTTGCAGTTGTCTAAAAATATTCAAGAAAATTTCAAATTTTTCTTCAGTAATTACAATGAAGGATGGAAAAGTTTCATGTCTCTGTGGGCAAAGTGTGGGGCCTATAAAACCAAGGGGGAGGCAGAATTAAATGATTGGGAATTCAGATTAGGCCAATTTATTGCTTCTTATGTTAATCTCTGCTGGGATTGCTTATGTTGAAACTTTTATACAGTGTTTCTTGAAATACCATGGGGATGTCCTGAAGGATATGTAATGGAAAATTTTCCCTATCAAAGAGAAGTTTGTAACAGTGTGGACTTGTGTAAACCCTTACTTTGTAAATAAAACAATTTCTTGGTTAGAAGGGGCCCATGCTACTTTCAAAAAATTACTTTCACAATCTTCAGGGAACTTTTTGGATGTGTGGAAAAAACTCAAAGGAACCATTGAGAGCCAAATAAAATCATGGAATGTGTTGCTTAACAACTCTTGAATAAAGTTAGGAACCATTCTTCCAAGAGAACTTTTACCTTTGGGTTAAATATTGTCAATTGAGGAAATTAAACTCATTGGGGAATAAATTTTAGAATTTTAAGCGCAACCATGATGTAAAGGTGTTCTAAAGGTCATATTCCAACAAAATGGGCTTGCCCTGTTCCCACCTTGTAGCAGAAATACTAGCATAAAGAGGATCCATTGTGCCTGGGGATTTTCATCCTCAGTGGAGGTTATACTAAAGGTTAGACTATAGCCCTTCCAGTCCAGTAAGTTGGATTAATTTAGTTGCTTTTGATGAAGGCTTTCAATTCCTATTTGGTTTACTAATGAAGGAATATATTTACTAATGACCAATGGTTTTACTTTTTGAAAGCTTGACACTGATTCAGTGCTTGACTAATCTGAATTGCTTTATAACCTCAGTTCAATTGTTATGGGACACACTGAAGCAGTTAGAGTGCAGATTTGAAAGTCTGTGGTCAAGTATACAGCCTCTTTGGTTTCTAAGCATGCTAAGCCAAGGCCCAAGCCAAAGGTCTTATGGTACAGCTGCGGTTGACCCAAATTGAAATACACCTGTTGTGAAATTTCAAGATTTGAGCATGTGCATAGGGAACTTAAGAGGGAAAAATGGATTAGAAGGGCACCAAAAAGACCAAAAATAGTAAGTCTTTTATTTTGAGAAGTGTTTATTTTCATGGTTTAATGAACTGATGGGAAATGATAATTATATTACAAGTCCTTAGGCTCAGAATCTGAATTTCATAGTTGAGAGGAAGAGACTGAAATTTAATTAGCCTCCCTTCATTTTTAATCAGAATCATTTTCTGAGGAAGAAGAAGAAATGGAGAAGTCAACTAGAGTCTCATTTTTGGTGAGCCTTGCTTTCATTGATTCAAATAGAACGTTGGCTAAGTAGGTTTTTATAATAGGAAAAAAAGTGAAAAACCTCAATAAAATACCTGTTAACTTACATACGTTCTTGGGTGAGGTTTTGGATCCTATTGGCAATAGGAATTGCCAATTTAGACTCATTTCTAAATCACTTGAGTAAAATTAAAATTGAAGTTTTAAAGTGCAAGGTTGATGATAAATTCACAACGCCCAGTTGTTTGGGACTTTTGTAGGGCCCTACATGGCCCATTCAATGGGTGGGGACCCATACACGCTTTGAATGGGTTTCTCTTCACATGCGCAAACCCTGGGGGGTTGTATGCCGCCCTAACCAGCAATTTTGAGTTGTGTTCCCCTTTAAACAACTGTTTAGACACGTTTATGGGGGTATAAAAGGCCTGGGGGTTGTGCCAGAAATTTGGGGGCCCCCTGGACCACATTTGGGTTCCATCAACCCAAATTTAGGATCAAAGCATACTATGTAGTACTATTGGATCACACCTAGCAATCATAAAGTGAGCCCTAAATTGAAACTGCAAACAAAATCATTGCCTTTGGCAAATAAAACCTGTGAAATTGTCCCTTTCCCAAAAATTACACTCTCAAATTGCCCGCTGTGGAATTCAGAAGAGGAATTCTCCTTTAATGGTTCACAAGTTTGGAAGTTATTGATTCCTTGCGTCTGTAAACCCTGAGTGCAACTGTTCACCCTTTGACTGAGAGATAGAGAAGTAGAGGATAAAGATATGAGTGTAAAAGAGCCTTCCAACCTCCTCTGATCCAATGTCATCCTCCCCTCTCCTCTGATGATCCGGGTTGAGGGTGCGGTTTTAGTAACCTCCCCCTCAACTCTAACCTAAGTACAACTGCAAGCAAGCAAGAATAATGAAATAAAAACCCTAATTACAGAACCCTATCCCCAACTCTATCCTTCCATCCCATCCCATGATCCATATCCCATATCCCATCCGTATTGCCCGCCTGCCATTATGTCCACCCGGTTTGTCCTACTCTTGACGCAGCCCTTGTGCTGCGCCCAACTCAGGGCCCCCCGTGCATGTCTGCATCCACCCAACGCGCCATTCCAGATATCCAATATACATCCGCATGACCCAATCCATGCCTTTCAAGATGCCCAATCCGTCCAATCCAATCCAATCTGCCCCGCGTCTCCAGATGCTGAGCCTGCAGCACAGCTTACTGCTGCAAAGCCGCACCCATTGCTGAGCCTGCCGCTACTGCTGAGCGCGCAGCGCGCAGCACACAGCCAATTCCAATTCACATCTATAAAAGACCACCAAATCCCCCCCCCCTGACTTGAGTTCTGTCCCCAGAGATCCACCACTATCTCACCTACCCCCAGCTATCCCTAGTTATCCCATTGTACCCCTTCAGACCACTACACCACACCAAGGAAAAAGAAGAACCCCACCACATCCTACCCCATCCAACATGTCCTGCACATTCTGCAGTTGGAACGGCCTCTCCTGCCAATCCTTCCTGGCCAGTGCGCCTTTGTTCCGTGCCAAGCCGGCCACCATTGTTTTTCTCTATCCAATGGTATGCCCTGAAACCTTCCTCAAGGTTGTCTGTGCAAGAAGACCGGGAGAAACTTGTTTGTGGTCTCAACCAATGAAAAAATCTTCACCAATGAATGGACCCCACCCAGCTCACCTTGTGACCAACTGCAACGCATTGCTCCAAACCCTCCTTTGTGCAAAAGCCATGACTTGGGCTTGCCGTTCTGTTGGGCTGGACCACTTGGCACCAGGACTTTCCCAATTTTGTGAATTATTGGAACACCGCTCATGAGTGGGCCGCACAGGTATGGATGAAGGTACCAGCAAACAACCCGCGGATCTTCAACTGTCCAACCGCGCCCTCCCACTCCACTGCCACTGCCTCCTCCTACTCCTCCACTGCCATCTCCATCACCGGTTCCCAGGTTGACACCGGAGCCCACGCGCGCCAACTCCCATGGTCATCAAATTGTCACCAGAACCCATGGCTGCTGCAACTCCTCCGGCCGCCACTCCTGAGATTCTGGAGATCCCCCTAATTCCAGAACTCCCACTGGCAAGTTTTGAGGCAATGGTGAACAACGTGGACAAACTACTCCAGCACTTCCTAGCAGTTCCCCATGCTCAAACCACTGATGCGCGACGCAAAGTTCTGGAAGCATTCCAAAACCTAGCCTCAGAGGAGGTGATGAGGACTCGGCAAATGTAGGCAGATTGCCCCCCCTTTCCTTCTTTTTTTCTTGTTTCTATTCCCACACCTATCATGAAAAAAACAGACTTTTTTCCGCACCAACCTAAGTAGCCTTTGGGCTTGTGAGATCTCTCAGAGAAATAAGAACCGTGTACGGGATCTGCACTTTGAGAGCAATCCGCAAGAGTGAGAAAATTCGCACTTTGAGAGCAATCCCCAAGAGTGAGAAAATGCGCCAGAACAGAGAGAGCGCAAAGAAAACCTGCCATGCGCGCACATTCTTGAGAGAGAGGAAGATAAAAAGTATCCACCCAAACCCATCCATACCTTCCGTCTATAAGATAACCAAAGAAAACCTAAAAAGAGAGATTTTTTTTTAAGCACCAACCTGTTGCCAAGCCCATGCCTTGCTCTTTGACCCACATCTGTTTTGCGCCACACACTTTCCTTGTTCCTTGGATCATCCGTTTTAAGTTGTTCTTTTCCCGGATGCGGGGCTTGTCCTTGCGTCCGCGGACCTGGCTTTGCGCCATGCCCGTACCTAAAAGAAACTCATAACCTAGCCAGCAATAATCCAAAAAAACCAATCCAAAGAGAAGGAAATAAAAAAACAAACATTCTGGGGTTTCTAGTTTTTCTGGCTGTGAACCGGCTAGAGCACCCCTTCACCAAATCCAATCATATCCCCTATTCATCCATTGTTCCCCCCCCCCAACTTGACTGCTATCCCCAGTGGTCTGCAATATTTTACTCCTCTGGATGCAAACTGTGCGTGCGGGCTTGTCCTTTGACAAAGGATCTGCGTTTTCATCCCGTTACTATCCAAACCAGCCATCTTGTTAAATGAATTCAAGCCCCGCGCAAAGAATTTTTGCACGTTCAAAGCCGCAGCCTTCCATTTGAGTGGAGTTCCATCCAATTCCTCCAACTGGTAACTTCCTCCAGTGAACTCAGACGCCACTCAAAAAGGAATTTTCCATTGATTCTCAAACAACTTCCCCCATTGAGTTTCCAGGCTTGGGTTTTAAAGCAGAACCAGGTCCCCCTTCTGCAACAGATCCTGGAGTTTGTGCGCGCAGAACTTTTCCCAGTAGGGGACGGACTTTGTGCAGGTTGCCTTCAGTCTTTGAGCCGCTTTCTCCAACATCTTGTCCCATTGCAGGAGCTGCTTGGCATGGGCCTTGACTAGGTCTGCGGCCGTCTTGACCTTTGACCTATCAATAATCAGAACATTTTGAAGCTCAATGTCAATTGGTAGCATGGGTTGCTGCCCAAATAGCAGCTTGTATGGCAAATAACCCATCAATCTCTTCACCAAAATCCAATCTGCAAAGAGGACTACCGGAAGGGTTTCCCGCCACCACTTGCCATCCTCCCCGCACATTTTCACCATTGTGTCCTTGACTGGCTGGTGACCATGCTCAACCATCCCTTCACCTTCTGGATAGTACTCCCTCACTTTCCCAAACTTAGCTCCACAACTTTGCACTAACTTTGCCAACTGTTGTGGAAACAAGAGAGGTGATACCCCCCAAAGTTGTCCTCAAGTTCTGGAAGTTATTGGTCTAAGCGTCTGTAAGGAGATTGGATGAAATGAGTTTAAGAATAGAGAGAGTGATGAAAAGATAAATTCCTCCCTTCCAATCCTTCCCATACCATTCCCTGGTGGTCCGGTGATGATGATCTATGATAATGAGATATCTATCTGATAATGACAATGACCCAACCCGGAGTTGAGAGTGAGGTGTTTTTGAGTCCTCCCTCTCAACCCTAACCTAGGTACAACCACAAGCAAAAAGATAGATGAAATATGACCCCAAGTACAGAACCCTAGCTCCACCCTAACCCTACCCCGTACCACCTGCCCTGTCCAAAACCCTCCCCTTTGATATCACGCACGTCCGGTTTGTCCTTCTCATGGCACAGCCCTCCTCCGCGCCCTACTCGGATCCCCCTGGGTTTATCCATCCGCGCGCTTCCGCAGATCCCACAATCCGTGAGTTGGCCTGCGCTTATGCCTGCGCCCTACTCGGAGCTCCCTGGGTTTATCTGTCCGCGCGCCTCTGCGGATCCCAAGATCTGTGAGTTGGCCCAGGCAAACCTCCCCGGCGTGTATAACTCCTGATTGCCCCGCCCTTGCCTTCCGGACTAGCCACCCGCAAGCTTGGTTGGGCCGGCTCCATCACTTGGTGCGCGTTCCCTGGGAGGTTTGCGGCCCGCCACGCAGCTCCCAATCCAAGGTTATAAATACAACACCACACCCCCCCCCCAAGTTTAGTTCTGTCCCCAGAGGTCCTTCCATCAGTACCTTGATCCTACCACACTACCAGACCCCCCCCCTACTTCCAGTCCACCCCAGCTACTAGCCCTGCCCCTCCTTCCAACTTCTTTCTTTCCTGTTTTTTCATTGTACCCCGCTTCCCCTGATTAGAGAAATACACATCTTCTGCGCCTGCGTCCTGGTGAGAATGAGAGTTAGATTGAGATTGGCGCCCGCGTCCTGGTGAGAATGAGAGTGAGATTGAGATCTGCGCCCGCATCCTTGTGAGAATGAGAGTGAGATTGAGATCCGCCCCCGCTTCCTGAGCCAACAGAGTTCCCCAGAAGGTACCTGGACGGCCCCAGCCCAACTGCCACACAGTTCCCCATACCAACCTGCAACAAACACAACCACCCTCCACCAGCGTGCGCACACAATCATCTAAGAGAGGAAAAGAAGTTGAGGAAACAAACACTCTGGGGTGTCTAGCTGTTCCAGCTGTGAACCTGCTAGGAAACCCCCTCACCAAATCAGACCTGTCCCGTATGTGTCCCATGCATACTCCGCACCCATTACGCTGTAGGAGAAGACAACTGATAAAGAGAAGACAGAGAAAAGAACCAAACCCAAAAAGAAAAATTTTTATTTTTCTAACACTGGGCCTCCGCTCCTTGTCCCGCATTACCTAACCGCAGGGCTTGTCCTTGCGTTTACGGAACTGGCTTGCGCTGCGCCTGCGTCCCATCCTGCGCTAGCTTCCCCCCCAACTTGGCTGCTGTCCTCAGCTGACAGTCTCAACCAATCCCACCAAGGTCGCGTCCACCAGCCAAGTCTCCAAACTTTCCACCGCTAAAGCCCTTGCAACCCCTACTTCCTTTCTCCCAGTCATCCCATTGGCGCCCAATCCTTCCCTGTTCTGCATCTGACGCCCCGCCACAAGTGTCTGTTGCACCAATGCCAAAACCTCCGCTAGCCATGATGGCAACAGACCCATCCTCCGTCAATCTGTCCTGCACTCCCCACGCCCTTCATCCTTCCATTCTGTGTTCATCCTCCTTGCCACCACCACATCCTTCTGTCCTGCATGCATTCTCCCCGCCGTTGAAGATGCCCAGCCCCAGTTACAATCCTCCAACGCTTGGACCGTTCCCACTGCCGCCACTCCTTCCCTCTCCGCAAGACCCATCTGCCTTTCATTGGTTCCCAAACCGCACGGAGTATCTGCTCACCGTTCCTTTGTCCTTGCTTTCTCCCTATCAGCAGGCTGAACCAGTTCCGCCAAGACCCGCTTCCCCAACACACACCCTGCCTCCGCCAAGGAAACCATTCCTGCGTTTGAATCCATCTTCCAACCCTTGCTTCCCAGCCGCCAAAAATTGTTGTTGTCCCCATATGTGCAAACCCGGGGCGCAGATGCGCTAGGACGCTGAATACTCTCCAGATAGGCCTTGAGGCCCCTTACCACCTCTGCAAGTTTGTTGGCCCAAGGTATGGTTGCCGGTGATGGGGCCGGAATGCACACTGCCCTGTAATACAGCTCCACGTAATCCAATTCCGCTTGTAACCGGACCCTGCCACATGCGCCTGATTTTTAGTCAATTCCGCGGACGGCTTGAAATTGCCTTCCCAAAAACAAGAGTTGCGCCTCCCCCATCTTGCCATCATGTCTGCCTTCAGTGTTGGCCAATCCACGTTCTGGTAGCCTCTTGTCTCTTCTATGTCCCAACTCTCTTCCGTGTCCTTGATGAACAGGACAACATGGCGCGCCTTCTCAAAATTCAATGCGCCTTCAGAGTCTGCAATTGTTTCATACCATGAAATGAATTGCTCCACATCCGTGGTGTTGAATCAAATATGAGGGTAATCCTTAGGGCTGGTGTGGAGGAGGTGGGAGAAGGAGGAAGAAAGAGGGGAAACTGCTGCTAGCATCCGTAAGCACCTTCAAGAGACTTTGACAAAAGATTGTTCCCGGCCAGACCCCCAGGTGTGGAAACAAGAGAGGTGATACCCCCCAAAGTTGTCCTCAAGTTCCAGAAGTTATTGGTCTAAGCGTCTGTAAGGAGATTGGATGCAATGAGTTTAAGAATAGAGAGATTGATGACAAGATAAATTCCTCCCTTCCAATCCTTCCCACACCATTCCCTGGTGGTCCGGTGATGATGATCTATGATAATGAGATATCTATCTGATAATGACAATGAACCAACCGGGAGTTGAGAGTGAGGTGTTTTTTAGTCCTCCCTCTCAACCCTAACCTAGGTACAACAACAAGCAACAAGATAGATGAAATATGACCCCAAGTACAGAACCCTAGCTCCACCCTAACCCTACCCCATACCACCCACCCCGTCCAAAACCCTCCCCTTTGATATCACATATGTCCGGTTTTTCCTTCTTGTGGTGCAGCCCTCCGCCACACCCTACTTGGAGCCCCCCGGGTTTATCCATCTGCGTGCGTCCGCGGATCCCACAATCCGTGAGTCGGCCCGCGCTTATGCCTGTGCAAACCTCTGCCGCGCCCTACTTGGAGCCCCCTGGGTTTATCTGTCCGCGCGCGTCCGTGGATCCCGCAATCCGTGAGTTGGCCTGCGCTTATGCCCGCGCGTATAACCCCTGATTGCCCCGCCCTTGCTTTCCGGACTAGCCACCTGCAAGCTTGGTTGGGCCGGCTCCATCACTTGGTCCGCATTCCCTGGGCAGGTTGCGGCCCGCAGCGCAGCTCCAAATCCAAGGTTATAAATACAACACCACACTGTCCCTGGAACTCTGCACCCCCATTGAACATTACCAAACAGAGTGACCCGTAATGCGCAAACCAGTCTTCCTCCAGAAACTTCCCAACTTTCTCCACCAAGAGTTTCACTGGTGGCCGTGCTTCCACCCATCCCAACAGAGTGTTGCGTGCAACAAGGAGATACCCAAACTTACCTGCCTTGATGTGCACAACATCCAAGGATACCTTCCCAAACAAAGTGTCCTCTCCAGTGGGAATACCAACTTTGCAAGGAAGTGTTGCGCTCCGCTTCTGACACGCTCTGCACAAATTTACCCACTCCTGCACCGTGCATACCAAACCTGGCCACCAGAAACTTGCCTGCACTTGCTTTTGTGTTTCAACCTTGCCGCAATAGCCAAGATTGTCATGCAGACTCCCCAGGATTACCTCCTGATCTGCCCTCAACGTGCTGACCACAAGCGGTACCAGCACACTCCGCTGCCACAGCTGTCCTTCCTGCAGGTAGAAATTTCCCACTCTCCGCCAAATCCATCTAACAATCTTGGCTGGCATTTCATCTGGAAACCAAAGATCCGGCAAATAAAAACTGAGGACCACGTACCTCCCGGACTTCTGGAGCAGAAGTCAAACACCTACTTCCACCACTCCCACCTTAACCATTGGAGCCTCCACATCCAGTGGTTCCGTGCCTTTGTATAGATAATCATGCAGGTACCAAGACAGCGCGTCCGGCATTGTAAAAGCCTTCCCTGGAACATGTACCACCGTGAAAGAAAACAACTGAAGGAACGCAACCCACCTGGTCATAGGCGCGTTTGGCAGCATTGGCAAATTGATCATTTGCGCCAGCCCCTCTGCATCCACCAGAAGCATGAAGTGAATCCCCCAAAGGAAATGCTGAAACCTTGGCACAATCTTAGTGACCCCGCAAAGCTCCAACTTTGGCTGCAAATACCAGCTCTCCATTGGCGTAAACGTAACAGAGCTGTAAAGAACTGGTCAATCTTTCCCCTCATCATCCTGTGTCAGCACTGCCCCCGCACCAAGCTTGCTCAAATCCACGGCCAACTTAATTCCCCTGGAGTTTTAATCCAAGTCCCGCAGTACAATATTGCATCCAACAATCTCCTTGAGTTTGCCAAAGGCATTGTCACATTTTGAACCCCGGGCCCATTCTGTGCCCTTAGGCATCAATGCCCGCAACAGACTAGAAACCTCCGCAAACTGCTCAATGAAAATCCGTACATAGCTACACAATCCCAAGAACTGGAGAATGTGTGATACATTCTTTGGCATTGGACACTCAAAGACTTTGTTGCGCTTCTTTTCCGCAATCCACCTTTGGTTGGAAGCCACCACATTTGCTAGAGCCTCCAGCATGGGTATGCAGACCGCTAACTTTCTCCCCAACACCGTGAGCCCCGCTTCCTCAATCCGGAACAAGATCCATTCCAGCATTTGCGCAAATTCCCACACAAATCGGCAAATTCCCAGAGCATTGTTAAGCATTTCCCCTCCATAATCAGTCTTTGGGCCTTTGATGCCCGCATTTTCAATGAAAATCTGCACCCCCTCCGGAAGATTTTCCTTCAGAATCCAGGTCATCTGTGCTTGGTAAACTGCGACCACGTTAGTTGCCCCTTGCAGAAGCTGCATCAGTTGCATCCTACCCAATCTGGTTTCAAAGGCAGTCATCAGCCACAAACTCCAATTGAGTTTGCGCTGATTGTACCCCCCCATCAAATCCACCAACCCGTAACACGCGCACCCCACCATAGATCCCAAAAACTTGTCCACGCGCGGAGGTTGTCCCACATCTTGGATCATAAACAAATTAAGCTGCTGCAAATCATGAACAATCCGTAATGACTTTCCATCCTGCTTAACCACCACAAAGATTGGACTCAAGTAACTTGATGTCAATTGCTTGTAAAGGCTGTTCCCTACACGCTTGCGCACCAGCTCCCAAAAGGGCCCCAAAACCACCAGCGGAATTGGAATTGGCTTGATCTGCCAAGGCTCATGCGGAACTGTTGGAATCACATAAGGGTCTCCTATCTTTCTCTTCAACAGTCCCCGCTCTTCAAGTCCAAACGCATGCGCTCTTTCCCGGAGGACAAGTACCAATGTCAGCAAATCCCATTCCTCCGTGCTTAAGCAACCCAGCGGTCCAAAGTTAAGGGCCGCAACCCGCTCATCCGTAATCTTCTCCAATGGTGTTAACCATCCTGAAACCTTCAGCAGAGATTCCCAAGGATCCCGCAACCAAAGGATTGGTTGCAGTGGTCCTTTAAGATCCTGCGGCATTGCCTTGTTCTGGGGACGTACCTTTCACAAAACCGGCTTATACTTCCCAACATTGCACCGCACCATCCGCACCATCCGTTACCATAGGTCCTATTCAAAACAAAACCGCGGCTTTTGCCTTTGCTCACAAGCATGGCACAATGATAGTGTTTTTGCAAAGTACCTCCCGGAAATGCATACTGAGGAAGGGGAGTTACTTCCAGCACTTGCGCATCCTGCGCTTCCTCCCTACTTCCCACCTGCTCCTGGCTGGTCAACTGCCCACACAAAGCCGGAGCTTTCTCCGTGCGGTAACCTTGGCCAACTAGTTGAAATCCACCTCCAGCCCACCCTTGCCAACCAACTCTGCGCCGGGGCCCTCTTCTTCTTCTCTCACCAAATCCCGCATCCACTTCTCCAACCCTTGATTGCAGGTTGTGGTTTCAAATTTCCCATTGGAAAAATCTTCCACCGTCAACGCTTCTGTCCCCGCCTCTGGATCAAACG
Source organism: Puccinia polysora (assembly GCA_025617555.3). NCBI lineage: Eukaryota > Fungi > Basidiomycota > Pucciniomycetes > Pucciniales > Pucciniaceae > Puccinia > Puccinia polysora. Next base: position 19,671,126 of record CM062621.1, on the reverse strand, counting down.
TCATTTGCGCTTGGAACCCAAACATGAATGGCTGTCCTAAAATAGCCTCCCTGCAATTGACCAATAGAAAAGAAAGTGGTTTACGGACCCTTGCCACCTCAACCTCTTCCTCCTCCACAACCCCATCCACGCAACATTCCCTGCTATTAAGCGCGCATTTCTGCCAAACCAATCCCAATTCATCAACCAATCTAGACGGAAGGAGGTTCACCATAGAACCGCTATCCACCAGTGCCCATACCTTCCTTCCAGAAATCTTCATTGGAACATAAGCCAGCAGAGTTGAAACAAATTTCATCCCTTCTAGCTCGCACTCCGCATCATCCCAAGCCAAGTTCACCCGCTGCACCGTCAGAGGGATCCTATTGTGTTTGCAATCCTTCAGCGCTTGAACCATCTCATCTACTGCCACCGGCAACACCGCTTCCAATTCCTTCAAGGTCTAGGGAATATTTTTTTCATTCCCCATCACTCTGCGCACAATCTCCACTGTCTTCTTCTTCCCTACCGGATTCACCGGCCGCCCATCTGTTTCTGGAATGCGCGCAACTGGCTTAGGAGCTACTGGAAGTACCTGCTCTTTAGCATCCACATCCATCATTTCCACCGCCGTCGGCACCTCTGTTGCTAGTACCCTCACTTCTGCTTCCACGCGCGGTGGTTGCCATACCCCGGAACCAGTGATGATCCCAAGCAAAGCTTGAGCAGTTACCCCCAATTCCTGACCTTGTGTGCGCACTTGCTCCATGACGGTTGGATTCCCAGGTTCAGTGAAGATCCGCTTGCCCGTTGGGAACATGAATCCCATTCCCACCAGTCAAACCAATCCTTCCTTGAGGTCCCTCTTCATGTCATTGCATCCCAACCGCCAATTCCGCTTGTCCCTGCAGTAATTGCATAACCGCCGCGTGGGCGGATTTGACGGCGGAAGCGGTCCCCCAATGTGAGGAGGTGGATTGTGCCGCACTGACAACATTTGACTCAGGAAGATCCGTAAATCATTCATCAATTCTATCATCTTGCTAATCTCTGGGCTTGTTGTCAGTGATGTTGCCGGAGGGTGTTCCATTTTTGAGGGGCCTACAACTGGAGCCTGCTTTGGCACTGCCAGAGGGTGAGAAGGGGACTTCTTCAAACCTGTTGGGAACAACCTTGCCGTGTCCTCCATCAGTTCCTCCAGGTCCAGCTTGCTCTCCACCGCCCAACGGATGATCAGGATGTCCGGAAGAAGCGCAATACTCCCATCCAACAACCTCTTTACCAAGTTGTTGTTGTACAAGTGCTGCTGCACCCGCGCGCAGAGTTGGGGACTGAGTCCACCCAAAAACGCCCTCTTCATTGCGCCCGTCTGCCCCGCTATCACCTTGCTCTTTGCCAGGTAGCAGTAGATACAATCAAACATTGCTACATACTCCCCCAATTGTGCCCACGTCCGGACTCCACCATTTGGACTTGCTTCTGCCATGGCTTGCTTGAAGTCACTCTCCCAAAACCAAGGTTTGCGCCTTCCCCACCCCACCAAGATTTTTGCCTTCAGTTTTGGCCAATCAAGTTCCTTGTACCCTTCCATCTCTTACACATACCAAAGCTTTTCTTCATCCATAATGAAAAGGACAACAAGACAAGCCTCATCCAAACCTATCACACCTTCCGTGTTGGGGATTCCTTTGTATTGCGCCAGGAATTGCTCAATGTCCTCAGTGTTGAACTGAATGTGTGGATAGTCCCGCGGCCTGATGCAAACGGGCTTGCAATTGGTGCCGTTTTTGGAGAAAGGGAAATCATATCCGGCCCCTGATGGAGGTTCCTTCCAAGAAGCCAGAGGAGGAGGAGGGAGAGGAGTAGGGGTAACGGTCAATGGGTGGTACTGGGACATTGCACTTATTAGTTTTGAGAGACAAGGAACAAAAGGTTACTCCCCGGCCAGAACCCAAGATGTGGAATTCAGAAGAGGACTTCTCCTTTAATGGTTCCCAATTTTGGAAGTTATTGATCCCTTGCGTCTGTAAACCCTGGGTGCAACTTTTCACCCTTTGACCAAGAGATAGAGAAGTAGAGAATAAAGATATGAGTGTAAAAGAGCCTTCCAACCTCCTCTGATCCAATGTCATCCTCCCCTCTCCTCTGATGATCCAGGTTGAGGGTGGGGTTTTAGTAACCTCCCCCTCAACTCTAACCTAAGTACAATGGCAAGCAAGTAAGAATAATGAAATAAAACCCCTAAGTACAGAACCCTAGCCCCAACTCTATCCTTCCATCACATCCCATGATCCATATCCCATATCCCTTACCCCATATCCCATCCCTATTTCCCGCCTGCCATTACATCCATCCGGTTTGTCCTTCTGATGACGCGGCCCTTATTCTGGGTCCAACTTGGAGCCCCCTGCGCATTTCCGCATCCACCCAATGCGCCATTCCAGATATCCAAGGTACATCCACACAACCCAATCTGCATGTCTTTCAATGCGCAATCCGCGCAATCCATCCAATCCAATCTGATCCGCCCTGCGTCTCCAGATGCTGATCCCAATCCAACTGCTGCTGAGCCCGCAGCACGGATTACTGCGGCAAAGCCGCACCCATTGCTGAGCACGCAGCGCACAGCCAATTCCAACTCGCATCTATAAAAGACCACCGTACCCCTTGACAATGGAAAAGTAAATTTTTACTTCCTGTTGGTTAACTTGATCTTTCTCAACTCAAAATTGAGCAAACTTTGTAGTTGTTCAATTGAAAGTTGGATTTAATACTGAATTACCATTGCATTTTTTTTGCCTCATGGGAACATTGGCCAGCCCTCCTGTTTATGAAATGGCTGTAATGAATGACTACATTGATAGTGCCATTAAAAAAGATGTGGAAAAGAATGATTTGGTTGATGAAACATTGAATTCCTCAATTGAGTCCTCATCTAGGGTTAAAATTGAGGAACCAAATTTTTCACAAATGGACATTAACTCTGTTGTTGGGTAACATTTTATGTTACTCTGGCCTTTGGCTTATTTGATTTGATGGAAACTGATAATTTAACTATTTGACTATGACACAAAAATTTAATTGGTGCCAGATCCACTTTACCCACCTCCTGTGAGAGCCTTTCCTACTAGGGAAGAAGCACAAAAGTATTTTCAAATATGGTTAATGAAGCATGGTTATGCTTTGGAATTTTTCAACTTAAAGGTTGATAAATATTTGAATCTAGCCTGTGATAGATATTTTTCCTACTCTGGGCCATTGCTGACCAAATTTTCAAGAAAAACTTGTGCAAGTAAGGTTGGATTCAAGTTTTTAATCCATGAAAGCCACACAAAGGCAGACCCCTTGTGGCAAATCTCCTACAGAAATGATCAACATAACCATCAACCATCTCCACACCCCTTAGTGCATCCTCAACTCAGGAGAATCTCTGGGGTGGCCTTAGAGAATTTAAGAGAATGCATGAATGATGGGCTCAATGCAATTAAACTCAAACGAAAATTGATAAAGATTGATGGAAGCAAATATTTTGATGAAAAAAATCTATAACACTAAGAAAAAGGCAAAACTTGCAGAACTCAAGGGAAAATGTGTTATGGAGGTCCTCTTTGAACAAATTTAAGATTCAGATTGGGTTCATTGAGCAAAATCAAGTGGATAGTGACACTTGGAGGCCCTATTCTTGGCTCACCCTGAGGCATTAAAGCTTTGCAATAAATTCCATCATATTGCTATGTTGGATTGTACTTATAAAATAAATAAGTACAAAATCCCCCTATTGCATGTTGTATGAATGACAGCCAACTGTAAAACCTTCACAAAAGCTCTTGTTTTCAGAACAAGAGAAACAGTCAATTTCTAGAGTTGGTATGTAAAAGCACTAAAGCAGCTGGCTTATGATCCTGAGAGACTTCCCAAAGTCTTTGTGAAAGACTGTGAAAAAGCTCTGATTGGTGCCATAGAACATAATTTCCCTGAGTGAACAAGACAGTTTTGTCTGCGGCACTTGTCTAAAAACATACAAGCAAACTGTAAAGCTTGCTTTAATAATGATGTTGAAGGGTGGCAAAGCTTTATGTCTCTGTGGGCAAAGTATGGGGCCTTAAAACAAAGAAGGAGGCAGGGGTCAATGATGCGGTACTCAGAGTAAGTGCCAAATCACAGAATCTACTGTTAATCTTCCTAGTTTTGGGGTGCTTACATTATGAATTGTATGAAGTTTTTCTTAGAAGACCAGGAGGATGTGCTTGATTATATGGAAAATAAAATCTTCTGTATCAAAGAGATTGTAAAGGCTTGTACTTTCAAATACCCTGACTTGGGAAATAAAACCACGTCTTGGGTGGAAGGGGTCCATGCTATTCTCAAACAATTCCTTGCATATTCTTTGGGAAAAATTTTGGATTTTTGGAAAAAACTAGATGAAAAAGTTTCTAATCAAATTAAATTGGGCCAGGTTTCACTTTGGAACTCTCAAATAAAGTTAGGAATAGTTTTTCCCACTAAAATGTTACTTTTGGGATACAATTTGTCTTTAGAGTCAATTAAAATTGTTGTGGAACAATTAGAGAGGTTAAAGCAGAACCATGATGGGGAAGTGTGCACCAATTCATACTCCAAGACTATGGGATTTCCCTGTTCCCATTAGATAGGTTACCTACTAGAATCAAGAGGATCTGTTGTGCCTGAGGATGTTCATCCTCAATGGATGTTGGATTATGACCCTTGCAGCTCAAGTTCTGTAAGTTGGTTTAATGGGATTAATGCTTTTTAATGGCTGATTCCTACTTTACTAATGTTTGATCCTTTTCAATTTTGGAAGTTCTATGTTGAGTAAATACTCAAAAATTATCAGTTACATGAGAAGCTCCATGCAATGATCTTGGGATATCCTGAACAAGATCACCACAATATTTTGAAGTACCTGATTTAGAAGACTGCAAATTATCAATCAAAGCAAAGACTTGAAAAAAAAGTCTTGCAATGGAGTAGAGGTCAGCCAAAGTTGACAGATACCCGCAGAGATCCTTCTTGATTTGAAAACTTTGAAAATAAAATTAAGTGGAAAAAGGGAATTAGTTGGGCACCAAATAAGAAAAGACAGAATATTTTAAGTCTTTTATTTTGATGAATGTTTTTTTTTATGTTTTAATTAACTGATGGGAAAATGACTTCTGTAGTGCAAAGAAGAATCTTCATCTGAATTTCATAGTTTAGTGGAAGAGACTGAAAGTGCATTAGGGTACCTTCCATTGGAATCAGATTCCTTTACAAGGGAGGAAGACAAAGAAATGGAGGAGTCAAACAGAAGCTCATCTTTGGTGAGTATGAATTTCTTTAATGAGATTAGGATTTTGTCTAATTATTTTTTGATTGTAGGAAACAAAAGTGAATTACCTCAATCAAATACCTTAGAAATTAAATAAGTTCTTGGGGTAGGTTTGAGATCTGGTTGGTGATGGGACTTTTGAATTTAGATTCATTGCTAAATTACTTAGTTATGATGAGCATGGATGGTTTAAAGTACAAAAAGAAATTATTGAAACAATGAAGAAAAATAAGACATCCTGTTATAAGATCCTTGGTGGCAGTAAAGATTTTAAAAATATAGAACAAAGACTTGATGTTAATGAAATCAATCAAAAAATTCCCTCTTCAAAATGGCTTTCAAAGCATGACATGGGTCAAATAATATCTGATACTCATGGAACACTAATATGTTTTATTTCATTGGATTCATGTTGTACTCATACTCCTATGAAAATGAATGTGAAAGAAGCATCAGAACCAATATTCATTTCATTTTTTAATAAAAACCATTGGGTCCAGCTTTTACTTAAGGGAGATTTGATTCCAATCCTGCCCATAGTTTCCAAACCATGTTCCATGATTTCTAAAAAAGCCTCTTGTTGGTTTGATCACCTCAAAGATCAACTTGAGCTGTATTCTAATTTATAGAAATCATTTTAATTTTATTATTTGGGTTTGATCTAACATGCTGATCTCTTAATTTTATTAATATAAAGGGTTATCACATTTTGAACATCATTATGATGATTTTTTTTTGAGTTAAAATCATTATTTTAAGTTTTTTAAATGAAAATTAATTGGTAAGTCAGTTCAACTTGTGTTGGTCTGATCCCATCATATGGAGTATTTTTACTTCTTGTGATGGGATCAGCTTAACACAAGTTGAAATTTTTTTTTTGGTTTTTTTACTTTAGGGATTGTCAAGTTGAACTTGTATTTTTTGGCACTTTTACTTCAGGGATATTCAAGTTGAACTTGTATTTTTTGGAACTTATACTTTAGGGCTGCTCCATAGACTGTTTCATTGTTGATTTAATTTGTTGTGTTTTGGTTGTCTTTGGTTTTTTTGTTTTTTTATTTATTTTTTTATTTTTTTACTTATTTTCTTTTTATTATTTTTTTTACCAAAAAATCAACATTTTTTGATTTTTTGGTTGATTTCTGCTTTTTTTTTTGAATTTTTATTCAATTTATTTTAGTTTCAGTTTTTGTTTGACCAACAACACTTTTAGTTGTGTGTGATGCTGAAAAACAACAAACCATTGTGTGGGGGCTACACAACAATAGTTCTGTTTTGTGGAGGCTACACAACTTGATTGGAGGTGTGTAGCATGCCACATGGCCCATTAGAGTCATGTACACAACTCAAATGAGTTGTGAATTTATCATCACCCAAAGTGCAAAGGTAAATGATTGAAAAATTGATGAACCATAAGGCATGCTATGATAAGATACTTAGTGGTATCAATGAGGTTGGAAAGATTGAAAAAAGACTTGACATTGAAGAAATAAATGAAAAGATTCCCTCTTCAAAATGGCTTGCAAAATTAGATATGGGACAAATCATAGCAGACACTTATGAAAGGCCAAGTTCTTTCACATCCTTGTCTTCATTTTTTACTTTTACTCCTGTGAAAATGGGTGTAAAAGAACCCTCAGATGACATTTTAATTAAATTTTTTAACAATAACAACTGGGTTCTTTTAATAATTGTTGGATATATGATTCAAATTCCACCCATTGTAGCAAAAACTTCTTCTTTTACTTAAAAGAAAGCATCTGGCTGGGTTTATCATTGCAAAGATCAACTGAATTTGTAATCTAATTTGTAAACATCATATAATTTCATCATTTTGGTTTTTATTTCATGATTGGAGTGTGAAAATTATGGCCAGAAATTAGCTAAGTGGCAGGAGGAGCAGTAATTAAATCAAAAGAAATTCTGAACACCTTGTGTCTATAAAGGCTAATGGGCTCTCACAATGGGGCAATATGTTGTATAATTGATTAGATGAATTTGGATGGATGATAGAAAACAGCAGGGAGAAGATCTCTTTAAGTGAAAAAGATTGGCCTCTTGTGGGCCCATGATACAACAGGGGAAAAGGCAAAATTTCTGCCCCAAAGGGGCTCTACATGCTCTACAAGCCTTGTTACTTGTTTTGGGCTGTATCAACCCACATGGCAATGCACCCTGAACCCTTTTAACTGGACTGTTCTGTTCAACTTTGATGTTTCCATCCTTACAGGGCTGAACAGGCCCTTTGGATGTTCAATCCCTGCGCTGGTTGTCCCTTAAAAACAGCCCTGTTACCTCTGTCACCTCACTTACCAGCTGGTTGCCTCATGCAACCAGCCGCTGGCCCCACATATGGGCCAGGTGGGACTTAGGACTCACCTGGGTCTGGTCTCAAACTCAAACAGGGGGGGGGGGTGTAACTGGCGGATATGCCTCCCCCCCCCCCTCTTTCCTACCTAGGTAACCAGAAGGAGTGTTAAAATCCCCCACTGGTTGCCTGGGACAACATTTTCCCCAGGAAAATCCAAAACAAGAGTTGGCTGGGGGGGATCAGGTCCCCCCAGCGCTTGGTAATGGGGGGGGGGGGGAGCGCCCTGCTTGCCTCTCCGTCCCCACTTTGTATGGGTGGGGGGGTGATGAGGTCCCCTCCACCCTGACCAGTCTCTGGCTGGTTCTAACCAGTCAGCCCCCTTCCCTCTCTTTGCAATGGCAAGTGAGGGGAGGGGAGGGAGCCAGGGCTGTCAGCCCCAGGCCTGCTGGCCAAGCATGTCCAAAATAAACCTTGGTCCCAATAATTCCCATAAAAGCCCATTTGGTTGGGGTGGCCTCCAATCCATCCCAACAAGCCTGTGATGTCCCGTGTACCAAATGACTAATTTCACGTATTTTGAGGCCAGTTTCCCCAAATCTGTGGCATACACACAGGCCCTTGTGGTCTGTGTGGTTGTCCAATGGGCCATAGAGGCCCATATGTGCATCCCATTTGGATTACACCTATATTTGGCACACACATAAGTGGCTAAGTATTTTAACATTGGGTTTGTTCTAATATGCACTTCTGATGCTGACCTTTTAATTCTATTAATATAGAGGGTTATCACATTTTGAAAATCATTATTTTGAGTGTTTTGAGTTAAAATAATGATTTTGAGTGTTTAGAATGGTATTTTATTGGTAGTTCAGTACAAATTTTGTTGGGCTGATCCAATCATAAGGATTATTTTTACTTCTTATGATGGTATCAGCTTAACACAAGTTGAAGTTGTTTTTTTTGGTGTTTTGACTTTAGGGCTAGTCCATTGAGGTGGACTTGTATCAAGTCCACCTCAATGGACTAGCCCTATTTTTTGGGGGGTTGATTTAGTTTTTCACTATTCCAATGAAATAAGTTCAACTTGTGTTGGGCTGGTCCCATCATAAGAAGTCTTTCTACTTCTTGTTATGGGATCAGCTTAACACAAGTTGAACTTGTTTTTTTGGGAATTTTTGATTTAGGGCTGATCCATTGAGGTGGTTTTATTGTATTTCATCCAAATATTAGGATGTATCAAAGTTAAGCAAACCCACCATTTTTTAATGGCAGGTTTCAACCCAAATCATCCATTTCAAACCCGCCATTAAAAATCAAAAAAGCCCACTTATTTCAGATCAAACATGTCAAAGTTAACATGAAATAAGTGGGTTTTTTAAAGTAAAGTATATAAAGGCTCTCAATGGCTTAACCATGTGTCATTCTACATCATCACCCCTGTTTTCATCCTCCAACCTCATTGGAAAAATTTTTCAATCTCATTGCTTCATTGCTACCCTTATCACTTCATCACTCTCATTGCTTCATCACTCTCATTGCTTCATCACTCTCATCCCCTCATCACTTGATCCCTCCCACCACTTAAACACTCTAATAGCCCTTCATCCCTTCATCCCTCTTACTCTTTTTAAATGTCCCCTCAGCAAGCCTCCCCCCACAAGTCCACTAAACAATCTGTGAGATTTTGAGTTGAATTCTCCAATTGAGACACTTAATAGATGAGGAGGAAGAATCTTGTGACACCAAGAGTAGTGGATCAGGGAGTCAAAGGGGGAACTCTGGTTCAGTGTTAGTCAGAACAGATGGTTTGATTTCACTAGATCAGACACAGACTTGAATAGAGTAAGTACAATAAGGCTGACTAGTGGTTAAGAAATAATATAATGAATAACTGTAATGAATAAGGATTTTCAGTGACACAAAAGATGTCACAGGATAAATAAGTATTAGGAATTGGGCCACAACAGATGAAAGATAAAGGAGGCACTGGAGTTGATACTGCCAGACCAACATAAAGACTTCACTAGACAATCATACTTAAGGTGAGAGCTACTGTAGGTTAAGATAAAGATGATACTAGAAATAAGACTAACTAGCTTATTATAAATATCACACTAGACATAACACTTAGAGCATAAGGAGAGAATATAAATCTTAATAAGTGGTTGCGCTCTAGTATTAGGCAACACAATATAAGACTAGAATTCTAGCACAATCCAATGGACCAAAGCAAGCATCCCCCAGGAACTCAACATCCAACAATCCTCCCCCATCAGCTTCCAAAGGCTTAAGTCAGCTCAAGAGAGCTGATCACATCATCCTGGTAAACTGGATCAAAATTCCATCCAACTACAATGCTTGCATTGGATCCAACAATGAAACACAAGTTGGCCAACCTCCATCCTCTAAGGTTAATGGTTATTGCTCCAGCAATCAATTGATTCATGATTGATTGAGAGATTGATTGGAGATTGATTGAGAGATCAATTGGCAATGGATTGGCAATTCAAATTCTCTATATTTTATTCAAATCATCTCCTCCCATCTTGTTCCCTCCCAACCGTATACTTTGATTGGGGTGAGGATCAACCAGGAATTCAATTTTTTGTATAAAATTTTGAGATTTTTTTATTGATTGGAAATCAATCTAGAAATTGATTGCCAATCAATTGCTCAATCAATTCATGATTGAGATATTGATTGGAGATCAATTGGAAATTCCATGTCTCTAATGTTTTTCAAATCATCTCCTCCCATTTTGTTCCCTCCAAACCGTATACTTTGATTGGGGTGAGGATCAAAAAGTAATATAATTTTTTGTATAAAATTTTGAGGGTAGTGGCAGATCTAAAATCCAAAATTTTGCACACTATGGGACTTGAACCCATGACCTCAACATCAATGAGTGATGCTTTAACCACTAAGCTAAGTGTGCCATTGCCAGATGGACCAATGTACCTTGGATGGTCATATCACCCATGGGCACTCATCCCCAGGCAATCAAATTTATCCATCAAAGGCCGCCACCCGCAATCAATCCATCAATTGCTGGCGGTGGCAGAGGAGGAGGAGGTGGTGGAGGCTGCTTCCCACAATCAACCGCTGGAAGTGGCAGAGGAGGCCACCTGTAATTGATTGCTGGCAGCAGCAGAGGAGGATCAAGAGGAGGCCGCTGGCAATCAATCAATCAATTGCCGGTGGCGGCAGTGGAGAAGCAGGATGAGGCCTCCATTGGAAGCAGAGGAGAAGGAGGCAGGAATCAATTGCCAGTGGTGGCCTCCTTCTCCTCCTCTTCGCCCACCCGCCATTGATTGATTGCTTGCCGGTGGAGGAAGAGGAGGAGGAGGAGGGGGCTGCCGGCAATCAATTGATCAATTTCAGGCGGCAGCAGAGGGGGAGGAGGAGGAGGCCACCAGCAATCAATTAATTGATTGCTGGTGGGGGCAGAGGAGGAGGCTGTGAGAGTTTGGTATGAAAACTAAGAGCATTCTTATTATTTTAGGATTATCATAGAAGCTATGAAAAATTGTAAGTGAAGGTGCGTAAGATGATACTAACCTAAGAGTAGGAAAAAAACCCTTTTTCTTAAGAGGGGATGGACAATTTTTGAGATTGGAGGAGAGAGAAGAGAAGAGAATAGAATAAGGAAGGAAAATGAAAAGAGAATTTAGAGATGAGAGAGAGAAGTCAATCTGTGTTATCCAAAAGGGAAGGAATCAATCTGTTGTTTTTTGGTACATTTGTACTGTTGTGGTCAAGATATGGGCCTGAGTAAGTTTGATTTGAGCCTTTGACAAGTTCCAGCAGCCAGAGCTGAGGTTGAGAGACAAGGATCCAGAATACGCTGCAGATGGGCTATAGAGTGATGAGGGTAAGGCAATTGAAAGAGCTGTGACAGTGGTCAGCTTTTAGGAGCTTTGTTTCAATGATGGTAAAGAGTTGTGGCAAGATCAATGCAGAACGGACAAGCACCTTCTGTTTGTTCATTCTTATAGATGGAGGCCACTCACTAGTTGGTGTGTGATAAGCTTGAGTGTTAGTTCTCCTGGGTATTGTTGCAAGAGACATGCTGGCATGGAGTTGAGTTCAGGACGGGTTTCCTGTAGGTAGTGTGAGGGTTCAGTTTTTAGTTCTTTGACCGGCTTCCAGAAAAGGGGATGAAGAGGAGGATACAAGGAGAGAGTGAGTTGGTTTTTACAGGTAACCAGGGAAGTGCCAACTGAACTGTTCAGTTCTTGGGTGCTTGCACCCCCTGGCTGAATGCAAGATGGTCAGGGTGGTAAGGGCGGCATGATGGCCAGATTTCTGACAGAGGCTGCTGCCCGCAATTGATTGATCAATTGCAGGTGGCAGCAGAGGAGGAGGCAGCTGGCAATCAATCAATCAATTGCCGGCAGCAGCAGAGGGGGAGGAGGAGGAGGAGGCCGCCGGCGGGTGCAGAGGAGGAGGGGGGGAGCTTACCTGGCAGATTGAGCAAGGAGGTGTGGGGGGACCTAGAGGTTGAATAATCAAAGGATCAGCAACCAATGAGGGGCAGGAAGAGGAGGAGGAGGAGGAGGAGGGAGGGGGGCTTACCAGGGGTGCCAACAAAAGGAGGAGGGGAGGTGGTGGGCAAGGTGGTGGTGGTGGGTGAGGTGGAGGTTATGGGTTAGGTGGAGGTGGTGGGTGAGGTGGAGGTTATGGGTGAGGTGGAGGTGGTGGGTGAGGATGTTTGGTGAGCAGGAGGAAGGAGTGGACCAGTGGCTAAAATTTCATTCAGCTTTTTTGCTTTTTAAAATTGCTGCTGGGAAGTTTGATTGGACATGATGAGAAGGATGGTGATGTGATGAGGATAAGATTTGTGTGAAGCAATGGAGATGTGAAGCAATAGAGATGTGAAGCAATGGAGATGAGATGTGTGTGATGCAATGGAGATGGGATTGGTATGGGTTTGCTGAGGTGGAGGTGTGGATGGGTGTTTTGCATGGGATAGATGGTGGATGGATGATGGTGCATAAATGGTAGGTTTGATGTTTGAAATCTGCCATTTTCATGAAACCCGCCATTTTGAAATACACCAGTTAGGGGGTATGTGTATTTCAGAAACCCGCCATTAAAAATTGCAGGTTTGTTCAAAAAAACGGCCGTTTTGCTAACTTTGATACACCCTAATAATACTAATAAAAGGCATTCATTTTCCCAGGTGGCTAGAATAAATTCTTGATTGGTTTGCGTATGTATGTACATACAAAGAGTTTCTGATCCAGACTGACTCGGTTCATATGGATATGCAAATACTTAGAGCATCCACAATTGTTGTCAATACTTTTTGTTTGCTAAGCCCTCGTTAGCTAAAAAAGATAGTAAGCGAGGGCTTTAGCGAGTGTGAGACGCAATCGCGCTCGTTAAACCCACGCGCCAAGGCTTGCCCCGCACTCGACCACCTCCCCATAGCCACTCGGTATCTTTGGACGGGACGAAGGGATATGGGGGGGGATGGATGATATCGAAGGATGAGAGAAGATAAGGGAGACTTACCTTGATGGCGAAATAATGTGATCGATGTCATTAATGGTGATTCGTTGATGGTGGGTGTTGTGGAGTTATGGGAGGTAGGGTGAATCCTGCCGGGGGTCGGCGCTAGCGAGCTCCATAAGATTTCGTAACTTTGCCGATTTCTGATCGAACTGATGGAGCTCGCTTGTGTAAGTGAGGGTCTGTTTTTGCCACGGCTGGGGACCCCACTCGGTATATTTACCTATCGAGCGGGGTTAGCGAGCACGATTATGTACATATGAACTTGAAACTGACCCTCGGACGCCCAACCCCCGGTCCCCGGTCCCGCCCCCACCCTCCCCTGAGGCTGTCAATAGCCAATGTGGATCCAGTCCCACCCACACCCTCCAATCCCTACGATACCTCAACCTCATTCGAGATGTCGACAACCTCAGCTTCAGATATCTCTCACCATCGAATCAGGAACGTCTGTATCGTAAGTCGGCTTCGCCTCCGAATTGCTTTTTAAAAAAATAAAAAAATAAACAATAAATTAAATTAAACCAAACACTGACTCATGATATGGGTTCATCCTCCATTCGGCTTCTTCAGCTTGCTCATGTAGACCATGGAAAATCGAGTTATGCCGACTCACTCCTGGCTGCCAATAACATCATCACTGCCAAGATGGCGGGCAAGTTGCGTTACTTGGACTCGAGGCTAGACGAACAGGAGCGTGGGATTACGATGAAATCAAGTGCTGTCTCACTCTCCTATGCTACTATTAGGACTGATCCAGCCGGTCTCCAAGAAATTCAACAGTTCAGGATCAACCTCATCGATACTCCCGGTCATGTCGATTTTGCCACCGAGGTTTCGACCGCCAGCCGGTTGTGTGACGGCGCGTTAGTCTTGGTGGATGTGGTCGAAGGAGTCTGTACTCAAGTGAGTCATTAAGTTGAAATCATCCTCTCACTAGTAGCTCTCTCGACTGACTCATCGAACGTGTGTTCTGTTGATTTATTTGAATATCGATCTTCTCTCTCTCCCATCCTCAGACTATCTCCGTCCTTCGTCAAGTTTGGACCGAACGGTTGAGACCTATCCTCGTCATCAACAAGTTCGATCGTCTGATCACCGAGTTACGATTATCACCGACCGAGGCCTATTATCATTTAGCCAGATTAGTCGAGCAGGTCAATGCCGTCATGGGCTCGTTCTATTTGACCGATCGAATGGAACAAGATCTTCGACGTAGGGAGGCAGCCGAACGATCTCCACTTCAAAGTCACTCGGTTCGTGAAGAATCGAATCTGGAACAGGACGACCGAGATGTTTACTTTGATCCTACCAAGTGTGACGTCATCTTTTCATCTGCAATCGATAACTGGTCGTTCAGCATCTCCACCTTTGCCTCTATATGGTCCAAGAAGTTGGCCATCGATCCCCAAAGACTCACCTCGTGCCTCTGGGGGGAGTTCTTCTTCGATCCCAAGTCTAAAAAAGTCTTGAACAAGAAACAAGCAAGCCAGAAATCTTCACTCAAGCCGATGTTTGTCCAATTCATCCTCGACAACCTCTGGGCCGTTTATGATTCTGTGATTCTCAACCCGTCAGTTGGTTCAGGTTGCTAGTTATCCGATTAACTTCAAATACATCGGGTCACCCATCGCTGACCTTCTTCTTCTTCTCAGAGATCCAGTCAGAACCGAGAAAATCATCCAGAGCCTAGGCTTGAAAATCAAACCACAGGATCTCAAATCGAAGGATTCGAAAAACCTACTTGTGGCCATATGCTCCCAATGGCTTCCGATCTCCAACACGACCTTTCGTACGATCGTTTCGAAAATTCCCGATCCGATCACGTCTCAACGTACCCGACTGCTTAGGATGCTCCACCCAAACCTATTGGATTCCAATCAAGTCATTCCTCGTGATCAGCTTGAACAGGATCTTTATACAGGTAAATCAGACGCCTCAAGTCATGTAGTCATCTATGTCAGCAAAATGTTTGCAGTACCAACCAGTGAATTACCCCAGTTTCAGCGTAAGCAACTTACCGCCGAAGAAATGAGAGAGCTGGGAAGAAATGCTCGAGTTCGTGCACAGGCTGCCTCGGTTCCTATTGACTCGATCCCACTCACCTCGATACCCTCTGGCGACAGTGCTGTGGACAACAATCCGATTGTTCCGCCTACTTCAGAATCCCAAGAAACATTGCGTCCTGCGACTGATATCGGTGGCGACCCGCCCTCTACGGAATATTCTAGCAAAACGACTGAAGGGCCTTCTGCCGAAGAAGGTGAAAGTTTGATTGGGTTTGCTCGAATATACTCAGGTACAGTCAAAGTCAACCAGAGATTGACTTGTGTCTTACCCAAGTACAACGCTCAAGATCCGGTAGAAGTCAGATCTACGCATCTGAAGTCAGTCACGATCGAAAACCTTTACATCATCATGGGAAGGTCGCTCGTGGAAACATCAGAGGTCAAAGCTGGGCACGTCTTTGGAATCGGAGGTCTCGCCGGTAAGGTCTTGAGGAACGCAACCTTGTGTGGATCACCCGAAGGAAATACCGCCGAAGTGAACGATGGTTCAGCGCCCCAAGTCGTCAATTTAGCCGGCGTTCAACTAGCGGTCAGTATCGGATCTCATCCGGGTTCCACTGGGAGTGTATGGCTAACGGTCCCCCGTCATTACGAAATCGCCTCCTAGTCCGCTCCCATCGTCCGCGTCTCACTTGAACCCAAGCAACCTTCAGACATGCCTAAGCTGGTGGAAGGGTTGAGGCTTCTTAATCAATCCGACCCTTGTGTCGAGACTCTGATCCAAGACACCGGAGAGCATGTGATTTTGACGGCTGGTGAGCTCCATTTAGAGGTAGGCACTCGTGCTATTGTTATCATTATCATTATCATTTTATTTTTTGGGGAGGGGGGGTATTTTTCGTTTTGTTTTTGTTTTTGATGAGTTACTTTTGACTTTTTTCTCGAGGTGGGTAGCGATGTTTGAGGGATTTAAGAGAAAGATTTGCCAAGATTCGAATCCAGGCTTCGAAACCCATCGTGCCCTTTCGTGAAACGGCAGTCCGTGGAGTAGGTAAGTTTTTCAGGTTCGATCATGGTCGATGACTTATTGATCCGATCAAGCCTCTCTTTTCTTTTTCTTTTTTTCTTGCCCTCTTGTCTTCCGTATCCATCTCAAGATATGCCTCCACCCAAGTCCAAGGATCAGCCGCGAGGAACGATCTCAGGATCCGTCTTGAGCGGACTGGTTTGCTTCACCCTACGAGCCGTTCCGCTACCTGAACCTATTCAAAATTACCTCGTCCAACGCGGAGATGTGATGAGGAGGATTTCTTTACGTCGAGAAGATAAAGAAAATTTCATTAGCAGTCTCTCGACGACGACGACCGATCCAATCGATGACGCTCAGTACGGGCAAACCACAGATATCAGCCAATCGTCGAGCGAATCCGATCTTGCGTTTTGGACAGGATTGGAAGAAGTCTGTAAAGGTTGTGCCGATAGCACTGGAGCTGGCGTAGATTTTAGTAAGTTAGTGGGATCCATCTGGGCCTTTGGGCCGAAGAGGAGTGGCCCGAATCTGTTGTTGGATAGGATGGCTGGTTCGGTGAGGTCGTAAGTTCGAGTTCTTCATAGGAATCGAAGCCGTCAAAGAAGCCTATTCAAAAGCCGGTGTCACGCCGATTGACCAGTTTTTTTTTCTTTCTTTCCTCTTCTCAACAGGCTAAGGAGACGACTCAACCAGGGTGATTTTAAGGAGGATCAAGAGCTCCAGAAGGCTAGCTTGGGTGACCTGGTGAAAACTGAGGATGGATCGATTCAACCGATCTCATGGAGGGAATTTGACGATTCGATCGAGACGGCCTTTCAGTTAGCCACATTCAAGGGACCATTATGTGCCGAACCGATGTTGGGGATGTGTTTCTCGATCGAAAGGTTAGAGTTAAATACTGATGACCTCTCCTCAGCGGTCGAAACCAGTCAGTTCGACTTGATTCGATTGCTACGATGATGGGGAAAGCTTTGACTGATTCTCTGTTCTATCGATCGCTCGGCGTCGTCATCACATGAAAATCATGCCCTCCCTTCCATTTCCCCAAGTTCGATCGAAATGGTCTCAGCTGACCGGAGAGTTAATCTCATCGATGCAAGAAGCCTTTCGGAGTGCCATGTTGGATTGGTCACCTCGCCTGATGTTCGCGATGTACACCTGTGAGATTCAAGCTACTAGTAAGCTCCAAGCGATCTCGAGCGTCATAGATGGTCATTGGGCCCCAACTCCCCTGAGTGCCAGAATGTTAACCACCGTGACAATCTTGGTTGATTGATGACCTTTGGGTTGAACTCGAGCGTAGCTGAAGTGTTAGGGAAGGTATACGGTGTGATCGCCAGAAGGAAAGGGATCATCAAATCCGAGGAAATCAAGGATGGGACCACGTTTTATACGATCGGGGCCAAGCTACCGATCATTGAATCCTTTGGCTTCAACGATGAACTGATGAAAAAGACTTCTGGGATCGCACTGCCTCAATTGATCTTTGATGGTTTTCAAACCTTCTTCGATCAAGATCCGTTCTGGATCCCTAAGACTGAGGAGGAGTTGGAAGATTTCGGTTCGATTGCCGATAAAGAAAACTTGGCGAGGAAATATATGGATCAAGTTCGAAAGCGTAAGGTGACTTATTCTCTCGAGTTCTGACTTCGGATCCTTATCTCTCATTCGAGTCTTTAGTTCCTTACCTTCCTTAAACTCATCCATCCTTGCTAACGATTCCTGTCTCCCCTCCGACCTCATTCGGCTCTCTCGGACTGGTCTTAGGGGATGTTTGTCGAGAAGAAAATCGTTCAACATGCCGAGAAGCAACGGACGATGAAACGATGAGCGACAAGTCGGCGCGCTCGGCATCGACACGCGAACGCACCCACTCACTCACGCACTCTCTACCTTTTTCTCCTCCCACCCATGCCATTGGAGGGTTTCTTTTTTTCTTCTCATCAACGCTTTCTTCATCGTGTCAATCGATTCAATTATATATTCTCGAAGTACTCATCAAGATTGATCTTAGTCCTAAGTGTCGAGCCAAACTACTACTACTACAGCAGCTACAGAAACAAACCCCTATTGATCCATCGATCAGCATGAGATTGATGACTACTGCCAGGAAGGAATCCTCTATCCCCTGCTTGCATGGACCGATGATCGAGCTGGGTAGGTAGACCCGTGGTTCGATTGGATGATGATACCGTTGAGAAAGAAATCACATTCTGAAATCGATGTCGGGTTATACCTCTGATTCCATTTCACGCTCTCGGCTCCCTTCGAGTTCATGAACTAACATGAGCTCGAGATCTCTGCCGAGGCTTCGACCAGTCGTGATCGATCCATCCGAGTCGTACCATCCTATCGTCTCCTGACCCTGTCGAGAGATCGCTTTTGATCCATCACCTCGATCCTGATCGCACCAAGCTTGTGGTCCTCTTCAACTACAGATCACCGATCATTTGGAACGTCCATCGAGGTGGATGAGACATGACTGGCGATGGACTTGAGGATGGGAGACCCAAAGATCGATCCTTCCGGAGAGCGACAGTTTTTCTTTTTCTTGTTCTTCTTTCTCCCCCCATAGGTCATGAATGGCTTCGTCGTGCGCTTAAGACGACCCACAAAAAAGAAAAAAAGTTGAATTCATGATCACGAAAAAACAAGCAGGTCTAAACTCGTCTGAGGTGCTCATCGTACATGAACAAAAAGGATTTGAGATAGTACATTTGATTAGAATGAATAAACAGGCATCAGAGATACGTCATATCTTGAGAAGCTGGATCGACATGGCAAAAAAAAGCTGGTGAGACAGAACGACAAGTCCGTCGAAGACACAAATGACATGGTGATTCAAGACGAAACGAAACGAAACGAAACGGGGGTGAGGAAGGTTATTGATTCATTCCAGCATCCATCATCCATCCATCGAGGTGGTTGACATCGCGTCGGTCTTCAAGATAAACTTTTACCCATGAATTTCCTCCTGCAGTCGGCTCACGAGTGATTTCACCAGACGAAGAAAAGTAAAAGATCGATCGATCGATCGAAATCGTTCGTTTGTTGATGGAGCAAGGATCGAGTAGTGAGAGTCAACGGTGACGGGATTTCCAGGACAGAAGATCGAGATGAGAAAAGGAAAACAAACAACGAGTCGATCAACTTATAATCCTGATTCGAGGGGAGAGAGAAGACGAAGGGTGAGATGGTGATGATGACTGACTTTTGGAAGCACATCCACCACTTGCTAGGCTTACCATCGGGTGTATTATAAACTTTTTCGATCAATCTGATCGAGCACTCTTGCCTGATTTGAGTTAGATACTGTCGAAGAAGATCTAAGGAGTGCCAAACGATCAGGAGGTTAGACAACTGAAGGGGCAGGGGGGTGTATGTATCGATGGTGAATGGAGGCCAGGGCAAAGTCGACAGGAGAGAGGTGAGGACGAACCGGCATCGAATTTATCCTTGGGTGGAGCGTAAATGGCATTCATAGGGAAGCCAGGTTCACCGGGTAAGAAGAAGTGATCGAGACTATAGGTCAGGAGTTGCTTAGTAGCCTCATTCCTATCGTTCTGAGTCGGTTTTAAGGAACCGATTCGATGCAGACAATCTGAGATGAAGAGGATGAGATAGATCAAGACTCGATCGGCGAATCCCTTGATCTCAAAGTTTCGAAACAGGCAGTTCGATTTGAATAGATCCAAGGCTTCATCGATGATATCCGAATCGACTGGGTTGGCTGAATCGAAACCGAACGATCGAGGATCACAAACACGTCACGATCAGGTTGATGGATTGTCTCTTGGGGAAGCCGGATCTTCGATGAATGATGAGGATGGTGAAACACTAACCTAACGGAGGAGCAGGACCACGAATCTTGGAGCGTAGAGGTAGGATGATTATATTTCCGACCGATCTAGAATCGGTGAATTGATTGTAGGCTGAATGATAAGCCTAATCAATGATCATCGTTCAACTCCGATTTCGATCAGCCCATCATATCCCATCGAGAAGGCACACGAGGGGAGTTTGGTTTGGTTGGAAGGATGAAAGCTAGATATCGATCGAGTGATCGGATGATAATCGTTCACTTACTGGCATCTTCTCCGATCGATAGCTGGTTGGTTTAGATTGGTTTGGTCGATCGGTGGTAATGATGATACTGATGCTGATGTTGATGCTGATGTTGATGTTGATGTTGATGATGATGCTGATGATGGTTTTGAGTTTGGTTCAAAATTTGGTTGCGAAATTTCGTGCGAGTGATGGGACCGAGGGACATGATTACCCCGGGGTGCACCGGTGCCTCTGCTCTCCGACCCGAACGGCTTTGAGCGGGGGGAGCAGCCAGCCGGCGGGCAATCGAATCGATGGTTTTGTTTTCCCCGATTTGCCCCTATAATCCCCGCCCGCCTTCACGCAGAGGAGGACGGCAACTGGGGTGCGGGGGTTGATTGCAAAGATGTCATCAATTAAGACAACAAACACTATGTACAAATCAACGACAACCTACCAAGCATGCCAGCTGCTTGAGGCCACCATCCCAAGGAAAACCATGAGGCACTCACCAGTCATCCACCAAAGTCTCATTAATCTCAACAAATCAAATCAATCACTCATTTACACTACCACTGAAGGAAGACAACCACCTCAATCAAGATATCCAAAAACCTCATGTAGAAAAAAGCTAAATTTGATTGGAAATAGGTGGCCTCAGTGTTAAATATTTCAAAACAAAATTTCAGGCACATTCTTCAAAAAAATAGAACAAGATCAGCCCACCAAAACCAAAAAAAAAAAAAAAAAAGGTATGAGTGGTGAATAAAAAAGTGATCATTGCTATGCTGGTTGAACTCCTCAGTTTCCATGAGGAGGAAGACAGCAAAAAAATCAAGAGCTTAATTGTATTCATTGATTTGTTTATCAAAAAGATGTTCCAAATCCCAAAGAATCAAGAATGGTTCTCAAGTGAGAGTTTTGTTCATAAAGGAAAGATTGAGATCACTTGGAAAACTGTGAGGTTGATCCTCAAGCAAGTTGAAAAATCCAATGCTAATCAATGATGTAAATATCACTAACAAGCTCAAGGAAGTCTCATTGAAACTCAAAGATTTGATGTCTAGTCTGTACAAGAAGATAGTTGGAGTGATGAAGTGAAAGAACAACAAGACACAAAGACACTATTTTTAGTTAATGTTTTATGAGATCCAGATGATTAGCAGTGCATGCCAGATCATTTGAAATGATGAGAAATATCAATTAAGTTTAACAAAGATGACCTGATTTGGAAATGGAAGAGTAATGTCATGAGAAAACAAACCATAGGTAGACATAAGAAAGTATGTAAGGCAAAGCAAGACAGATAGGACATTCATGATAAATAGGAGACAAAAGTAGGAACCAAGTAGGGAGAGGAAGTTTGAGAATCTCTTAGCTCAGAATTCTAACAATAAGTTCATGTAAACTTCCTTTTAATTAAAATTAGTCAAGAGTATGAATCACTTCTCACTTAGGATGATCTTAAATTGTAAAATTTTCTGAAGAGGGATAAGATTATCTCAGAGATAAAACCTGGGAGGGATCTAGGAGAGACAAATGAGAGATTGTATTGTATGGATATATTTTTTTTAAAAATTTAAAGATAATTTTTAAGTAATTTTTGAAACAAAGGGTAAGAGTTTGAATTGAAAAAGTTTATTGTCAGAGAGTTTCTTGGCATTCCAATTTTTTTTAGATCATTCAAGCATCAAGCCATACCAAATCTCCTACTTCAAATTTAGATTCTAAGTATCAATTTGATAAATTTTTTTTATTTATAAAACAGATTGCAAGCTTCAAGGTTGGTTGGAAGTTCCTGTTGAAGGTGTTTCATAGGAGAAAGATATTGTGCATCCAGTTTAGAAGGAGGTACATGGTTTGAATCAAAGGCTGAGTTCTTTTCATAAATTGTTTGAAATTTAGACTGTTGTTTTGATTTATGAATGGATTTTTCTTATGGAAATTAAGCTAGCAGAGGCCATTTCATTCATTTTTAGTCATACTATTTGATTAAAATTAAAAGCTGATTATTATGGATCTGATTGATTATTTTGGTTTTGCCATAAACTCCCAGGTGATTAACCATCAATAAGTTTTAAATTGTATTTAATTTTCAGAATCATGAGTTCCAGAATTTTGGTAAAACCAAGGATACATGAACTATGAGAATATAATTTGGTGAAACATGCTTTGGAAAAAAAAACCACAAATAATTTATCTGAATTCTTAGAAGTGGAAGTGGTTTTTGTTTTAGTAAAAAAATCAATACTCAAGAAGAAATCCGGTGGCACTGCAGTATCTCATATCCATCAGAAGAAGGAGATTGAGAAATTAAATACATGGATATTTAATTCCAAGGAATATGCAGGATTGGAAGAAGCTGGAGCAGCCCACATTTCCAGTGTTTTGAGTATTCTTTCCTATGGAAATCATAAAAATTTCTAACATCATCTTTCATTTCTGGGTCCATACAAGTCCAAAAAAATTCTCATGCAATCAATGGGTAGGTTGTAAATTTCCCATGATGAGAAAGGAATTGAAATTTTTGCCTGGATTACAAGAAATCTAACTTGGTTTGGTGGGATTAGAAACTAAGATCCTGGTTTTTTATAACAGGATGTCATCTGTGTTGATTAAGTAGTCCTTTGGATTAAAATTTATTCAATTTTGAAGGTTGATGAATTGAAAATATTTTATTTGTCCTCTGTATTTTTGAGGAAATTTCCTTCAAGCTCTGCTACTATCAAACCAAACTGGGCACTGATATTTTCAAACATCCCCAAAAACATTCAGGGTTTTTGTTTTCAAAAGACTTCATACCCTTGGGATAAGAGTTGTCCCAAACCTACAAAGAATTTGTAAATGCAACCAAATTTACAGGTAAATAGGTTATTTAGAATTTGAATTTGGAGAAGTTCTTGGAATTCTATGCCTGTGTATGCATAAGAATTTATTTTATAATTAATTACTTAAGATAATGATGATATTTCACATGCCCAACCCATTTACTGATAGGGAAAATGAATAGTTGGAAGGGGTGAAAATAAGAGATGAGAAACATTAAAATTAATCTCAAATTAATTAAATCTATCCTTCAAATTTCAAAGGTGAATTTAAAAACCAAGTCAAAAGTTCAAGATGAAGGGTTTTGATGAAGAAACTGAGGAAATCTTGATGCAATAATTTTAGCTTAGAAAAATCCAAGAAGATATGTATTATCTAATTGATAAAAAAATCTGCAGGGAGGAGGGTTTGCCTTTTAAGTTAATCCACATTATGATTTAAAAAAAAAATAGATAAAACCTGATAGATGTAATATCTAGCTAGAGATGAAGTTAGGTATAAATGAGGTTATCAAAATGAAATTCATAATGAATCAATATCATCTAAGGTAAAAGCAAAATCTAAGACATAGCGCAATGATGGAAAGCAAAAATTCAATGAAGATAAAATGCAAATGGATGAAAATTTCAATAGATTAATAAATGATTGGGTAATTTTGAGATGAAATAATTGAATGGATCCTGAGAATAATATGGCTGTTTACTAAGGAAATTAATTATGAAAAAGATGGGGGTTTAGGTTGAAAACTGATTTTTTAATTTTGAAAAGAAATGTAGTGAAGTTGGAGCTAGCTTTGATGCCAATGGAAAACCATAAATGGAAGTGCAAGATGTACAAAGCCCAAGTGCAAGGTTAGTTGGTACTAGTTGTAGATGATGATCTGAAATATTCAAGATTGATTGAAAGTAATGACTGAGTTACAAGAATAAGTTAGCCACTTTCTTAATTCCAAAATTAGAAAGCTGAATGAACTGAAAAGTTAGTGTGCTTTAAGTGAGATGCTATTAGATTGAATTTGCTACAGAGGAGAGGGGATATTTCAAATCTGTGTGCTAATTTTAAGCCTTGAGTTTGAAGTGTGACAGTTGACCAAATATAAAAATGAATCTTTGGGAGAAATTCCCATTTCTCAGACCTTATCAACTAGGACTAATTAAATCAATACTTGAAAACCATACATAAATTTATTTTATTTAAACAGCTCAAAAAATATCATTTAAATACATAAAAATTTTTGAAATAATTGCATTAAGAAGTATTACTTCTGTATTCCCACTACTTCAGTCCAATTTGATAGTAAAAATTGAAAGCCTTGTAAACTTACTAAATTTGATTTTGAAAATTCCCAGTCAGAAAGCCAAGTCAAAATCACTGCTGGACCTAAGGCCTCAATGAATGAATTTCTAATTTTTCATGATATCCTAAGGGAAAAATATCAAAGGCTACCAGCTCCCATGATAAATTTAATAGAAAAATTTTTTTTTGTTAAATTATCAATAGATAATATAAAAGGAGGAGGATAAGAGAACTACTGGAAAAATAATGCCAGTGTTTCCATTTTTTTTTAGACATAAACATCTACACCACCACTTCAACTGCCCTACATTGAACCAATTTTCAAGCTAATAATGAATTTAATTTTTGAGGAGGAGGTGAAAGGAGATAACAAGGAAACAAATGCAGAGCCAAAATTCAACACAGAACTGTCAGAGAGGAAGAGACAGGAAAAGATAAAAGAAATTGAGAGATTGGATTGGAAGATGTTTGAATTGAAGAACATCAGGAAAACACCAATTTCATTGAATTGGCAGAAAGTGAACCAAGGGTTTTGACTGGAAATATAGGAGGGGATATTTGAACCAATTTTTAAGGAAAAGACCTTAAAAGGTGGAAATGGAGGTATATGGATGAGTTTAAGAATCAATGCAAGCTTGAAATACAAAGGAAAAGGCCATCTTTGAAGAAAGCCATTTATAAAAATTAAATATAATTAAAAAAAAATCCTGTCTAATTGAAAAAGAGATATTGAAAAATTTATGGAAATATTAGGGTGTATCAGATTTAGTAAACCTTCCATTAGAAAAGCATGTTTTTTTACCAAACCCACCATGTTTAATGGCAGTTTTCCAAAATACACATACCCCTAACTGGTTTATTTCAAAATGGTGTGTTTCATGGAAATGGAAGATTTCAAAAATAAAAACCTCCATTTATGTGCCATCATCCATCCACCATCCATCCCATGCAAAAAATCAATCCACACCTCCACCTCAGCAAATCCATACCAATTCCATCTCCATTGAATCAAACACATCTGTTCTCCATTGCTTCACATCTCCATTGCATCACACACATCCCATCATCATCTCATCACCCAAAATCAAATCACCATCTTTCTCAAAATGTCAAATCAAACTTACTGGCAGCAGGTTGAAAACACAAAAAAGCTGACTGAAAATTATTTATTATTTGACTCTGATTCAGACTCTGATTTAGAATTAACTTGGTAAGCTTTGAATTCTCTATTTGAAAAGCAATACATGGTTCCAAAAAGACAGACTCTCCACAACCCTACCTATCAAAGGCAAAAGCTCCATCTCCTCCCAGACTCAAGCTTCCATCAACTGCTCCAAACTCTATTGCCTTCATTCATGAAAATTTTGGAGATGATTGAAGACCACAACATCTTCCAGAAAAATCCTTGGAATCCTCAATGCAATCCAGCTATCAAACTGGCCATTTCTCTTTTTAGATTGGGATCAAATTGAAATGGAGCAGAAATTCATTGATTATATCAATTAATCAATAATGAAGACTTTCCCAGTTGCATTGGTTTTGTTGATGGAACCTCTTGGGATTAGCAATTTTGGAAATAGAGGTCTTCATAATATAAGAAGATTTATTGGTTGGATGATAAGCAAGAGACAATGAACAAGTAAAAAAAACACAAATTGATGATTGCAAGATGGGCCATTTAAATAATGATGAGATCCCATCTTTGCAATCAGGTACAACTATTCAGCATGCTATTCAGATACAATGAGAATTCAATCCAGGCTCAATGATACATGGTGATTCAACTGTGTAAATTTTTACATTCTATTACAAATTAAAAGTTATAACTAATTGAAAAATTATAATTTCTTTTTTTTCTTCTTCTTTATCTTATAATTATGATGAAACTTTCTCTTATTTGGAAGGTTCCATTAATTGGCTCTGAATGTCAATATTCCATTGAGAATCCTTGGAGAAATATTTTTCTTATTGCCATTTTGAAATTTTGAGTGCAGCTTCCTCTTGGAAGCAAAGTTTCATCCTTTTGCTTTAAAATCAAAAGAATTTATTTTTATACATTTTTTATGCATTTCATCCTTAAGAAATAGATTTATTGCATATATTCTGTTTCTTTGCTTTTATCCATCAGAACTATTATCCTGCTATTCTGCTTGAATTGGGGGACTGAAAATATGTCTCCGTGACATTCCTGTGTTATGTTTCACAGGAATTAAATCTTTAATAACTTCCTTTGTATTAAACATATTTATATTTTTTTTTTCATCATGATGAGAGTTGAATTATTTATCCATTGAGGATACTCCTGACATCATCACACAGATATCGTCAACTTTAAAGGTATTAAGTATAATCATACCAACTGTAATTCCCCTGATTGGATTACCATTCTACCAGTACCACTATCCCCTTGAGTCAAAAAATCCAAGCTAGATGGCAACCACTATTTTGCTTTGAAAATAAAGGCAATCAATTCATTTCTTTTCCAATGCCTTTGATAAAAAATTTGATAACACACAGAGAAAATATGTTTTATCTTTTTGTATAGATCCTCTGTGGAACTACAACTTGTTTGTGATAACAACAAGAAGTCCATATCCCTCCATGCTTGCCTTCCAGGTTCTTGTCACAATTCACATGTTTTCAATCAGATTTTGATTGCCCAACAACCAGATAACTAATTTGAACAAGATCAATAACTTCTGGCTGATTTAGCTTATGCTAGCGGGACATATGTTGTTCCAGCTTATTGGAATGTTTTATCCAATGGCCAAACCAAAAATGATTTCAACTATCATCTTCCCCAATCCCAATTTTGGATTTAGCACACAATAGGAGTCCTGAAAGGAAGATGAGCCAGCTTAAGAGAAATGCAAAAACAGCTTCCAAATTCCAAAGACATGAAGATCCTCATCAACTGGATTATCAGTTGTTGAATCCTTCACAACCTTCTGGCCAACATCAAAGATTACTGGGAGTAAATATTTGAAGAAGATATTCCTGATACTCCTCAAGTCATCCCTGTCTCATCTTATCCCTCATCTTCTGCCATGAGAGAGCATATTCTACCCCTCACACTCACTCACTTTGATGAGTAACATTCAGTTTTGAAATAGGTAAACCATCACATCACAGTATTTTTTTGTTTTGTTTTTCAACCAAGAATCCCAGGCTGACTCTGGTTTTTTTTTTTTTTTTTTTTTTTTTTTTTTTTTTTTTTTTTTTTTTTTTTTTTTTTTTTTGGTGGAATTGAAAAAAAACAAAATTAAACCCCCAACTTATACCTCAACCCTCACCAAACCACCCACCTCACCCCACTCACTCACTGATCCAATTGTTCCTCCTCCTCACCAAACCGCCTCACCAACCACCACCACCTCAATTGCTCATTCGCTGCTCTGCACTTGTAAGCTTGCTACTATGTACAGAGCAACCTGTCATAGCAACACAAAACTATAAAAATAAGAATATCTCAATTAACAAAAGAAGGATTGAGAAATCAATAAATATTATTAAAGAGATAGATTCCTCATCCAAAATTGGGTTGGGTCACTCACTGACCCCACCCTTGAAATCCAAGTCCTTACATTTTTAAAATAATTAAAAAGAAAAGTACTAAAAATTACAACACCAGTATGGCACCTTTTGGCCATTCTAACATTTCACACATGCTGTCACGTAAAGGGTTTACACCTAAAATTCACTCAGAATTGAGGTGTTATGGATATTTTAGGAGTTACACGCAGAAATGTGTTATGTCACAATTCCCGCGCGCAGCCCCGCATCATTACATACCCCTACGTACTCATGGTAGCAGTTTCCCGCGTACTAGAGACCCGCACGCAGCCAATTCTGCCACGCACACAGTGGATCCTACCCCGCGCGCACCTGAACTGACTGATCCCCACATCTGGATCCGTTGTGACTAATCTGACAACCAGGTACTGCTCAAAAGAGCTACAACCTAATTAGGGTTGCCTGGCATATGTAACAAGTTGACATATGCATTAGTAATAATCTAAAAGGATCAAAACTTAATTAAAATTAATAAAAATTAAGTTTAGAAAATTTTTTTAATGATAAATTAAAGATCAAGGATTACCACGTAAATCATTGACTCTGATCTTTGAAGACCACAAAAAACTACAAGGAGTGTTCATAAAAATTATTTAAAATTATCTAAGTGATCAGCAGATCATGGAAAATTAGTAAACTTCCATATCTGATCACTTCAAAGCAATAATAATAGTACAAATGAAGGATGAGTGCAGAATGATCAAATTCACACCATAATAGATTAACAGATCCTGTGGCTAAAATAGTACAGAAATCCAGCAGGTCTAAGGTCAGCTGATTACCAGAACCAAGTGGACGTGCTAATCTTGCTCTGACTGGCTTGTCAGACTCAGCCCATGAGCAGAACCCTCTCTACCCGCCCTGAGAAGCTCAAAATCATCCCAAAAAGGTATTTATACAGACCTCTTTGGGATGCATTATTTGATCATCAGTTTTGCCAGGAATTATTATTATCAATCAGACACTGTGTCATTGTCAGTCAAGTGCTTATGAAGAGTCTAAGCAAGTGATTTATGACCAAGTCTGTAGTATTATTATTCATTTCTTAAAACCAATCAACCCTTGAAGTTTAGTCAGGCAATCCACCCCATCTGCTCTGAAACCCTTCTTATTATTGCAGGATTTTTGTGATAAAGTGCTCAGATTGAGTATTTCTCTTCCTGTCTAGGCCATTGTGCTGTTATTCTCGGCAATTAGTGGAATAAGCCCTTTCTAAGGCACCCATCTTCATTACAAGGTTCTTAAACTGCCAAAGGAGGCCCCTTGAAGAGAGGTTGCTTTGTCTGTAAAGACCCCCAGTAGTATAATACTGTGGCCCCTCTTTTATATACATATTGAAAACCTTTTATTACCAAAACAATTAAACATTGCAACTGCTCTTATTGCATTATTTATTTGAGCCTATAAGGGTTTATTTTTGGAATAATAATAATTATTATTATTCCAGTATCTTTATCACTCTCTCTAGCTAAAGGACTGCAATGTTCCTGGTATCAGAGAGCTGAAAACTGGGGGTCTGGCCAGGAAATATCCTTAAATAATTAATCTTTGATTATTTATTCCTTGGGCCAGTCTCTTTTTTGAAAAAAATAAGTTAAAATACTTATAACATATATTTTTGATACTTTGTTTCTCTAGTGGATCTTAAGACCAATGGAGAATTGATCAATTATTATTTGAACCTTCTTCAAAATAAAAAAGAAGAAAAACTCCATAACTTTTTCCCTGTTATTATAACTCCTGAGCAACAACAAAAGAAATTTCTTTATTATAAACAGCAGGTTATAAAGGAAAAAGAACTTTAGCTTGAAAGAATTATCAATTTCAATTCTTTATTAAGGCAACATAAGGAGTGGAAAATTTTTCAAAGGAAGCTTTATATTTATAAACTAAATAATCCTGAAGATAAAGAAAAATCAAAAACTAATGAGACCTCCCAGTTTGATCCATCCAAGGACAAACCTCATAAGTGGTGCTTAGACCAGAAAAGGAGGTTATACTGTTTTTATCCGGATGCTGATAAAGAAGAAGTAAATGAAAGACTTCTCAACTTATGTCCCAGACAAATCAACCACAGTGTAAGGTGCAGAATGCCTATGGACTCTGATCTTTCTACCCTGATAGGTGTATTGGAAGAGACTATTGATATGAATGGTCTAGATAAGAGAGTCAACAGACTCTGCAGAGAACAAAATACTAGGAACAGGGAAGAGTATACCACCAAAACTAAGAAATCCCCTGCCACTAATCCAACTACCTTGGAGGTCAAGAAGACTCCAGAGTCAAAGGAAAAAGTATGTTGGAACTGTAACCAAACAGGACATGTAAGACCTGATTGTCCTCTACCTAGGAAAAGGATTAATCCTATTGAAGTAGAATAGTATGATAATCCTGACTCCCAGCTTAATGATACTGATGGATCACTTTCTGAGTGTGATTTGATGATCACTAACCCCATCAATGTTATTGAAGGAAGTATTGAGTCTTCTCTAGACATAAATTCTGTTAATGAGGATTCTAACTTACCTCAAAAATGGAATCCCAACATGAAGATCCACCACATCTCTGAGGCTAAGGCCTTGATTCTAAAACCTTCTGCCTGTAAAAGTTACACTTCAGGCAAAACATGCTACGCTACTGGTTTGATGCAAGGTTCCCCTGTTAATTTACTCTTGGAAAGTGGAGCCTTTTGCTCTTGTGTTGGTTCAACTTATTTGGAGAAACAAGACCCAAACTGGAAACTGAACTTATTACCAGTCCCCCAGGCTAAGTTCAGCAGTTGTAATGCTTCTCTCAATGCTGTTAGAGTATGGTCCTCTGATATCATACTCCCTCACTCTAAAGGATCACTCAAACTGAAAATTGAATTTGTAGTGCTCCAAAACGGAGTATGTGATTAATTTATCCTTGGTAATGATTATCTTTGCTTGTATGGTATAGATGTATTCCAAAGCAAGGGTAGATACTTCACCATAGGGGGAGACTGGAACAAGAAGTTTCAAATATGCCATGTCAATGCTCAAACTTCTGATTCAACTTATGAAAAAAACTTAGAGAATTCCAATCAGGAATACTTCTCTCAAGCAGCTTTGAATCCTCTGCTCAATGAAGAACAAAGATGGGACATCCTACAAGTATGCTTTGAAAATCAGAATGCTTTCTGTACCAAGGATCACCCCATTGGTAACATCAAAGGACACAATATGATTCTGACTCTAACCATTAAGCCTCCTTACCCACTTAACCTCAGGAGACCTGCTTACCCTTCTAGTCCAAAATCTAGAGCTTCTCTAGAAACTCACATCCAAGAGTTGGTTGACCTACAAGTCTTAAGGAAAGTAGGACACAATGAACAAGTAGATATCACTACTCCAGTGATTACAGCTTGGCATAATGATAAGTCAAGGATGGTTGGAGATTTCAGAATGCTGAACAACTACACCCAAGCTGATTATTATCCAATTCCAAGGATTGACCGTGCTCTGCATAACCTATCAAAAGCTAAGTACATCACTACCATGGACATTCTGAAAGTTTTTCACCAAATACCTATCAGCCCTGATAGCCGGAAATTCATGAGAATTATCTATCATTTGGGAATTTATGAGTATCTAAGGATGCCTTTTGGTATAAAAAATGCTCCTTCTCATTTTCAAAGAATGATGGACACAGTTCTAGGATTGTTCATCAGACAAGGATGGATGATGGTTTACATTGATGATGTTATCATTTACTCTGATGAATGGGATACCCACCTGGATAAAGTAAGATTAGTCCTCAAAACTATTGCTGCTGTGGAATTAAAATTATCAATGAAAAAGTGTAACTTTGGTTATGGAGAACTGAAAGCCTTAGGACACATTGTCTCTGGACTAACCTTAGCTGTTGACCAAAACAAGATAGCAGCAGTAAAATAGGCCAATTCCTCAGAATAAAACTGAACTCCTATCTTTTATTAGCTTCTGCAGCTACTATAGGAAGTAATTACCAAAGTTTGCTCTCCTAAACAAGTGTTTATATGAAATCTGCAACAACACCACCTTGTTTGAAATGACTCATTAAAGAGTTAAGAATTACAAGGAACTCAAGATGGCCATGACTTCAGCTCCAGTACTGATTCAGCCATACTATTCTAAAAACTTCAAACTCTATATAGATGCTAGTATGGAAGGGCTAGGAGCTGCATTACACCAGGAAGTCATAGAGGATGAAAAACCAGTGGAAAAACCTATACTCTTCATATCCAGACAAGTAAAGGATACCGAGAAAAGGTATGGTGCAAGCCAAATGGAATGCCTTGCTTTAGTATGGGCTCTGGAAAAACTTCATTACTACTTGGAAGGCACCAAGTTCACAGTGATTACTGACTGCAATGCCTTCAGGACTTTGATGAACATGAAAACCCCTAGTAGGCACATGTTAAGATGGAAGATAGCCATACAACAGTCCAGAGGTCAGATGACCATAGTTCACCAAGCTGGTACTAAACACCAGAATGCTGATAGCTTGAGAAGGAATGCTTTACCCAATGACCCAAGTAACCCTGCTTATGATCCAGAGGATAATGATATCTTCCCTATCCTTAACATTAACATGTTGAACATTGAAGCTCCTATAATGGGAATCCACATTTGTGAATTGAATGAATCCTTGTTCAACTCAATCAAAGAATCTTACAATTCTGGCATGAAAACTCTGATCACCATTATGGAAATTACTTGTTGGAAATGCACAGTCTCTCTTCTATTGTTCTCTCTCTCTCTAAATGAGATGTCACTCATGTGTCACCGTTCCTGTCTCCATGTTTCTCTCTCTTAATTCTTCTCTCCTTTTCTTTCACCGCGTTCATGCTCTCATTGGGTCTCTTTCTCTTCTTTGTCTATCTCATTTTCTCAGAGGATCAATTCTCCTCCCTCAACTACTACTTACATTCACAATCTTACTACCCCTCTATGTGACTTACGATCACCTTCTCAAGACTTCCTTCTTATTTGGTGAGATTTTCACTGTTCCTCACACTGCTGAGGACTTATAAATAACCCTTGGACCTCCTAGATTGCAACCTTCCTGTTGTACTTCTCCGTCTCTATCAGCTCTCCTCTAATTTTGTCTTCTGTCCCTTTACTCTCTATCCGTGGTGTGTTCCCTTATCATTTCATCTGCTTCTTTCTAACATGTGTCTTTAGCTCATCATTCCTTATTGGCTCTGCACGTCAGACTGGTTTTGGTTCTTAGAAATTTATAAAAACTTAATCATGATTAACAGTCAAAAGCGCACACCAATGATCCAAACAAGATACCTCTTTGCATACACCACCAGTCACGCCTCACTATGGAGAACATCAATCCGAATATTCTCAAGACTACTATTGAGGCTATCCGTTTATTGAAGGAAGAAAACTTTACCATATGGTGTACTCAAATACTATCTCTACTCAATCTGGCCAATTTAAAGGAAGCAATCAACTCCAACTCAAAACTGAACAACTCAGAAAACACTATCCTGACCTCTGTATTGATCTCTAAACTATCTCCCTCAATACATCCCAAAATCATCAATTCTGCCAATGAGGAAGAAGCTAAGTCAACCTGGAAATCCATCCTCAAAAAATTCCTATCTTCCCAACCTGCAAATTGAGCCAGAGTATACAGAAACTTTGCTTCCATTGTCTTCAATGAATCTGACATTCTATCTTTCATCACTGAGATTAAAACCGGGGTCAACAGGCTTCACCGAATTGGTATTAATCTGCCGTCTGAAATTCTCACCTATATGATTTTGGACAAGCTACCTGATTCCCTAAAGAAAATCAAGCAACAGATAACTCATTCCAACGTGGAATCCAAAATTACGCCCAATGCCGTTCTCAACCATCTTTTTATTCATTTAAACAAGCAATGGATGTCTGCTGCTGCCGTGGAAAACATAACCACCTTGTTTACGGAAGCCTCTGGAAAATGCAAGCATGGTTGACACAACACCTTGGCCAATCATCCTCAGCATCAATGCTGGATGATTTTCCCTCACCTGCGCCCCAAGGCTACCAGCAACCAAAAAACTGAGGAACACGTCAGCTTCCATTCCAATACTGCCACTATGACTGCCTCTGTGTTTATTTTAGACTCCCGTTCCTCAGATCATATGATCTCTGATAAGTCTTTTTTTAACTCATTATACAAATCCCAAAAAGGATTAATCAACACCAGCTGCGGATCAGGTAGACTGAAGATTGAAGGAAGGGGTACTGTCCATCTTTTTTCCAGCTCGGGGCCCATCTTTCTTGATAATGCGCTCTATGTGCCTAACATATCCTCCAATCTCCTATCTCTGCATTTTCTTCTTCTCACTGGTTTTGTAATCATGTTCCAATCCAATCACTTCCTTCTCAAGGATCCCACCAACTTCCAGTTGACGGGATACTACAAGAATCACCTTCCTATCATTGAACTGCATCCTGTGGCCTCTTCCTGCAACTTAACGGAATCTGAGCTCTTAAAAAAGTCCCTGGGCCATTTCAGCTATCATTGCCTGCGGCATAAGCTTGATCTTCCCATTTGGAATCCTGTGGAATGCATACCCTGTTCCCTCTCCAATATCACTCATTCCTCCTTCAAGGTCAGAACTTCCACCGCTTCTAAGCCTTTTGAAGAAATCCACCTCAACACCATAGGACCCCTGCCTACCTCGATCAAAGGTCACCAGTAATTGGTGGTTCTTGTGGACTCATTCTCTTGCTACTGCTCCACCATTCCTGTGCAAACCAAGGATGAAATAGTGTTACAGCTGATTGAATCCATATCATTTGAGGCTAAAGGGTTTGAGTACTTTCCCTCTGTTATACACTCTGATTGTGGCACAGAATTTATCAACTCTACCATGAACAAGTTCTGCAAGGACAACCTCATACAACAACACACCTCAGATCCGTACACCCCTCAGCAGAATGGTCTGGCTGAGAGATTTAATCAAACCATACTTGACTCCATTCGGACTATCCTGAAGGACTCCAGTCTATCTGCCAAGTGGTGGAATGAGATCGCCAAAGCTTCTATGCTCACTCTAAATCAAATTCCTGCTCATAAGTCCAAAAACTCTCACTATCATCTATTCAAGGGCTCAGTTATATTGCTTTCTTATTTCAAACCAATTGGGAATCCTGTGGTTTTCCTTAAACTTCCTAAGGCCAGCCACTCCAAAATTGATTCTCCCGGTTCTATAGGGATACTAATAGGCTAAAACCATGAACTACTCTTGTATCAATTAATGGTGAAAGGCTGTCAGATTGTTGAATCCAAAAACGTCTGATTTCTTGATTTTGAACCTGCTGATACAAAATCCTTGGATGCAGATGACTTTCATTTCAAGAACTTCCATCAGCAAAAGAAACAAATTCCTCCCACTGTCCACAAACCCCCCAAATATCCTATGGAAAAAGACTCCTCCATCTCTGTGGAATCTGTCTCTCATCCCTCTGAAGCTAGTTCAGATGACTCTGATCACAGTGACAAAAGCACTTCCGTCAGCCTCATTCCCAATGGTTGCTTCCTGAGGGAGAGAACGCTGGCAGTCAAACCTATCAAATACTCTCACCACTCTGAAGCAAATGAATCTATCAATCAGGCCAAGCAAGTTGAGTTGATGAACATCAAACAGCATGAAGTTTGGGAGGATAGTTGGGAAAAACCTGACCAAGTACTTCACAAAATCTGGGAAGTGCGTGATAAACCGGAAAATGTGTTGTCTCCGGCTAAAACCAAGGCTTTCCTCTGCATCCAAAGGTTCCTACAAGTAAAAGGTCTAGACTTCAGTAAAACGTTTGCCCCCACTGGGAAATTCTCATCCCTTCTTGTCATGATAGTTCTTGCCCTGGACAAGCAACTCCCTGTCATACAATTTAATGTTAAGAGCACCTTTCTTTTTTCTCCCTTAGACAAGGATATTTACATCAAGACTCCTAAAGAATCTCATTGCAAGGCTCCCTTCCTAAAACTCAAGAAATCCCTCTATGGGCTCAGGCAATCTCCCCGCAACTGGAATCGCACCTTCACTCAATGGTTGGAAAATCTTAATTATCATCAGTCCAACTCAGACGCATGCCTATTCATTCACCAGAATTGTTCATTTTTCATCTTCTTTCACATTGATGATCTGATAGTGGTAGGAGATGCCAACAACTTTCAGACTGAATTTCTCACTAGGTTCCCTGAGTCCTCACTACACAATCCAGACACTCTTCTTGGCATGGAAATGAAACTGACCGGCTCCCAATGTCTTCTATCTCAGCATTTTCTCATCAATAAAGGACTGGAGCTACTTCATCTGACTGACTGTTGATTGGTCTGCACTCCCATGACGCCGGGCATACAACTAAAGGAAGCCACTGAGGAAGAAAAACTGGAGTTCCCCAAACTCAACATCAACTATTGAACGTACACTGGCATGCTGAATTATCTGGCCTGCCGGACTTGTCCCAATCTATCTGAAGCTGTATCTCTCCTCTCAAGGTTCAAACACTCACCAGGACTCACGCACTGGAGAGAGGTGCTGCACTGCTGGAAGTACCTAAAAGGAACTATCCACTACAATCTCCGACTAAAACCAAAGTCTATCTCCAACCCGGATTGACTTACCTTCTACACTGACACCACCTGGGGCAACAACAGCACTGACCGCTTATTGCAATCTGGATACCTGGGCCTGTGGAAGGACTGTCCTGTGTTCTGGGGGAGCAAGAAGCAACAGAACATCACCTTGTCCTCTACAGAGTTGGAACTCAATGCTCTCTCTGATGGTATTCAAGAAAGTTTGGGATGGCCTACAACAGTAGCAAGCACTCTACCACTAAGGAAGCAACCTACATACTGGAAAGAGGATGGATTCCTAAATTACCCAAGGATAACCTTAATCACCAGCTAAAAAATATTCACCCTACATCACTTGATCTCAAAAACATGATAGATGTAGCCAATAAACATGCTGTTAAGTGTGTCCAGGATTCTGTGGAGTATAACCAACAAAGGTGGGATAACACCCATAAGGAGCCTGATTGCAAGATTGGTGATCAAGTCTTGATCTCTACCACCAAGTTCACCAACTTAGCTGGAAATAGAAAGCTTAGACAAGCTTTTGTTGGACCTTTCACCATTAATAAACTTCATGGTAAGAATTCTGTTAAAGTAATCCTTAGTGATGAGCTTTCTAGAAAACACCCAGTCTTCCCAGTAAGTCTCATCAAACACTACCACCCAAGGAATGGAGAATATACTCCTTCACCTGAAATACCTGTTGCAGAAGAACCTGAAAAAGACAGGAAAAATTAGCAAGATACTTAAAGATAAAAAATAAAGGATCATTGGGAAAGATATCAGACTCTACCTAGTTAGATACAAGGGAGAATCAGCTGATAAGCATGAATGGTTACCTGAACACAATATCCCTGATGGACCCATACACCTAAGGAACTACAGAGCCAGCAGAAGGCATTGACCCAGAAATTTTTTTTCAGATATAGACATATCTTGGAGTGGGGGAATGTCAGCTTGCTACTATGTACAGAGCAACCTGTCATAGCAAAACAAAACTATAAAAATAAGAATATCTCAATTAACAACAGAAGGAGTGAGAAATCCATAAATATTATTAAAGAAATAGACCCAAAATTGGGTAGGGTCACTCACTGACCCCACCCTTGAAATCCAAGTCCTTACATTTTTAAAATAATTAAAAAGAAGAGTACTAAAAATTACAACACCAGTATGGAACCTTTTAGCCATTCTAACATTTCACACGTTTTGTCACGTATAAGGTTTACACCTAAAATTCATTCAGAATTGAGATGTTGTGTATATTTTAGGAGTTACACGCGGAAATGTGTTATGTCACAATTCCCGCGCGCAGCCCCGCATCATTACATACCCCTACGTACTCATGGTAGCAGCTTCCCGCGTACTAGAGACCCGCACGCAGCCAATTTTGCCACGCACGCAGTGGATCCTACCCCGCGTGCACCTGAACTGACTGATCCCCACGTCTGGATCCGTCATGACTAATCTGACAACCAGGTACCGCTCAAAAGAGCTACAACCTAATTAGGGTTTCCTGGCATATGTAACAAGTTGACATATGCATTAGTAATAATCTAAAAGGATCAAAACTTAATTAAAATTAATAAAAATTAAGTTTAGAAAATTTTTTTAATAATAAATTAAAGATCAAGGATTACCACATAAATCATTGACTCTGATCTTTGAAGACCACAAAAAACTACAAGGAGTGTTCACAAAAATTATTAAAAATTATCTACGTAATCAGCAGATGATGGAAATATAGTAAATGTCAACATCTAATCACTTTAAAGCAATACTAATAGTACAAATGAAGGATGAGTGCAGAATGATCAAATTCACGCCATAATAGATTAACAGATCCTGTGGCTAAAATAGTACAGAAATCCAGCAGATCTAAGGTCAGCTGATTAGCAGCACCAAGTGGACGTGCTAATTTTGCTCTGACTGGCTTTCCAGCCTCAGCTCATGAGAAGAACCCTCTCTACGCGCCCTGAGAAGCTCAAAATCACCCCAAAAAGGTATTTATACAGAGCTCTTTGGGATCCATTATTCCATCATCAGCTTTACCAGGAATTATTATTATCAATCAGACACTGTGTCATTGTTAGTCAAGTGCTTATGAAGAGTCTAAGCAAGTGATTTATGACCAAGTCTGTAGTATTATTATTAATTTCTTAAAACCAATCAACCCTTGAAGTTTAGTCAGGAAATCCACCCCATCTGCTCTGAAAACCTTCTTATTATTGCAGGATTTTCGTAATAAAGTGCTCAGAGTGAGTATTTCCCTTCCTTTCTAGGCCAGTGTGCTGTTATGCCCAGCCATTATTGGAATAAGCACTTTCTAAGGCACCCATCTTCATTCCAAGGTTCTTAAACTTCCTAAGGAGGCCCCTTGAAGAGAGGTTGCTTTGTCTGTAAAGACCCCCAGTAGTATGATACTGTGACCCCTCTTTTATATACATATTGAAAACCTTTTATTACCAAATTCATTAAACCTTGCAACCGCTCTTATTAAATTATTTATTTTAGACTCTAAGCGTTTATTTTTGGAATAATAATAATTATTATTATTCCAGTATTTTTATCACTCTCTGTAGCTAAAGGACTGCAAGGTTCCTGGTATCAGAGAGCTGACAGCACTCTTCCCCAGGTAAACACCCCCCCCTCCTCATCATCATCATCAATTAACTGATTGTTAATTGATCAATAATGCTGATCTCCTCCCTCCACCCTCCTCCTGAAGTTTAAGACCTTCCCCCCACCTGCTTGCTTGTTCACATCTCTGCACTATGCCCCAAGTAAGTATCCCCCTCCTCCTCTTCCTCCTGATTGATTGAATTTTAATCAATTTATCAATCAATTATCAATAAATCTATCACACTGAACTCCTCCCTCCACCCTCCTCCTGAAGTTTAGGACCATCCCCCCACCTCCTTGCTTGTTCACCTCTCTCTCCACCCTGCTCCTCCCCTTGAAGACTGTCCCCTTTCCTCCTTGCTTGTTCACCACTCTGCACTCCATTCCTGGTAAGAACACCCCCCCTCCTCCTCCTCCTCCTCCTCCTCCTCCTCCTCATCATCATCATCAATTGATCAATTTTTAATGAATGAGCCTTTTTTTTCTTTTTTTTCTTTTTTTTTTTTGGTAGGATAATTGACCAGTATTTTTTATTTTTTTCCCCATGTTTTTTGATCATCTACCTTGATTATAACGTGCCTAATAATTTTTTTTTTAAAAAAACCTTTTTTTTTTATTCTATGAAATGCAACCCACCATTTGACCCCTTGTTCTTTCCACATATGCCCTTTTTCTTGGCCACCCATTCTTCTATCACTAAACTCAAAATGTTACACAATGAATTGAATCCTTTATTGATCCTCACCCCAATTGTAGCATGTGAATGGGAGGGAACAATATGGGAGGAAATGATTTTCCAAACATACCTGGAGGTGTAAATAATTGGGCTTGTTGGTAAAAGAGGACTCAAAAGAGATATTCTGAAATCTCTTTGGAAGTGGCAGAGGAGGGGATTGATGAAAATTTTGTTTGGTCTAGAAATAAAATATGACCTTTGGATCTGTATCCTGCCATGGTCACCAGTTAAAAGAAGTTCCCCAAAGAGTTTGAACAAGCCAAAGAGAGGATCAAACAGTTCTATTTCTTCAGCTCTGGGAAAGTTATTGTTCTTGATTAATTCAATCACAAATCTCTGGTTGCAATAATTTAGTTTTTCACTTTGAATAAAATCTCTGAGGTAGAGAAGAAGGAAATAAAATTTGTAACCACTTTCCTTCACCAATCAAAAACAATTTTCAACACCATTGGTCCCTCAAGATCTTGCGGTGGGAAAATGTGGGCAATTGGATCAAAGAAATTGATTCACCCTTCTGAACTATTTGAAAAATATTTGAAGAAAGCTTCTGTTCAATCTTCCAATCAAGAGTGTTATTTCTTGAGCCTTAGGTTCAACAAGGCCCCACAAATTTTAGGCCAAATCTTTCAAAAATTAGCCAGACCTGTGTTTGAATCCAAATGTGAAACAATGATGGACTACAATATACCCTCCTTATATTAATTAGAATTTGTATCAGGCCTCACTCCTTTTGAATGCACACCCCACTTTTCCATCACTTCAGATTCCTTCTAAAATTCTCCCCACATTAAAAAAGGTGAAATCTCTTCCTATTACTTTTTACTGATAGTTCCAACAAAAAAATTGAATGGAAAAGTTATTGACAATGAGGAAGAATACCAAGTATCCAACAGCCAATTTATTTTCCTTGACTTGGTTTTTGGTATTGATTTCAAAGAAAAAAGGTGTGTTTAAGCTATTTGGGAAGTAAATAAGTACACACACTTTACTTTTCCTGCAGTGGAGACTGCCATGCATACAAGGATTGCCATGTCTATGAAAATCAACAAAACAACTTGGAACACTTGCAAGAGCTGGAAAAGTGAAAAAATATACTCTAGAAAAAAAGTGTAAATGAAAATAAAAACATTTATTTATTTGTGGAGTCAAAAATAGTCTCAAACTTTGTTGTCATCAAAAACAATTTTTTTGTTTTTCTTTTTAAAATTTTTATCAAAGTAAATATATTTACAAGCCAAACAATCTAGTAATTTCCTTTATTTATTGCATGGTACTACTGCTACCAATACATGCCATGGCTAGCAATAAACTATCTTTTTTTCAATTGCTAGTCTTTCCTTATCCTTTTCCAGTTGATCCTTCTCCTTTTAATCTTTTTGAAACTATAGCTCTGCCTGTTTCAATTTCCACTCAGCATCCAATTTTTTTTGATAAGAAAAACTCTTGGCCTTCTATTTTGACAATCAATAGCCAGTTGAAAATCCCACTTCTCCTTTTCAAATTGAAGTTTTTCAGATTAAATTTGTGATTTCACTGTTTTTTGGAGGGGAATAGGAATGAGCTTTATTTTGAAAGTGAGAAAAATCAATCAATGCACTTACTTGAATCTTTCTTCTCTATGATATCCTCAAAGCCTGAAAAATTTGAAGTGCTTCTCCTCTTTTGATGGCTATTGGGGTTGATTTTGATCAAATTGGAGGCATTTTTCTTTCCCTTTGCTGAGGAGGTTTGTGTGGGAACACCATCAATATTATTTGAAGTTGATGCAGCAGGATCCATTGGCTTGAGTGTTTGGCCATTCAGAAAAGGATGAGCTTTTTTTTTACAATTTAAATTAGTCAGGATTTACCAGACAGAAAAGACAAGAAATGGCTTCCTGACTTGAACAGATGTTGATTGTAATGGAGATAGTGGGATAAATTTCTCCTCATTGGACAAGTTGTTAACTCATTCCACCCCAGGAAGAGAGAAATTGAAAGAAGGAAGTGAGAGGTCCAAGGAAGGGTTTGAATCATTGATCAATGCCAATTTGGATATGATAGGAGCTGGTTGTGTTGGAATATCCTCCTCCACATTCAATTGGGGCCACTCATAGGTTGTTTCAAGATCATCATTGCTAGCCTGAGCATCCACAGCCATGTCCTCAGCATCAACAAATTTGGATTGTTGGGCATCAAAATTGGCTAAGGGGGTGATGTTGGCCTTATTTCAAAATATTTCATGCATATGAATATAAAAGACAAATGGAGTCCAAATTATCAACCACCAAGTCGATTACCTTGGCTTTATCAGGGTTGGTGATACCAAAGCCAGTCAAGATTGACATTGAGTGGGCCTTTTTGTAATTGGCTTGATAGTTCTCAAATTTCTCCCACATCTTTTTTGATGAAAGATTCAGCCTAAATTTTCTTTTATTCTTCAGCTCATTGGCCATTAGGAGATAAAAATTAACCTTAGAGGATGGAGGTTGGCCAACTTGTGTTTGGTTTTTATATCTAAAGCAAGCTTCATGGTTGGAGGTAATTTTGAGCCAGTTTACCAGGATGATGTGATCAGCTCTCTTGAGCTTAATTAAGCCTTTGAAAGCTGATGGGGGAGGATTGTTTGATTTAGAGTTCCTTGGGGATGTTTGCTTTAGTGCATTGGATTTTTGTGTGGACTTGTGGGGGGAGGTTCCCTGAAGGGCCATTTGAAAAGTGTAAGAGGGATGAAGGCATGAGAGAAATGAAGCAATGAGAGTAAGGATGTGATGAAAGAAATAAAGTTATGAGAGTGATGAAGTGATTAAATCTTTAAAGCTATGAAATTGATGAAGTGAAAAGAGAAATAAATTGATGAGATTGATGAAGTGACAAGGGGAGGAGAGATGAAGCAATGAGGATAGCAATGAAGAGATGAGAGTGATGAATTGATGAGAGCAATAAATTGATTGGAGTGATGAAGTGATGAGGGTATGAGAGATTAAGCAATGAGGATAGCAATGAAGAGATGATAGCAATAAATTGATGAGAGAAATGGATCAAATTTTTCCAATGGGGTTGGAGGTTGAAACCAGGTGTGTATGACATGGAATGATGTGTGTTTGAGGCAGTGAAAGCCTCTGAATACTTCATTTGAAAAAACCCATTTATTTTCAGGTAACTCTGACACGTCTGATGTGAAATAAGTGGTTTTTTTTGATTTTCAATGGCAGATTTGGGTTGAAACCTGCCATTAAAAAATGGTGGGTTTGCTCAAATCTGATACGCCCTATTATAAAAACTGAATAAAAGGTGGGAAGAGATAAAAAAAGAAATAAAATATGATTTAATAGAAACATATTTTGCTGATTATATTTCATATAATATCTTTGTATACTATAGTATTGCCCCCAAATTTGGTGGCTGATTGGAAGATGATTTTTAATTTTAAAATTAAATCAGTATTAAGTGAAAAAATAAATTTAATTTTTAATTTTCAAATTTAATCAGGATTAAGCTAAAAGCCACATTTCAATTAATTGATAGAGGAGTAACTTAAACACAATATACAGTTCAACTAAATAATTTTCTGGGATTTATATAATTTAAAACCTCATTTCAAAGAATTTTATCATTTTAAAATGAATTTTTTTTTTCAGTTCTGTGTATGACCACTAATCTTGTTGAGCGGCTGGACCTGCTCCTTGAAAATGCTACAAATAACTGACCACTGCTGAAAACTGGATCTTTCAGAAAAAGACCAATTGTTTGACATTGAAATTTTGTGATTGTCAATGAGAAAGCCAAATTTACTGGAAGCTTTTTGCAAATAAACTTGTAAGGGAGGCTATTTTAATCATGTTCAGTAACCAAGGGGATGCAGGGAATGGCAACCAGCCTTTCTATTGAATCAGCAGTTGCAATCTTTTCAACTATCAAATTCCTTTCCAATCTGGAAAAAATCAAGCAAGTTACATTTCCAATCCAAATTTTAAGTTACATGTTCCTCAAAATAATTGAAGGGGCGCTAACTTTCAGTTTCAAGCTATGAGGGGGAAAGCTGGGAAGAAATAATTTGCGGATGAAATCTTTTTGGTATAGATTTTGAGTATCATCTTAAACACAGTCATGGTTCTAGTAAGTTTTCATAGTTTGTTTTTCTTCATTTCCAGGGAGAGGATCCAGTAGCAATTAATTTATTTTTTATGCTGCTGTTTTTTGCAGCATGAAATAATATGTTCCATGAGATAACCATTTTCAAGGTAGAAACAGTGCAAGTAAAAGAATTGTTGAATAATCTATCCAAAGCTTGATCTCCACTATAGCCATTAATAACCATGTGATGAGGAAGCATTTTTTTTTGAAGCCTGTATATTATTCAGACCATCTCCAATAT
Organism: Puccinia polysora; assembly: GCA_025617555.3. Lineage (NCBI taxonomy): Eukaryota > Fungi > Basidiomycota > Pucciniomycetes > Pucciniales > Pucciniaceae > Puccinia > Puccinia polysora. The sequence continues at coordinate 19,626,915 of CM062621.1, read as the reverse complement.
TGAGTAAGAAATCCTTGTAATCAGAATCCCCTGCAGTGCACATATTTGAAGTAAGGTGAAAAACCTGAAAATGTCTCCAGCAAGAAGAATTGACCAAAATTGCATCAAAAATCTGGGGACGTGTACCTTCTTGAACCACAGGTATAATTTTCCTAAAGTCACCACCAACAACCATTATTTTTCCTCCAAAAGGTAGGTTAAAATCCATGAGGTCTTGAAGTAGCCTTTCAACCAAATCCAGAGAATTCCTATGGCTCATAGGTGCTTCATACCAATTATCAAAGAAGCCTTTTTGAGAGCTTTACCCTTTTGAGAGTTCTTTGATACTCTTGATACAGACGAGTGATTTAACCTCAAGGGAATTCCCAAGTTGAAATGATCTGTTCTTCCATTTGGTAGATTCATTGCAGCTATTCCACTATCAGAACATGCCATAGAAATTCTTCCAGATGATCTGATGGAGGCCAGAAAGAATTTATATAGGAAGTTTTTTCCAGATCAACTGGGTCAATCAATAAAGAAGTAAGAGGGTTGATAAGATTTTCATGCATACATTATCTGATCAAATATTTGCTTCTGTCTATGATTCAGAAGAGAAATATTTTGCAAGTCTAATTGATTTATTACAGAATTTTTTTCTTCCTCCAGGATCCAGTTCTTTTTTTTTGTTGTTTCCTCCACTTATTGATAAATTATTGGAAGATAAGGAAAAAATTCTTCAACACTTGCTCCAAAATTTTGAAATATGATGGGGGTTATGTATTTTGATATTTCATTGGTGAGAACTCTTTGATCTTTCATTCCAGGATGAATTAAATCATCAACCATCAAATTGAATAAAACAATTCCATAGTAATTGTGGATTTTCAGGCTGAAAAAGTGCTAAATGAATTCCAAAAAAACTCCTTAGCTTATAAGTTCCAAGAGATTCCTCAGCTTCTTCCATTTATGTTTTCAAATGATGATCATCCTCTAGTAGGCCCTTTGCCAAGGCAGCTGCTCTGGAAGTTGTATAAAAAATTCCATTTACATGCTTTATTAAAAGAAGTTTCACAAGAACAATTATTCAAAAACAATCTGAGAAACCACCTCTCAGCATCTGCATGATAAACAGTATAAATCCTTAAAATTAGAAAACCTATCTGTCTTGCCCTCCATTCTTTTCTCTTGGGATTCCATGTGAAATGTTGTTGAAATTCAGAATATTTGATGGTACTTGCTTCAGGGTCAATTTAATTACTTCTGAAATATTCTTTCAGCATATTTTTGGACTGGCTTGATCTTTAAACCACTTCATCTAGGGCTTCATCAGGTTTGAAAATGACTTTTTGTTGGTCAGGAAGGTGAATTTACAGTTGTATAAAAGCAGGTGAGATAGCAGAAAATTAAAAGGAAACAAATTCTTCAGCATGCCTCAGGTGCAGCAACCCATATTGAATCCCTAAACCGTTTTATTTCATAAGTTGTGGCCAACCTCAACAGTAACACAGTCATGGCCCTTATAAACATACTTGTAGAGATATTTGACAGCTTAGATGCCTGCACATACTTCTAAATTGATGTGAAATTTTTATTTTTCCATGTTATAGGGATTATAAGAGAAAACCCAAGAATTATCAATGAGGTCTTCTTTGGTGGTGGGAGTGAGATATTTTTTCTCCATCTTGGCATCTTTGATATAAAAGACAGGAATTTTCACCCATGATGGTTTTGGGGCAGAAGGCTTTGGGGTATCTCTTTCTGCATGTACCATTATCTGTGAAAGGGGATTCAAGGTTAAAAATACCACACAGTAAATGTATCATGTACCTCTTTACTGGTTGAAAAAGAGGAGGCTTATTCTTTTCATTAGCAATCTCTGCGCAAAAACTCATTTTAATGTGTTCATATTTTCTGGGATTTTGGTCATGATTCAGTATAACCAAGATGTGAGATTGTGGAAGGCCTCTCTTCTGGAATTCTATGACATGAGCGTGTACCATTGTGGTTCCAAATATTCCATCCTTGAATATTTCATCACAGATTCTTTTCAATTTTCAGTTGAAAACACATGTTACAATATCTGGCCTATCCTGTGCTTTTTGACCTGAAAAATGATTGTTTAGAATTTATGGAAATTCTGGTTTACATGTGACTGTTATGAAAACATCAGGATTTCCCATATTATATGCTTAAACATTGCCATAGAATCCTGATATCAAGCCTTCATGTCCCTTTGGCCACCTATAATTGATTGGGAAATGATCAAACAACATCCTCAGAATCAGGAAATGTCAAGTTATGCATAAGTATTGGTAGAAGATCCCAAACCCAACTCAAAACCATGGATGATTTCATCCAAAACACCATAGAACCACTAAATTCTTAGAATATTTTGATGATGAAAAATCTATGATAATCTTTCTTTCTAAATTTTTATGTATTTTTCAACACAATATTGTTGGAACAGCCTGTTGGAATCCTTTCCTCCTTTTGTTCAATACTATCTGTTTATATCTTCCTATTTTCCACCCTCATTCATTACAATAAACACATTCATTATTATCCAATACTGTCATCACCCACCATTATCCTATAACTGTCACCAATCCATTTCAACTCCATCACCATCACCATCACCAACTCCATCACCATCACCATCACCATCACCATCACCATCACCATCACCATCACCATCACCATCACCATCATCATCCCATACCCATCACCATTACCATTACTCTCATCATCATCATCATCATCATCATCATCATTATCATCATCATATCATTCTCCCCATTAAGCTAGGCAACTATGCCTGAGGTCCTTTTTGCTCCTCTTAAAATAGGCTATCATTCCTCCCATTAAGCTAGGCAACTATGCCTGAGGTCCTTGTTGCTCCTCTTAAAATAGGCTATCATTCCTCCCATATTAAGCTAGGCAACTATGCCTGAGGTCCTTGTTGCTCCTCTTAAAATAGGCTTTCATTCCCCATCTCATATGCTGACAAGGTGGTGTCTTGTCATCCTTTCTCAAATCTCTTATCTCTCATTCTCATATTCTCTTCTCATATTCTCCTCTGAAATGTTGATTGGTCTCAAATTGGTTCCTAAATTTGTCAGTTAAGGTGAAGTGTTGTCTTTTTCTGTTCATATTTTGTAACTGACAAATTTAGTCAGCTTTATTTCTATCTTACTGCTTTCATTAAGATATTATTCCTGTCTCAGGCCCCCTCTGGGGGCTCTCTAGTTGTCTTAACCCTGCTACCTTAGGCCCCCTTTGGGGTTCTCTAGTTGTCCATAAATACTGGTCCTTCCCTTGGACCAGGAATGAAAAACATCTGATTACCAGTCAACAATACCGGAGTGCCCCTTCCTCCTCATCAGATCAGTTCCTCTTGACTATACAAGAATTATCCCCTCTCTATTGGCTCTTTGTAGCCTTATTATTCCTCCTCATCAGGCTCCTCCATAGCCTACCATTACCTTTTCATCCCTCATGGCAATATAGTCATTCTTCAACTCTTCACGGTTAAAAGCCAAAACTCATCCAACCAAGCCATCTGGTCAACTTCATTGTTCCAACTGGTTGCTTTTCCTCCAATCTTATTGGTCCTATACGCCTCTCCATCTCCGTTTAACCTTGTCCTATCAATCCTCATCATTCATCAATTGCCTCATTAAACAAGACATTTCATCCTCAATTCCATCCCACTCGACCTCCAGGCAGTCCTCTCCCCATCCCACTCAATCCACCTCCCATCCTTGTCCCAAGATTGATTCTGATCGGCCCCCCCAAATGGGTGCGGTACTCGGTTGGCATGCACTCTGGCCGGCACAATGGCGAGCTCTCTGGAACGGTCTTGTCCAACCAACCTCAGCTCTACTCGGACGAAGATGAGGATGAGGACGACAAGATTTTGGGCACTGGATAGAGGAACTCCCACCTCCCATTGCTCAATCCATCCTTTTCCTCCTCACCATCGCCCCTCTCCCCAAGCCATTGTCTCCAATTCCCTTCCACCTCACCCAACCATCCCTCGATCCGGCGAGTCAAATCCATCGATTGCACATGAAGCTCTACGGATCCTGTCCAACACTCTACTCTTGCACCCTCTCTCAAGGTCTTCCACCGATCTCCTATCCGCCTTAAGCTCATCTGTCAAACTCGCATTCCATCGCCTCACTCAAGCTCTCGATCCTCATCCTGCCGAGCCGATCAAAGGCCATGCCAACCAGGATATCAGGTCATTCCTTGCCTCTTGTCTCATCTTCCTCATCCTACCCCTCACAACTCGGAATCAGATTCAGTCCATCTCGATCCCTCAGCCAATGATGACCGAATCAAACGGCAGGAGCTAGTCAATCCTAGATGCACCAATCATAGGATCTATGGACTCACCTCCATGTCTTACATCATGCACTCTACCCGCTCGTTCTCCATTGAACAACTCGGTCAATATGATAACCGTTACTTTCAATCCCTTCAAATCAAAGACAACGGTGAGGCCTTCATCAAGGTCTACAACAAATCTCCACCATTGTCAACTCGCTCTGCTTGATATCTTCCTCCATCCTGCCTCAAACCTGTCATCCTCTTCATCACCACCATCATCAGCCCCGCTCAGAGTACCCCTCTTCCTACCATCACCTCCCTCTCCTTCACCTCGAGCCCATTGACCTCCATCAAGCCTAGTCCAGCCGGCCCAAAGCATTCCCAAACCCTTCACCAATATCACATCGCTCCTACTAGTCGCTCTCCTACCACGACCCCAGACCTATTCCAACCTCCATCAACCCCGTTTTATCCTACCTTCCTCATCAGCTCTCATCCCATCCTATCCAGCCCTCAACAGAAACCTATCAAATGTACCAAGACCATCCGAGCCTGTGATTCGTGTCAAGCCAAGAAGATCAGATGCAAACCCCTCATCATTGATGGCATCCACCAATCATCCCAATCATCCCCGATCTGCAACCAATGTCACTCTCATTTGATCAACTGCACTTGGTTCCTCCTCATCACCAAAACTAGGTTCAAACGTCAAAGGATCTCCAATTGAACCCATCCCGACATCGATCATCATCCACTCCAGTCATCCTCATCCCACCCTAATCTCACCCCAACCAATTGACTACCTCTCGCATTGTCTCAAGCTCCCCTCCAGATCATCTCTCTCGCGCCCATTGTCCTCTCCTCCACAATTGCGACTTCACTCGCTCATCTCCCCTTGCTTCATCTAATCCGCTCCTCCCAATAATCTCCTCCTCTCCACCTGCTACCTCAACAACCACTTGCTTGCTCCAATCCTCTGATACATCAACCATCATCATTTCATCTCCTCCATCTCATTTGCCACACCCACTACCTCAACCACCACTTGCTCGCTCCCAACCACCTCATCCGCTCCACCCACTACCTCAACCACCATTGCTCCATTTCCTCTATCTCACCCGCTCCACCTGCTGCTACATCACTCATTGCTAAATCTCCTCGCTTCATCTCATCCACTCCTCATGCTACATCACCACTTGCTCGCTCCCCTCCATCTCATCCACCTCACCCGCTACATCCTTACTACCTCTATCTCCAACATCGATACATCCATCATTGACTCACTCCAAACCAACATCAACAACATTCAAATCAACTTCAACAACACATCTCCATTCCTTCCATCTAGTATTGAACAGGCTGGTGTGTTGGAATCCTTCCCATCTAGTATTGAACAGGCTGGTGTGTTGGAATCCTTTCCTCCTTTTGTTCAATACTATCTGTTTATATCTTCCTATTTTCCACCCTCATTCATTACAATAAACACATTCATTATTATCCAATACTGTCATCACCCACCATTATCCTATAACTGTCACCAATCCATTTCAACTCCATCACCATCACCATCACCAACTCCATCACCATCACCATCACCATCACCATCACCATCACCATCACCATCACCATCATCATCCCATACCCATCACCATTACCATTACTCTCATCATCATCATCATCATCATCATCATCATTATTATCATCATATCATTCTCCCCATTAAGCTAGGCAACTATGCCTGAGGTCCTTTTTGCTCCTCTTAAAATAGGCTATCATTCCTCCCATTAAGCTAGGCAACTATGCCTGAGGTCCTTGTTGCTCCTCTTAAAATAGGCTATCATTCCTCCCATATTAAGCTAGGCAACTATGCCTGAGGTCCTTGTTGCTCCTCTTAAAATAGGCTTTCATTCCCCATCTCATATGCTGACAAGGTGGTGTCTTGTCATCCTTTCTCAAATCTCATATCTCTCATTCTCATATTCTCTTCTCATATTCTCCTCTGAAATGTTGATTGGTCTCAAATTGGTTCCTAAATTTGTCAGTTAAGATGAAGTGTTGTCTTTTTCTGTTCATATTTTGTAACTGACAAATTTAGTCAGCTTTATTTCTATCTTACTGCTTTCATTAAGATATTATTCCTGTCTCAGGCCCCCTCTGGGGGCTCTCTAGTTGTCTTAACCCTGCTAACTTAGGCCCCCTTTGGGGTTCTCTAGTTGTCCATAAATACTGGTCCTTCCCTTGGACCAGGAATGAAAAACATCTGATTACCAGTCAACAATACCGGAGTGCCCCTTCCTCCTCATCAGATCAGTTCCTCTTGACTATACAAGAATTATCCCCTCTCTATTGGCTCTTTGTAGCCTTATTATTCCTCCTCATCAGGCTCCTCCATAGCCTACCATTACCTTTTCATCCCTCATGGCAATATAGTCATTCTTCAACTCTTCACAGCCAACCACTCCAGTGAAAAATTTAATAATAAGAATGAAAAAATTTCAGACAATCTGAATAATAATTCATGGAAGTGAACCTATTTTTTCATGGTTATTCTTTCAATTCTGGAAACCAACCAAATTCACCATGAGGATGAAAAATAAAATAGTGCAGAGGGTCATAAAATTTTCTCAGTTCACTAATCCTCTTCAAAAGCCATCTGATTGCCTGATTAAAAAATTTCTATGGCACAATTGAGCAGGATTATTACCTGTTTGCAATAAAAATCCATTTGAAATGTTTAACTTTCATGATCAAAAACCAAAAAAAAAAAGAAATTCCATAACTTCTAGCCATATTGCAGCTATTTGGTCTCCTTTTGGTAGGTTTGAAACTCTTTGATCCATATTTTGTGAAGATGGATCAGAAATCCTGATGTATTTATTTGGAAAAACCTCAGGAGAAACTCTTTGAAACATATCTTTCAAAAAAATATTTTGGTGGAAAATGTCTTGAATCCTGAGAAAAAAACCCTGTGCCACATGTGAGCCCCATATGTGCCAATTTTGCAATTCACCTCTCCTTTCAAATATACTCAATTGGAGGAATGATGGGTTATTTCCACAAATGGGATTAAAACTACCAATGTTATGGTGAATAATTCCATTCACCCTAAAAGCATATATTCCAATTGTCTGGAAATAGAGGGCATTTCAAGGATTTTTTGTTAAAACCAATTGATTTTAAGGCAAAATTGGTTTTAAAAGTCTGAAATTGAAGATTAATTGATTCTTAAGGGAATCATGATCCATAGTTGAAATCTTGAAGATACGGAGCCACGCAAGCGGTGGTCTTTTCTGTTGTATTAACACCTCTCCATTCCTACAGCACAGGGATCTTGTCTAATTTTGAAAAAGAATTGCTTGGAATGTTGGCATGAACTGGTGGTTTTTAGATTTTGTGGTTCAAAAAGAGTTGGTTCTGTCCACCCCCAGGCAATGGGGTGACTAATTTTTACTTTTTGAATGTTCTCTTCAGGTTCAATCATGATTTGATTGTTTCCCAATGTTGTGAGCTCCATAAGATCACCTTGAAGAAAATTCTCCAGTGGTTTTCCTGAAAGGTCTTTTTAAAACTCCAGTTTGACACTCCTTCAACTAAGCCAATCCAATCTTTCATCAGCTTCACTCTCAGCTCAAAATCAGCTTAACTTGCTCCTGTACCTTCCACTAGATAGTAATCCTGAATATCTTGCAGTCTCCAACTTCTTCTACCATGTTAACACTCTCCCTGTCTGGGATAATCTCTATGTCCAAGTACACCTTACCACTTCATCATGTGATTCATTCAACCTTCCAAGGATCTCTCCCTCTTTCCATGTCTTGGTTCATCCCTATCTCTCCTCAACCCAGTTGGTATATGAGTTAGTATGTATACATAGTACATACTCTCCACTTTCTGGCCAGCCCATCCTCTCAGGACTTCATATTAGTACATTTCAAACCTTCCTTGAAAGGACCATCACCCAATCAGTCAACTAAAGCCTCCAGCCCAATCATTCAACATGTAATACCATGGGAACTCCAACATGCATCACCAGCCACTCATCCCTCAAGGACTTCTTCTCAGTTCTCAAATATACAGGCCTCTCCTTCCCCCCCTGGACTCATTCACCCCAAGAAAATAGTATACTAATTCTTACTGGTTATTCCCTCTTCCAGTAGGTTTCATCTCAGCACAATGAAAAATTCACTCACCCTACTTAACTTATATCACCTTTCCCCTTCCTGGTGTTAATCTTGAGGATTCAAAAACCTTTTCCTGGACTGCTCTTCCCATCCTTCCATTTCTCATCCTTTGTAATCCTCCTCTCATCTTCTTCATTGAAATCCTAATCAATCATCCTTGAGTTCTATGAGTATTATTGCCTGTGCCTTCCACCCCTTGCACACCAGTGGCAGTTGTGACAGTCTTCTTCATTTCCAAGTGATGCAGATTGTGGGGAAACATGGTCATTTTCAAATTTTAGTTGATCAAAATGCTCATCATTTTTATGCTTGTTCAGCTCCAAATTGACCAAAGAAACATTGAGATCCTCATTGATGTAAAAAAAATTGGGGTGACTTTCCACAGAAATAGGAACATTGGAAATTTGAGGAGTAATATAAAAACTTTGGCAAGGAGGTGGAGGAAGTGCACTTGAATTTGGTAGGTTGTAGAATAAATAAGGAAGAGCAATTTTTGAAATGTAAATAGAGTAGGATGATGTTTAAACCTACAATTATTGATGCAGTTGGCAGGGAGAGGTGGAAATTTGTAAAGATGAGGTATGCAATAATGATCATGTGTTGATCTGGAATGGTATGGAGATGAAAATGAGGAATTGTGACTTCTATGTAGAGCATTTTTGGGAATTTATCATGGAGGTGGGAATAGGGAAGAGGTCCCCATATGATCAGGTATTGAAATTTGATTGGTGTAGTGAATTTAAAACTGCAGAGTAAGGGGAGGAGGACCTTCTTCTATGTGAATTTGGAAAGTGACTCATTTTGTTTTTGAATTTCAATATAGGAAAAGCCATGTTTTTGTTGATTTCTGGGTTGAGGGGGAAGTCCATGAAAGTGGGATGGAAGGGGTTTTATAAAAATTTTCAATTTTCAAACCAAAATTTTCAACCAGCTGAGGAATCAATTTTCATTAAATGTGTTTTCAATTTCCTCTGTTTCATCTTCTCTGTTACATGTGCTGTCCTTGTTACATGTGTTTTCCTTTTCCTTGATGGGCTGGCCTTGTCACATTTGTTGTCATTGGTCCTTATTACATCTGATGTCCTTTTTACATGTGTTTGATCTGCTGTACATGTTATATCTGTTTGATCTGCTGAATGTTTTACATACATGTGCTGTACATCATTCAAAAAAACAGATTGGAAAAAAAAGGTGACTGAAACAAAAGCGGCTGAAAAAAGTGGACCAAAAAAATGGGACTGAAATGGATGCAAGAGGTGCATATACAACAAAATTGATTAATGAATACCAACCCAAGGACCTCCTACCTGGTGAGGCATGTGAATATTTTCAATCTTCTTATATTTATAGATATATAAATTTTTAAATCTTTTATATTATGATTTTTATTTGCATTGAAAAGATGATTTTCATAAAATAAATGAAACAGACATAAATAAATGAAACAAAGAATTGAGATATGATAGGATTAAGTTTGACAAGGCTTATGAGAATAATTCAAATTAAATTCCAAAAACAAGTTTGGATAATTTTGAAGATGGTGATCTGGTTACCAAGAGGAGAAATACTCATCAGACTGGTATGCATTCAAAAAGGAAAATGTACAGTAACTTTCCTTTGCCTAAACTTGAATCAAGGAAACAAATTCCTTCCTGATGTAAATGATATTTTATACCAAAAGCTTTTTCTAGGAGAGAAACAAGGAATACCAGATGGATAGTGTCCAATTTTAAGGTTAAGTTTAATTTAAATGCATTTGGTGATACAACCAATTCAATTTTTAAGGGACCAATTATTTTTTAAAAAAAGCTTGTGATTAGGTCCAGTTTTTCAAATAAACAAAGTATAAAGCCATAATGAATGTCCTAATTTTAAGGTTAGAATAAACTTTTAAAGTTTTTTGGCTTGCTCCTTGTAATGCAAATTTTCAGATTTGAGGTTTTTTTAAAGCTTTCAATGCCAGATGTATCCCAGATTGCATCCCGCAGGCCCTCAAGGTATATTTTCTTTTAATGGTTGGAAAAAATGGCCAGTTGATGTGTTTTATATTTTATGATTTGTTCTTTTATATGAATCTGAGAGTTTTATTCCTCCTGAAAGCCATTAAAAATATCCAAAACTTGACTCTGGATCTGAAACTCAGAAATATTCCCAAGTCATTCAACCATCTCAAGCATATAAAAAATTCTTAAATGAGTTATAACCATTCTTTAATTGAAAAAATCATTTAAAATATTTAGTGCCTTGACTTCCAGATTTATCCCACCTTTCCCACAAGCACTGATTTATATATTTTGAATTTTTGGAAATGATATAGGTGTTTACTTTCTTTTTTTCCTTTTTCTTTATTTCTTTCTTTCTTTCTTTCTATCTTTCTTTCCTTTTTCTTTCTTTCTTTCTATCTTTCTTTCTTTTTTTCCTTTTTCTTTCTTTCTTTCTTTCTTTCTTTCCTTTTTCTTTCTTTCTTTCTTTCTTTCTTTCTTCTTTCTTTCTTTCTTTCTTTCTTTCTTTCTTTCCTTTTTCTTTCTTTCTTTCTTTCTTTCTTTCTTCTTTCTTTCTTTCTTTCTTTCTTTCTTTCTTTCTTTCTTTCTTTCTTTCTTTCTTTCTTTCTTTCTTTCTTTCTTTCTTTCTTTCTTTCTTTTTTTCTTTCTTTCTAGAAAATTATTAGAGGAGAAGAGAAATATTCCAAGATTATATCCCGCATAAATTTTTCCAAAAAGAAGGAGAAAATTTCAGTTTCAAAATGGCTCAATTCAACAAACCATGGCCAAGAAATTCCCAAAAAATACAAGAGGCCTGTGGTATCTTCTTTATCTATTCCGACTGCCTGCTATGAATTCATCCCTTGAACCTCTGTACCCTCTAAATCCTTGTGTTCTGAACCCATTTATCTTCAAATTAAAAACTCCCATTTTTATTTGATCAATATGAAGAAAGTTGATGGTCTCAGACAAATTACTCCCTATGTAACTAGAAAGAGATTGACCCTTAAGAAGGCTCTAGACTTCAGGGTATTTTTTCAGAAATGATTGACTGCTTATGATAGGGTTACAAAAGGAAAAGATGAGAATTCATTGTTAATTTATATCTTTAAACATGTTTCTATGTTATTTATTAGCAGCTTAGAATTAAATTTTCATTCAATTTGCTTCAATTTTTCATAATTTTGACTAAATTTGTTTTATCAAACACAATTAATCCACAAAGGTTATTTGAAGCAGCTTCCAATGAAATTTTGATTAATTTCTGATTAAACTTTTGAATAGAATTTATTTTACTTTTAATTTTGCTCTGAAGGCTGCTTCAATTTTTTTTAAAATATTTATATATATATATTATGCTCTGAAGCAGTTTCGATAAGATTATTCATCCATTTTTGATTCATTCTCAATTTTCTTCATATTAATTTTCTATCTTCTAAGCCTCTTGCACCCCTTTGAATTTCTTGAAGGAGGTGTTTCAAAGATTCCTCTTCCCCTTTAGATCTTACCAAGAAGGGATTTTGAAACTTTCACCTCTAAGAAATGCATCAAATTCTCAATGCTGGGTTTTTCATTCCTTCCCCCAGGTGGTAAAGGTTTGAAATCATGAATTCAATTTGAGAGGGGTATGCAAAGCCTTATGAAATTTTGGAGCAGGAGTTTGATTTTGAACTTGGTTTGTGTTTCTTTGATTTCTTTTAATGTTTATTTCAATAATTTTCACCTTTAAAATCTACAGCCAACAAGGAATGATTTTTCTTTCCAATTTTTTCTTGTTGTTATAGCCATTATTGAGCTTGATCACCAAATAAATTAGCTTCTGAATCTTTTTGCTCTTTTGAAAATTAACAGGAAGATGCTTGGATAATTGTGTGCCATTATTTAAATTAATTACCTAATAAGCTCCTTCATCAACAGATCATTCAGTTCATACCACACATTTCAAGCTTCATTTGGGTTTCCAAACAGAGTTAAAATTTGTTTTTTATTGGTTCCAATTTTTTAGGATGCAGGTTGGACTAGTATTGTTTATTAGTTCAAGATAATGTTGAAAGCACTGCAAATCCCTAAGTATCAAGGGGAATATGCATAAATAACCTTGTTACAATTAGTTTGGAAGCTTTTTGGATCATTTTATAAAATTATTTCACAATATTTAAAATAAGATATAAGTTTATAAGGATGCTCCCCCACAAAGTGATCAGCCTTCTTATTCTGAGATTTCAAAAGCTTGAACTTCCACTACCAGGCTTGGAACATTTTTTTAAGAGCCTCAATTAAATTATTCAAGAGCATCTTACCCTCTGGCTTGGCAAAAATGTCTCTAAAAGCCATTGATATACCTTGGTTTGGAGAACATTAAGAAGAATATGGGGATTCCAAAATTCATTTGAGAGTATCCTCAAAGGCCTTGGAAGGATTCCTATTCTTCAAAGGATTCTTGAACAGTCCACCAGATGGCAAATGAGAAGAAGGAACAGGATAAAAAGGTTTTCAAGCCTATGAGATTCTTGGTCTCCCTACCCTTTTAAAATTTTAATTTTAATGGGAAAGGAAATTTTTCTCACTCAAGAAAGTATGTGAAATCAATAATAAAAACTATATCAGAGTGTTGTGAAATACTTTGATATTATTCTGTTAATTTATTTCATTTACTGTTGCAGTCCCATCCCATTTACTAAGAGGGGAAAGGATTAGGTGGATGCAGTGCAAATGAGAGTTTCAAACACTACAAGAAATCTCAAAGTTAGGAAGGCTATCCTTCAAAGTTTGAATTTGAATTTTTAAGTCAATTTAAGGGTGAAAGATAAATTTACTTAAGATGAAACAAAGGCAAAGCTTCATTTGAAGAATCATTGTTGGCTAGAATGCAAGAATCTATAAAACTAACCAACTTAGGAAACAATCTGCAGGTGAATTTATTTTCCTTTCAATTGAATCTAAATTGTGATGAGGATGAATAGATAAAACCTGATATGTTTTATCTCTTACGAGGAATATCAAAGCTGAAATAAATTTAGTGAAATGCAAGAATGAATGAAATTATTTCATCAAGTTACAAGTGGAAAATGTTATCAATGAAAAAATGAAAATGCAAGGAGACAATGAAAATGGAAATTTGACAGATTATTGAATTTATTTTAGTTTTGAATGAAAGATGAGGACTGATTCCTGGTTAAGAATTTTTTAAATATTTGAGTATTTATAAATGGTTGGCTAGAAAACTTGAAAAAAAATTGTTTCATTGTGACCAGGAATGGATTGGAGTATTAACTAGTTTCAAATTACATAGCTTAGATGAAATAGAATTTAAACCCCAAAAACAGAGTTAATTTTTACTAGTCCTAGATCATAATTCAAATTTAAAATCCAATCAAAATTTATGAATGAGTAACTGTAGATAGCAGGCCCACTTTTTTCAACACAAAAATTAGTAATTGGAATGAATTTGATTTTTAGTATGCTTTTGTGTCATGCCCTTAGACTGAGGTAAAAAATACTGAGGATAGGGGTTATTTTAATGACCACAACTTGACTCAGTATCCTCAGGCATACACAACCATCAGACAGACTTAATACTCAGTTCAATCCACCTTCCACCCCTGGATCTACAAGCTTCACCTCCTGAAGTATCCCCCCTGCATACCCTGCAGGCCCTATCCCACTATCCCAGGCTCCCTCTCTCTCTCTATGGCTTGGTGCACCCTTTGTCTCTCCTTCAACCTAATTTGTATGGGAAGTACATAAAGCTCCCATACATTAAATCAATAGTACATAATTCCGGCTTGACAAATCACCTTCCCAGTTCAGTAAATGCCACACATTTCTGGAAAAGCCCATTAACAAATCCATCAAGCCACTTCCCCCAGTTCAATTGGTCAACATGTAATGCCATGGGGCATCCCAGCTCAGAACCAGTCATCCTTCCTCAAGGCCTTCTCTCAGTTCTCACACATACTGGCCTCTGCTTCCTTCCTGAACTAATTCCCCTCAAGGAATTAGTATAATACTTCTTATTGGTTATTTCCTTCCAATAGTTTTCATCTCAGCACAAGAAAGCCATCCAGCCTATCTTACTCATCTCACCTATACCTTTGGTTTTACTCTTATAGTATTAAACTATCAATCTCCTTCAGAGACTTACTCCTGTATTCTCCTTCTCCTTTTTGCTTTCATTAATCTAAGTATCTCCATTTCAATCTATCTCATCTCTCCATCCTGAGTTCTGTGGGAAGTAGCGCCTGTGCCCTCAGCCCCTTGCACGTCTGGGGCATTTGTGACAGTTATTTTAAATTTATTGTAAAAATTAAACCTCAAGTTCAAAGCATGAGAATTTCCGGGGTATAAAACTGGAAATCTCCTGAAATCTTCTGGTAATATTTCCTCAATTCTGAAGTTCCTGAATTCCCTACTAGTATTTCTGCCTTATACCTATAGATACACTTTAATTCATTTTACTAACACTTGACTTATTATGTCTATTCCTGAACTTTGGTTCAATAATTGCAACAAGAGAAATTATTTCTGTTTCCTGGCTACTGCATCTCATGGAAAAAAATTCAATTTCAAGCAGTTTGGAATTTTCAAAGTGGCTTTGGCCTTTACCTTATTTCAGTCAATACAAAGAAAGCCTGAAGTGATTGTGGATTTTTTCAGTGGGACTCCAATTTTTTTCAACATTCCTTGAGTTAAATACCCGCCATTGCCTGTCCCCAAAATTAAATTCATTGGAGGGAATAATTTTAGTAGGTGACTGTATAGTTAGATAAAAAAAGGAAGATAAATGGAACTACTTTAAATTTCTTATAGTATTTAAGAGATTTCAAGGACATTGAAGGGCTACTCCACCCCCACCCCCACCATACATTGTTCTGAAAAGAAATCAAATGATGAAATTTAAGGATGAGGAGGTGCAAGGCTTAATCTCTGAAATTGCAAGAGTGGAGCCACATTGGGAATCAAGGGCCAAAGAAAAGAGAGGAAGAATCAGAAAAGGAGATTGGAGAGAAGGAAATGGACAAAATGGAGATGGGTGGAATGGGGTGGAATATGGGAGAAGGATTGGGGCTAAAGTAATGGGAGAGATGCAAGGAACTGGATTGGAGGTCCAAGAAGAAGAAAGCCAAGCAAATGCCAATTTTTTTCAGCAAGAGAAACTGATTCAAGGGTTTTACCAAAGACATTTGCAATTGTTCTTTAAACCAAGTTTAAAGAAAGATGCCTGTTCTTTAAACCAAGTTTAAAGAAATTGGCCATATGATTTAAGGATGGAAATAGGTGTATGGGAAGTGAAATCAAAGCAAGCTCAAAATCAAAAGTGCAAGGCCATCTTTGAGGCTTTTTTTATAGAACTAGTAAAACAAATGAAAAATATGCCTAAAATAATTGAAAAAAATGAAAAACCTGTCCAAAATAATTTATGATGAAGAAATTGAGGGATTTTGTAAAATAATAAAAATTTTAAACAAAATTTGGTGAAAGGTTGAGGAAAAAATGAACAAAATTGAAAATTTAAACAATAGTTATTTTCTTTTTAATTTAATCTAGAGTTTTACATTTTTCACGCCCCCAATCTTTGTTTTTGCATGGATTGGGATGTTTCAGGATGTTTTCAGGACATCAAAACTACCAAAAAACAATTATTTGGGGTGTGAAAAATATAACACCCTTAATTTATCTTAAATTTTACAACAGTGTTTTTTTTTATTTTAACTTTATTTTTAAATAAGATATGAACATTAAAAAATGAGAAAGAATTTTTTTTTAAAAAAATAGTGTGAGACATAGGAAATGGAAATGGGAGATTTGATTGAATGTGATTTGATTGGAATTAATATTGAAAAGGTTTGGAAGGATACTTTTAATAAAAAATCCTGAACCAATTAAGGAAATTATCAAAGGTGATGGGCTGTTTCCTAAGAGGTGCAATGATTTTTGGAATTTTATCCAGTCCATACAACAAGTTAATGTAAATTTCCTGTGAAGATCCTTGAATCAAGGACACATATTGCTTTCCACTTTAATTGATCTCAAATATTTACAGGTTCTGGAGGGGGGTGAGTCTTTCCCAGGTATAAGACTTGAGCTGGCTCCAGGAGAGACTCATGAAGTATCAGATGAGTGGTTTTCCATTTCAAATTAAAATATGATTTAAAGTTTTTAAGAGGAATAAAAAATTCAATCTTGAATAGACCAATCATCTTTTCAGAGATTTTGAAAGTAGGCCAAGTTTTAAAATGTTGCAAGTGCCAAGACATACTGAATCTCCTACTGAAAATTTAAGTCCCAAAGTCCAAATTTTATCAGCTTGTTCCTTGCAATGTTGATTTTCAGCTTTGGTTTTGGTTATAAGTTGCTTTTGGAGAGATTCAATGAGGGTGAGATGGTTGGTAGAAGTTTTAGAAGTTTCCAAGTTAATTAACTCAAAATTTGGTTTCCTTCCATAAATATTTTGGAAAGTTGACTTTTTGGTGGAAGAATGAGTATTTTTTTATATGAAAATTTGGCCAATAAAAGAAAATTTGACCAATTGTCCTGTGTTTAGCAGTTATAAATTCAAATTTACTGTTTAATAATTCGATCAAATTGCTTTGCTTGACCATTTTATTTGGGATTGTAAGGAATTGATATATTTAAACTTATATTCAAGTTTTGGAAAAAAGAAGTCCAGAAGCTAGATACAAAAAAGTTTCCACTATTTCTGAAACTATTATCAGGGAGACCCTGCTTTGGGAAGAAATTTTCTATTAAATTTTCATCCATTTCTTCTGAAGAGATGGTAATGTTTCTTTGAAGTAACAAGGCCATTCTTGAAAAATGATCAACTAATCTCACAAGGATAGCATCATATTCATCAGAAAGAGTTAATTTGGAAATGAAATCCATGGAAAAAGAATTTCAAGGAATAGGAAGGATTGGAAGTGGTTTGAGAAGCCCATACTTCTGATGATTCAATGACTTGTTAAGATTTTAATCATACCATTTTTTAACATAGTCTTTTACTTGAATGGTTGTAACAGGCCAATAGAATTGTTATGAAATCAAATGGTATCTTTTATCCTGACCATAATGACTGGTGATTGGATATTTGTGCTGATATTCCAAGAAATTTAAATTAATACTAGGTTATTCAGTTAATACTATAAATTCTTTAGAAACTAATTAGCCACTTTTGTAAATTTATTACTCAATTAAGGCATATCAAATTTAGAATTCTCAACAAATTAAATGGC
The DNA here is from genome assembly GCA_025617555.3 of Puccinia polysora. Taxonomy (NCBI): domain Eukaryota; kingdom Fungi; phylum Basidiomycota; class Pucciniomycetes; order Pucciniales; family Pucciniaceae; genus Puccinia; species Puccinia polysora. The sequence goes on along the minus strand of CM062621.1, from coordinate 19,609,206 downwards.
TGATTTCAGGCTTATCCTTTTTTTTCAAAATTTTATTTCTATCAGTGAGCCCCTTTTTTTTATATTTCCTTGGGAGATGTTGAATTCACAAATCCCAGTTTTGTGGGAGTTGTTTAGGGCCCTACACGGTGTGGTGTCGTATTTATAACCTCGTGTCAAGAGCTGTGTCACGGGCTGCGCGCTCAGAAGTTGGGTAGGTCGGGCTCAGCATTTGGGGTGCGCGCGGTCTCAGCAGTACCTGCTGAGGGTTCAGCAGCAGCCGCTGTGGGCTCAGCAGTAGGAATTGCGGGGCTCAGCACCAGGTTCAGGTCGGGCCTACTCCAAGGGCCCCGGGCCGTGACCCGTCCAGGAAACGCGGACCAAGTGATGGAGCCGGCCTGACCAAGCTTGCAGGTGGCTAGTCCGGAAGGCAAGGGCGGGGCAATCGGGGGTTAGGCGCGCGCGGGCCGACCTGCGGACCACAAGGTCCGCGGACGCGCGTGGGCGGGCAAACCGGGGGGCTCTGATTAGGGAGCGGCGGAGGGCCGCGCCATGAGAAGGACAAACCGGGCGTATGTTGATATTGAGGGGAATGGGTTATGGGGCAAGGGATGGAGGGGTAGGGTTGGGCTAGGGTTCTGTGCTTAGGGGTTGTGTTTCATTGTTCTTTTGCGTTTGTGGTTGTACTTAGGTTAGGGTTGAAGGGGGGGACCCAAATCCTCACCCTCAACTCTGGGTTGGGTTATGATCTATCTATCATCATCAAGAAGACCACAAAGGAAAGGAAGAGGAAGGATTGGGGGAAGAAGAATACATCTCATTATCTCTCTTTTTTTACCTCACTACAGTTAAGAACTCATTGCATCCAACCTCCTTACAGACGCCTAGACCAATAACTTCCGGACTTGCAGACAACTTAGGAGAGTAACTCTCCTTTACCTTCCACAACAGCCCAATGGAGGAGTGGGGGCCCATACATGCATCCAAGACACGTGTGCAGGCCAGAAAAAGCCTCTAGAAGCGCCCAAGGGGACATCTCAAACACACGCAACCCCCGGGGGCTGTATACACCCCATACACGGTGTTTTCAAGCCTTGTCAAGGGCTATGTTGCCCCCCCGGGTCATGTCAAACTTTTTGGGTCCCCCTGGACCACATTTGGGTTTGATCAACCCAAATTTGGGATCAACACTTACTATGTGGGACTGTTGTTCCACATCTGGCAACCATAAAGTGACACTCAAGTGAAATTAAAGTGAAATCAAGTGAAATTAAAGTGACACTATAGGAAACTGCAAATGAAACATCCCACAAAATTGATCTTTCTCAAATTGAAAGTGAGCAAACTTGCTAGTTGTTCAATTGAAAGTGGGATTGAATACTGAAGTAACATTGCATTTTTTTTGCATTATGGGAAAAGTGGCAAGCCCTCCTTTTAACATGGCCACTGTGGAAAAAAGAGGTTGAAAATCCCTTAAGTTTTCCTCAAGTTTGGAATTTATTAGTCCAAGCGTCTGTAAGGAGTTTGAGTGCTGATGGGTTTTGAGGATAAGAGACATTTATAAGAAAAAGATGAATAAAGAAAATGATGTTTTATATTCCTGCCCTTCAATCCTTCCCTGATGCTTTGATGATCTAATGATATGAGATGATATGAGATTAGATTAGATGAGATGAGATGAGATGAGATGAGATCCTCCCCTCCTAGAACCCAGAGTTTATATTGAGGTTTTGATTCCTCCCTTGCACCATAACCTAAGTACAAGCGCAACTGAAAGCCTAACAACAAAATTAAGAAAGAAACCCTAAAACCCGGAACCCTAGCCCAACCTTAACCCATACCACCCAATCCCTCCAAACCCTTCTTCTGTTATTTATGTCCGTTTTTTCCTTCTCATGGCGCAGTCCTCTTCCACGTCCTACTTGGGCCCCCCTGTCTTTATCCGTCCGTGCGCATCTGCGGATCATGTAATCCACTGATTGGCCCGTGCCTATGCTTTCCTGGACCTCCCCAGCGCATATAACCCCGCAATTGCCCTGCTCCTGATTTCCAAACTTGGTAAGGTTGGCTCCATTACTTGGTTGGCCTTTCCAAGCAGGTTGCAAGCCGGCAATGCCTGGAGTGGGCCCTACCCGCACCTGGTTCTGAGTCTGACCTACCCAAATGCTGAGTGCACAGCCTGCAAGGCAGTTCCTAATCCAAGATTATAAATACAACATCACACCGTGTTCAAGGACTACATTGGTGGAATGAACAAAGTTGCAGAAAAGAATGATTTGGGTAATGAATCATTAAAAGCCCAAATTGCAGCCTCATTGAGGTTGACAATTTAGGAAAAAATGTCTCACAAATGGACATGAACTCTGGTGGTGAGTAACATTTTATGTTACTGGTCTTTGCTTTATTTAATTTGATTGAAACTGATGGAGTGCATTCCATCAATATAACTATGTAACTATGAAAGATCCACTTGCCCCACCTCCTGTGAGAGCTTTTACTACTAGGGAAAAGGCACAAATTTGTTTTAAAACATGGGCAATTAAGCATGGTTATGCTTTAACAGTTTTCAACTCAAAGCATGATAAATATGTGGATTTATAATGTGATAGAAATTGTTTGTACTCTGGGCAATTTCTCACCAAACAATCAAGGCAAACTCACACAAGGAAGGTTGGGTGAAAGTTTTTAATCTGTGCTAGTCACACAAAGTTGCATCCCTTGTTTCAAATCTCCTACAAGAATGGTCAACATAACCATGAACCATCTCCACACCCCTCAGTGCATCCTCACCTGAGGAGAATCTCTGGGGTAGTCTTTGAAAATCTAAAAGAAGGCATGAATTATGGGCTCAATACAGTTCAACTCAAAATAAAATTGAGCAAGATTGATGGTGGCAAATATGTTGATGAGCAAACAATCTATAACACTAAGCATAAGAGAGCGCTTGAAGAACTGAAGGGAAAAAGTGTTATGGAGGTCCTCTTTGAACAACTTGGTAATTCAGGTTGGCTTCATCAAGCAAAATTCAGTGGAGAGGGTCACTTGGAGGCCCTATTCTTGGCTCACCCAGAGTAATTAAATCTTTGCAAGAAATTCTGTTATATAGCTATGATGGATTTTACTTACAAGACAAATATTTACAACATCCCCCTATTGCATGTTGTAGGAATTATTTCCAACCAGAAAACTTTCACAAAATCTCTTGTTTTTATAACAAGAGAAACGTTTGATTTCTACAGTTGGTCTTTAAATGTGCTAAAGGAGTTGGCTTATGATCCTGAGAGACTTCCAAAATTCTTTGTGAAAGACCGTGAAAACGCTTTGATCCATGCTCTAGAACAAACAATCCTTGAGTCAACAAGACAGTGCTGTCAATGGCACTTTTCTAAGAACATACAAGCAAACTTTAGAGTGCGCTTCAATAATGATGTTGAAGGGTGGTGAAGCTTTTGGTCTCTGCAAACTAAGTATGGGGCCTCAAAAACCAAGGAGGAGGAAGAGGTCAATGATGCAGAACTTAGATTAAGTGCCAAATCACTGCCTCTCATGTTGATATTCCTAGTTTTGGGTTGCTTAAATTATGAATTGTATAAAGTGGTTTTTGGAAGACCATGGCAATGTGCTTGAGTATATGGATCATAATATCTTCTGTATCAAAGAGAAGTTTGTAACAGCTTGGAATTGCAAAAACCCAGACTTTGGAAATAAAAAACATATTGGGTTGAAGGGGACCATGCTACTCTCAAACAATTCCTTGCAAAATTGTTGTGAAACATGTTGGATGCTTGGAAAAACCTAGAGGGCACAGTTTCCAATCAAATTAATTTGGTTCAGGCTGCGCTTTACAACTCTTTAATAAAGATTGGAATAGTTATTCCTACTGAACTGTTACCATTGGGATACAAGGTGTCTTTAAAAGCAATCAAACTTTTTGGGGATCAATTAGAGAGTTTAAAGCAGAAAAATGATGGGGAAGTGTACACAAAGTCATACTCAATGACTCTATGGGTTTTCCCTCTTCCCACCAAATAGGGGACTTACTAGTGTCAAGAGGCTCCATTGTTCCTGGAGATGTTAATCCTCAGTGGAGGTTGGAATATGAACCTTGCAGTTCTAGTTCTGTAATTTGTTTTAAATTGGATGGTTCAAATCACTTTGTGATTAATGCTTTTTGATAAATCCTTTTTAAAGATACTTATGGAAGACCAATATGTTTCATTTCATTGGAATCATATCATTTTTTTACTCCTACAAAAATGGGTTTAAAAGAAAAATCAGATCCTATGTTCATTTGCTTTGTTAACAATAACCATTGGGTCCAGCTTGTACTTAAGGGTTATTTGATTCCAATCCCGCCCATAGTTTCAAAACCAAATTCCATGATTTCTAAAAAATCAGCTTGTTGGTTTGATCACCTCAAAGATCAACTTGAGTTGTATTCTAACTTGTAGATTAATTTCATCATTTGGGTTGGGTCTAACATGCTGATATTGTAATTCTATTAATATAGTGGTTATCACATTTTGAACATCAATATGTTGAGTTTTTTGAGTTAACATCATTATGATGAGTGTTATTAATGAGATTTTAATGGTAAGTCATTTCAACTTGTGTTGGGCTGATCCCATGACAAGCTTAACTTGTGTTAAGCTTGTGATGGGATCAGCTTAACACAAGTTGAAATTGTTTTTTTTTTGGTGTTTTTACTTTAGGGCTGGTCAAAAGACTTCTTGTATTTTTTGGCTGGTCAAAAGACTTCTTGTATTTTTTGACTGGTCAAAATACTGGTATTTCTTTTGGCCCTTTTACTTTAGGGCTGTTCAAAAGACTTCTTGCATTTTTTGGCCCTTTTACTTTTAGGGCTAGTAAAGTTGAACTTGAATTTGTTACTTGAATCTGAAGACAACCGGTTGGTTTTCTTCAGTGTTTATTGTTGTATTTTATTTTTATTTATTTATTTTTACTTATTTTTATTTTATTTATGATTTTTTTGTTTTTTTTTAACCAAAAAATCAACTTTTTTTTATCTTTTGGTAGATTTCTGTTTTTTTTTTTTTTTGCATTTTCATTTAGTTTATTTTGGGTTATTTTATACCCTTTATTTTTTTATTTTTTTTTTTTTTCCCACCAGACTTGTAGTCATATGGCATGGCTACACAACTACATTTGAGCCGTGTGGGGCTCTACATGGCTCAAATGTAGCTGTGAGGCCACCACAGGGGGGTCCGGTGCCGTGTGGAGTACAGCCCAACCACACTCAAATCATGTGGGGTCTGCACAGCTCAGGTTCAGCAGTTTAGCTGTTCCACACGGCTCATTTGAGCCGTGAATGTAACATCACGCTATTTCTTTTTTCTTTTTTTTTTTTTTAAAAAAGTGATGTTTTCCCTAAACCAAGAAATTGATTTTTTTTCAAAATTTTAACTCTGATACACCCTATTGAATCCAAAGCTAATTTCTTTAATCAAATTTTAATGCAGAAAGTATTGTTGAATTGAGCCATTCAAATTTTGGAGGCATTTTCTCAAATGTTTGTCATTATTGAGCTGAGTTGGGAAGACTGATTTCATAAAATTGTTCAAGCATTGTCAGGTTTGTAGTTGGAAAAGGTGCTCTACCCTGCCCCCCCCCCAGGCTATTTTTTTCCCAAAGTGATAAAGCATCAGGGACTACCATATTTTTCCTTTGATAATACATGTTGTAAATTTGGCTTTGGAGAGGTAATTGTCTCATTGTGTCTTTCTACATTTTAGAAAATTCTTTATCATGAAATAATTGATAGAATTCTGGTCATTTGAAACCTTGAAAGGATTGCTGAGACTTAGAAGGTATGAAAACCATTTATTCAAGAAATTTATGATTTCAAGGAGTTACTTATCATTCTTTTAATTGAGATTGGCAGGTTCCAACTTCCAATATTTGAAATATAATTGTTGAAAAAGATTTTAAACTTGAGAAAAAGGAAAAATTACACCAGCAATAGAATATTTTCTTGTGTCTGTTTCAACAATAATTTGAGCTAGCTTGTTAAATTGAGCAAGGATAGGTTCCATAGTGAATTCTTTATTCAGGGCTTTGAATGTCAAAGAAGCTTTTTTGTGAAAAAAAAATGAATTTATTTTTGAAGAAGATTATTTAAATTAATGATAGTCTTGGAGTATTTTTGGATGAACTTCAGGTAAGAATTACTAAAGCCAAGGAACATCTGGAAATTTTGAAGTAAATTTGGTTCAGGCAAGTCCAGAATTCATGTTCATTTGGCTTGATCCATCAAAATACCTTCCTTTGAAATTACTGTACCAAGTAATTTGAGAGTGCTTTTATGGAACTTGCACTTTGAAATTTTAACAAATATATTGTTCTTTCAAATTTGTTAAAAAATGTTGCATACATGTTTAATAGGGCATTTGAAGTTGTTCAATTAGAATGTTATTTTTTCAAATTACACAACAAGTTACTCCTCTACTAGTTCCAAAAAATGTCATTAAAAAATTTTTGAAAGTGGAAAGAGCCTTTCAGAGGCCATAAGGAATAACAGTATACTCATATATTCTGAACCAAGTATTCATAGCAGCCAAATATTCATGAACTTTGGATATTCAAATCAATTTATAGGATCCTCAAAGTTCTAAATTCAAGAAATAATTAGCTCCCTGCAAGATGGTGAGGGGATTTAAAATAGGTTGTACTTGATATGAATTCTTCTTGGTTGAATGATTCAGTTTCCTCTAATCAACACAGATACCAAGGCTTCCATCTTTCTTTTGAAAAAAAACAAGCACTGGAGGACTAGTTTTTGACTTTCTTGGTTGAATTAATCCTTTTAATACCTTTTCTGAAATGTATTCTTGAAGCACATTCAATTACTGCTTCAAGAGAGAATAAATGAGGCTAGGAGTTGTTGGAGGCCCAGAAATCTTGACCTTATGATCATAGGGACAGTAGGGAGGAATCTTATTGAGTTTCAAATCTGAAAATAAATTAGCATAGTCATGATAAGGGGGAATCAAATACTACCAAATGATTTCTAAATCTTCAGTCTTGCCATCATATTTGAGCACATTTTTAAAAGTATTGGATTGATGAAAGATTATCATGGAGATCAAAATCCAACTCTGAGTAGATGCCTGCTTCTCTTTGAAGAAGAAAGAAAGAGTCAAGTTTGATACATAAGCAATCACTCAGAGATCTGGAGAGGGGATTTGGCCCCAAAATTCAGAATCTTTCAAATCCCCTGGCGGAAAAAAGGCATCCAACTCAATTAAAGTTTTAGTTAGGCTGTTTGATTCCTGTTTGATGGAAGAATGAGAATTCTTGACATCTAAGGTTCAAATTTTAATTAATCCTTCTTTCCAATCAACATCAGTATTCCAATTTACTCAAAATTCAAGGCCTAGAACTGCAAAAACATTGATGGAAATTGCTAGCAAGTGCCATCAAGGATCTTGGGTCCAATCTATGGCCAAACTCAGGCCAAGATCTAACTCAGATCAGGTCAAGCTTGAACCAAGATACGCTGCACAGTGGCTGTGCACCAACAACTTGGTTGGATTCTGGAGATAGACTACACTATATATTTGAGAGAGCTTCAACTAGATATTGCTTTATGGAACTTTCTATAAATTTAAATCAACTGTTTCATGGTGTAGGATGGTATCATCCATTCCACCTATTTCCAAGACAAATAAACTTTATTTGAATCTGGGTAAATTTGGAAATTCAAAAGTCCATTTGGCCTTATGTGTGACCCAATGAGATGGCTCTGATGCACTCCTTACTAAATGAATGGGAAATTGTTCTATATCAAAACACATAAGGCTTTTGGAATGAAAAACTTATAGGCTCATAAAAGAAGTTTTAGAACCTGAGTCAAGGAGTACACTTTAAGGCATATTTTTGAAATGGAAAAGAACAAATCTCAAGATGGTAAAGTGACTGACTGGTCTTCAAATTTTCAATTTTGATTCACATATTTATAGATGGTTTGTATTCTTCTTTGTGAGTATCAAAAAAACTACAAGCTATTTTTTTTGAAAAATTAGCCCCTTCACCCACTAACAGTTTAGCACAATTGTTCAAATATTGCTTCCCTGCTCAATACATATATAACCCTTCCTTCTACCTTGTTTATGGTTTTTCATTCTTGAATAAAATTTTTCTTTTTTGAGTAAACTTGGTTTTTGAGCAGAGCCTTTCCCTTGTTGGAGCTGAATTTAAAATTTTAATTTGGTTGGGGTTTCTTGGATTTCTTTGAATGTTTCTTTGGAAATTTGTTGTTTTTCAAAGTTTAACCCAATGGTCCATGATTTTTTTTGTCAAAGATGTTTCTTGATATGATAGAAATTATCAATCCTGCTCATTTAATCAATTAGCTGCTAAATTTTTATTATCTTGTGCCAATAAACAGTGGGCTGTTCAGTTAGGTGTGCTTGTAACCCTTTTTGAATTGAAATATTAATGCTGCATTTGTCCATTGGATGCAAGAATTTCAATTTCTAAATTCATAAATATAAATGGTTTCCCTACTTCCTTCCTTCATAAAGAGATCATTCAGTTCATACTCCACATTTCAAGCTTCATTTGGGTTTCCAAAAATTTTGAAAAGTTTTTTTTTTTGTATTGATCCCTGTTGTTGAGGATGCAGGTTGAACTGTTATTGTTGATCATTCTGATATAAGGTTCAAAACAATACAAATACCTACCTCCCAGGAAGTTCAAGGCATACATATCCTTGTTAAAATTGGATTGTAAGTTGTTTGGGTCATTTGATAAAACATTTTTACAAGATTGGAAATAGGATCTAATTTTATAAAGTTTCTTCCCCTGAATTGATTGTGCTCCTTATTCCAGGATTTCAAAGCTTGAACTTACACTACCATAATTGAAGGAATTTTGTTTAAGAGCCTCAATTAAATTTTTCAAGAGCATCTTGCCCTCTGGCTTGGAATGCATATTTTAAAAGCTGTTGATCTAACTTGGGTTGGAGAATTTTCGGAAGAATCTGTGGAGTCCAAAATCTTTTTGATAGTATCCTTGAAGGCCTTGGAAGTATTCCTAGAAGCCCCAGAATCATTGAGTTTTCCACCAGACCAATTACAAGAAGAAGGAACAGGATCTAAGGGATTTAAAAACTGCAGGTTGCTTTGTCTCCCTACCCTTTCAAAATTTTCATTTTAAGGGGTAAGGGAAGCATTCCCATTCATGCAAGTATGTGGAATTGATAATAGAAACTATCTAAGAGGTTTTATGAAGCCTTCAAGAATATTTTTTTAATTTAGTTGATATACTTTCAAACACCCACCCCATGTACTGAGAGGGGAGAAGATTAGGTGGATGTGGCATAAATGAGAATTAGCAGTTCTATGAGAAATATCAAATTTGGTAAGGCTATTCTTTGAATTTGAAATTTGAAGTTTCAATTCAAGTGCAAGGTGTGAGATTAATTTTTTGAAGAGGAAAATAAGGCAATGCTTGATTTAAAGACTTAGCCTTCAAAAGAATGACAAAACATATGAAATTACTAACTGAGGAAAAAATCTGCAGGTGAAGGTATTTGCCTTTTAAGGTAATCTACATTGTAATGAGGATTAATAGATACAAACTGATAGATGTACTCCCTAGCTAGTAATAGAAAGGCTGAAATTAGTCTACAGAAATGCAAGACTAATTCAAATGATGACATCAATGTAAAAGACAAAAAGGAATAAATGATGGAATGCAAATGCAAATGCAAGGAGACAATGAAAATTAGAATTTGACAGAGTAGAGAATTTAGTGTAAGTTTGAATGAAGAATGTGGAATCATCCTTGGACACAATGAGACTTGGTTGATTAGGCAAATGATCAGAGATGATTGGCTAGAAATGGTGAAAGCCAATTGTTTGGAAGCAACCAAAAATGGATTGGAGTGGTAAATAGGTTTGAATTCCATAGCTCACCAGAAAGAGCACTGCAAGGGTGTAAGCCTAATTTAATACTTAATTACTAGTTTTAGATGATACTGCAAATTTTGAATGCAATTGCAAGTGATGACTGATTCACTTGAGATAGAATATCCCTTGTTCTAAATGCCAAAAGTAGTAAGCAGGCTGCATTTGATTGTTATTATGCTTTTGTGTCACACTATTAGACTAAGTTAAACAATACTGAGGAGAAGGAATATGTCAAAGCAAGGGTGAACAATGACCCTTAAGTTCAAAGCATGACACTTTATTTGTCTAAATTACACAAAATTTAATCAATTGATGCAATTATAATATGATTCTTCACATAAAATCCTTGTTGCCTCAATCTCAAGCCTAATGAATGGCATTGATTAATGCAAGCCATCATCAAAGTTTTTCTTAGTTTCAATGGAAATCAGAGGAGGGAAATCCCATTTATTGTGCCCAGGAGATCTATTTAGTTTCAAATTTGTAAGTGTCAATTAGATAATTAACTAACTTGCTCATCCTCATTTAAATATTTGTTGGAAATTTTGAAACTACAGGAACAAAAAAACCCCAGCAGATTCCTAAGTTTCACCAAAAGTCCTCCAAATGACTTGATCAAAACCACCCTTTTTTCAACAAATTTTTTTATAAAATTTGAAATGGTTGTCCCAAGCTGATGATCCACTTCATGATACCCATGATTATCACCCCTAGTTGGATTGTAGACCTTTGATACATATTTTTCAAGAAACATTTGGAACAGTTTGAATATATGAACTAAGTTTTGACCCAGTATGAGCGTTAGAATTGGATTGAACTGATTAATTGGGATTTCTCTCTTTGAGTGCCTCATTGAGTTAAGCCTTATTTTTCCTGGGAATAAATTTCCTAGGTATTGGACTCAAAAGAGGTAAAAAAGTTACATCCTTCTTGGTTTGTATGAATTTCTCTGTAGTTTTGGAATCCTCAAAGATTGCAGACCTATCTGGCTGTGGATCCAATGGGCCCTTCAAGGTTTGGATTGGCTTGAGGCTATCAAAACTTCAAAATACTTCTGGTTTGAGCTTTCCAAGACTGGCAGAACTGCAGAGATGGGTCTGGGGCTGTGGAGGACCTCATAGTTTTCCTGAATTGATCTTGTTTCTTCTTTGAATTTGGTAGCAATGATATTTTCTGACATGTTTGTATTAGATTTGTGGTTATTATTTTCAATTTCAACAAATGAGAGAAAAAAAGAATTGGTAGCTTTAGTCCAAAATTGATTTTCAAGTCTTAGACTACTCAGAATGGAAACAGTCTAGGAACATCATCAAAACCTTATTTCATCCAAAAAAAGCTATGATCTGGATTGAATTATGCTTGTTGAGTCACTTGAAAACATCATTGAACTATAACATAGCTTTCTAGTGCTTCCAATGATTCAATACAGCACAAAAACAAGGGGGTTAATTTGCTATGAAGATGTATGTTTGGTCACTTGTGTTGGAAAATGGGAGGTGGTTTTATCTTTGTTTCAATTGTACTTTCATTCTCATGCATAGTCTCATTACTTACAAATCAGGTGATATATCTCTGCTTTTGGCAGACTCTTCTTCACCATTGACAACCAGTTACAGTTCCAAAAGCTTTGGAACTATTTTCAACCACCATACAAACCATTCCTGCACTTCAACACAATCTGATGACCTGGGAAAATAAAGAAGAGGTGAAGTATAGATACAGTGTTGATATTCTGTTGATCAGGGAATGTGTGCATAAGCAATCAAAAGAGCCAGTGATATACCTTGATATGTTTATAAATTTTGATTTATTTATTCTTATATATAAATATTTCCAACCCATTTCAACATGCAAGCTTTTAAGCCTAAGCTTTAAGAGACAGGCTCAACCATGAAAAAGAACTATTAGACAGAGGGGATAGGCCAAGGAACAAGAATATGCAAGACCAATTGAAATCACATTCCAGAATAGGGGTTGGGATAATGACACGTTGAATTGGGGATGAGAAGATTTGTGAGAAATCGATAGGTCGTATCTTTCTAGAAGATCGCTGAATATTTAAAATGATAGCTAGTTGAGAACACATAGGGTTGCATATAATGCTTAATAAAGGGCAGGGGGCCATCTGACGGGCCGAACCATAAGTGCTGGGTTCACTGAGATCATAATGACTAGAAATAAATATAAAAGGGGTCAATGTGAGCAAAAATGTGATGCGAAGATGTTGCAAGTGGTTGACCGCAAGGAATGTGGTTTCTATGCCTGGACCGAAGTCGTTATACACTGAGGGTGTACCTAAAAGAAAATAGTTAACAGTTGGATCAAGAGAATGCTGGAACACGATTGCACAAAAGGTTTTTTAATTGAGTCTTTATGTTATTGAATGATGTCTTCTCTTTTTTTGGGGGACAGATGTATATGCATGTCGGACATAGATGTTGCACAGAGAATGATTTTGGTATAGTTTTCTCGGCCCTTTATAGTGAAACAGGCCAAGAATTGTCTAACGATTGGATTTGACAGCCCGAGGTTCGTGAGAGTAGTGGCTGAGGAATAGTACGAACTGATTCAAGCTTCGTCTGGGTACTATTGTTGGCATCGCCAGTTTGAAAGCTCCAGGTATCCAAGCGATTCAGTAAAGAATCGTTTCTAGGTTTATCCGCCCTTCGCGATTGATGTGTCGGAGGAGAGTGACCCGGCATCGAATTGAAAATGTTCTTCACAGTTTCGCTCTCATTTGTCGGTGATGGGCCGAGGAATGTGCGGGGCCAATCAACTTTGGCGTTTTCTGAGTGGTTCTGAGATTGGGTCACGGATGGGGTTTCCAAACCAAACAACTCCAGAGCAGAGGGTTCCGAAGTCAAGTTGGATGAACGATGTGTTTTACAACAAACAGAAAAGTTGCGATCGAAACTAGCGTCCTCGCGACCTTCTTCTTCCAATAGTTCATGAAGGAACCCATCAAAACCCAAGTGATATTCGTCTCGTTCTTTGACAGTAGGGATTCTATCTTTTGCGATACCTTTCATCCCCGGCGTCGCAGCATCCATACTGTCAGCCGAACTGGCTTGGCTACTTGAGAAAACAGCGCTGGCAGGTGATCCGACTGGATAACGCCGAGACGCAAACACAAGTTCGGGAGTGAAAGAGGTAGGTGTCACTGAGGGGATTGTGGCGCGACGAGTTACGGATACTTCAGGGAAACGGTTACTATCAATCGAGCTAACAGGGCTCTCAACTTGGGGTACAGGTTTGCTGTTCGGAAACAATTCCTGCCACGAGTTCCGCATCGCCCATGATGGAGGTGGGAGGGAAGCAGATCCAGAGCCTTGTGATAAGGCCTTAGGACGCGAGTAGGACAATAGGGAAGGCTCCACCTTGGAGTTAGAGATTGAGCGGTGAGAATATTCCTCCTTTCTTTCGGCCAGGGGAAGTTGATCAGTTGAATAACGCAGATCAGACGTTGTAGTTGATACTACTGGCAGCTCAGAAAGATTTTTCTGAAAAGATATTTTGGTAGGTGAGCTAGATGGCTGAGAGATTACGTTTGGAAAAACGTTCAAGGGGGTAATGTGAGTTGGAGCAGGAGTTGCAAATTCGGGAAACCTCGTAGTCTGGGGGTGTTGGTCCAGGCCTAGGACGGGTAATTTGGGCGGCTCGTACAATTGCCCAATGGTGCGACCACACACCGTAGAAACGATTTGTTTGATCGCGGCAGGATCCTGGCCTTGTACGATTTTCCAGACAGATTCGAAGGAGATTCCAAGGGCTGAAGACAGCTTCTTGACATACTCAACTTTCTTATCTCCCAGTGAGCGGCCCCAGCTAAGTCTGATGCGGGATTTTTCGTGGATCGGAAAATCGTTCATTTTGAGTATAGCCTGTTTGGCGTCTTCGCGCCTGACATATTTCACAAAGCCGTATCCCTTGTGAGGTGGGATCTTGACGTATGCGATTTCTCCGAAGTTCTGAAAAAACGTCTGGTGTACACAGATTGAGTTTCTCGGCTGAACGAAGAAGAGGCGGAAAGGAAAGATAAAATCACCTTCAAAGTTTCTTCGGTAATGCACGGAGGGAGTCCGGCAACAAAGACGGTCGTGCTGGAAGGATCCTCGCCGACCGAATTCTCTTGGTAGTTCAGCTGTGACATAGCCGCGAAGGAAGTTATGGGGTTGAAAGGTGCGACAGGTGGAGGCGCGGGGTGTCCGATGTTGTAAGATGAATAGAGGGAGTGATAGGGTTGAGCCAAGTTGGCCGAGATCGGACCTGTGGCCGAAGGATATATGCCTACCAAAGAGGTTGTTTGCATACCGGGTGTTTGAATGGTAAGCAGCAGCGATGAGGGGGGGTACATGAATAAGAATCGGGGAAGACTAACCACCGGAAGCCATGTTGTAGGAGGCAGGCAAGGAGTTGGGGTAGATGAAAGAGGAGCCAAAATTGGAAGGTGACGCCTGCAGTTTGAGCGAGCTGGGGGTGTTGGAAGGAGGATGACCCAGCCTTGCCACCGCAGAGCTTGTATTTTTACTTGGGTTGAAGATTGAACCCTGTGGGAGACCCAGGGGAGTAGGATTGAATGGGACAGGCAGAGAGGGCGGGAAATCGTGGCAAGTTAAAGCACAGACCGAGCGGGGAAAGGAGGATGAATGGGATGAATTTTGATCCATGTAGAGAGAAGGACAAGCGGCTGGGACACGCGCGAGAGTGTGGCAGCCGGCGAGGGAACGAATACTGCTGGAGGGAGATGGAAAGTAGAGTAAATTGTATGTATGCAGCAGGTTGATCAGACGAGGAGGCCAACCCGGAAGAGAGCAGGAAGAGGGGTCACTCTTGGGGGGCAGACGGGCAGGAGAAGGCGGCGAAGGAAGGTGATGGAGAGCCTAAACCGCTGGCATTGTGATAGGGACGAAGAAGCAGCAGCCCCACGGCCCAAGTTGAAGCGGATTGACCGCCAATCAAGGGAAAGGTGGCACCCATCCACTCAATGCGATGCGATGCAGCAGTTTGTACATGTTTGTTACAGAATAGAAAATATCTATCGTATTGAATCTACTATGTGTAATCGGGATGTAAGATTTGTATCGTCTGTCAAATCAGGCATCTAGGCGGAAGCATCGACAAAGCCTCTACCAGACGTCCAGAGCCTGAAAATGTGGTATCGGCCAAAGTTGGTTTATACCACTGCACGGGACCTACGGCGTGCATCTGGACCACTGGAGGCTGATGAGGTCAAGGCCAAAGCAACGCAACGTCCACTTCCAAGTGTGTTCTTGGTGGTCTCGATAGTGGCGGGTGCTGAGGAATAAAGCCTAAACTTGGAAGGATCACTGGCTCAGTAGTAGGGTACTTTCTGATTACACATCATACGTCAGCTTTGGTGCCACCCATCCGCTGCCGCTTAGCCAGTGGATGACAACAGGTTTTAGACCGGCGGTGAGATCTTGGGGGTGCCGACGGCCTGGGTGATATCACTTTGAGACACTAAAAAATTAGTTTCGTGTATATTTACACCCCACCAAAAAAAAAAAAAAAGAGGCTATTTCCAACCACAAATCGAGCGCATACAATCAAATAATTGGTCATCAGGATATCTTATCTGCCCTAACCTAGCACTAGCCTGACCCACACGGGTGTCCTCATCCTCTTCATGTCTTTTTGACAGAAGCATACATACGTCCAAATATTGGTGTCCTAGACTATCACACCACACCTGTCACACCGTGGAGAATTCGCGCCCTCCACTTCCACTCCGGTCGAGTTGGAACCGCAAGAAGAGTGCCCCAGCGATGGATCCACAAAGCCACCTGGCGGTTAATGTATGCATGCATGCATACAGCATCGTGAACAAATTATATGGACGAAAATTACCACATGCCCAAATATCTGCTAGATGTATGTATTTGACATGTATATCCATACTGTCGTCTTCATAAGAAAATGCGGTGGGCTCAGAAGCTGCACTGGCAGGGCCCGATTGCAGGCGGATGATGCGCGAAGTCACGCCAAATACCATCTAGATCATTTTTGAACTGACATCTCATACGTATCAAGCAAGTACAACGTATGAACGTTGCCCATACACCGTATACCTTTGCATGACCCACTCTAGAATCTTCTAAGATGCGCATATCTGTATGATGTTCACGACGTCCCCTAAGCCCGGCATTCGCGATGGTCATCATCAGGTCGACGGTCAACTCCATTCAGTGAAGACCCAAGACCCGAAATGCTAGGGACTACTTTGTGGTGCTTCCCCGGCTACGGCGTATGTCTGAATGCTGAAATGTGGGCGGTGTAGTCATGTGAGCAGAGGCTTGCTGCCGATGACAGCCATAGGCGTTTGTATCATTATTGGCGGCCGACCATCTCGGTTGTATTTTGTGAAGGACCGAGATTGAAAAGAACTACAAGTAATGCGGAAATTGGGCTTTTGACCTTGTGATAAACAAGTCTTCTCAGAAATCTATTCTGGGAAAGTATACATAAACACCTGTTAGTGTTGGTTCTCTGTTTTCTTTCCTGTCACATTTGGTTCCGTTATATCACATTCTTTAGCTCTCTATCCATGTTAATGTACTTCCCCAATTGCCCTCTTTAGCTTGCTATTTTTTCAGTTTGTTCTGTTCTGAGATCATCAGGCAACAAAGGACTTCATTTCCCCTGGATAAGTGTTGCATAAACTTTCTGCTGGTTCACCAAGCTCCCTATTCAAGTTTCTGACTTCATAATCTCAATGCACTTTGCATACCAATCATGAGCCTCTCATGATTGATTCAATTAAAAGCATCTATCAGCCTTCAGTCCATCTGTCATCCGTTTCTAACTCATTTGGTTGCTGGTTTAAAATATTCATGCTCCAGGATATGCCTTCAATGATGACTTGCCAGGAACACATGAAAAACAACTGTATGGCTAGTGATATTTTGGACTCCAAGAATATCCATATGCTTTGTATTTCCTGTCCTTGACATAAGCATGTAAAATTATGAAAAAATTTCAATTCATTATTTGATAATCCATCAATATGGCTTTGTATGAAGTGATTAGTTTTTTTCTGTTCTTTGTTATTTTTCTGTTCAAACTGAAAAAATTATGTTCAATTATTTTGGGAGCATTGGATTTCTGGTTCAAATTGAAGATTGAATCAGTAAGTATTTTTTTTTTTGAAATGAAGCTCACCTAAACATGATGACAGGAACAGGTTCTTTAAATTCAAACAGTTTTGATAAAGAGAAGAAAAATTTTCAATTTGAAAGGAGTTCATGAAAGTAATGAAATTAAAAGGTGTGAGAGGGTTTCCCAGTGAAATTTTGTTTTTTGGGTGGAATTCAAGTGACATGAAGAGATTTTTTTGTATCCAAAAAGGATGACCAAAATTTATTCATGTTCTTGAATATACTTATCTTTGATCAGGAATATCTTGCCATTATACAATTGGTTTTGATGAAAAGATATAAATGAAATATTCAGGCAATTTCTCCATGTCAACTTGGAATTTAAAATCAAATCCTTAATAGAATTTTAAAAAATATTGGTGAAGGAAATTTTGAAATTTTGAACAGAGCTAGATCTCCATCTCAATTCATACTTTTGTTACTAGATCCCCACATTTTGAATTCAAAAGTAACAAAAACAAATTATGGAAACAACTGTAAGTATAATGAGAAAGGGCTCAAGGACATAAATCAGACAGGCTGATATGATGAGGGTCCTATGGGAGTCCTAAAAAGCCATAGCTCAAGTGGATAGAGTGCATAAAAGAATATTATGGGCATTGAAAGAGATAATAAGCTTCATAGTTTCAGTTGCACTAGTATTTGGTGTTCATTGCTTGAAGCAGGGTAAAATTAATGACTAAATCTTTAGAATTGAATTAATCTCATTTTATTTTTATTCTCTCAAAAAAAATTTCAATTTTTTATCCAAAGATAACAAGAAAACATGGAGGTAAAATGATCACTTGACCTGATTCATAGGGGAAAATTAAAAACTATAGTAACCAGAATTCATTCCATATTTCCAGAGAAACTAAATTTAACCTATCTTATAGTCACAAGTTCTACTAATGTAAAAGAAAAATTTGGTACAGGAAATAAGGCTTAAAGAAATCAGGATGAGAATATTAGTATTGCAATGATGAAGATGAGATGAGGAGTAAATTAAATGAGAGTGGTGAGACAAGAAGATAAGTCCAGGAGTAAGACTCTGAGGAGAAGGATGGCTAAATTCTATAAGAGTAAAACTAGGGGGATAATGTGAGATGAGTCTAGCAGGCTGGGTTATGTTTGTTTTTTTCTAATGTGTCACCTACTAGATGAGGAATAACCAGAAAGAATTAGAATACTAATTTCTTGGGTGCAATCAGCCCAATAGAGGGAGAGGGGCAAGTAACAATGATATTTGAGGAGGAGGCCTTGAGAAGTGATTGTTCCAGGCAAGAGGAGGGGGTTCCTAGGTATTTTTAATACAGGTCTGGTGGGTTTGGGGCTGTAGTTTTTTGTTTTTCTTTTTTTTTTAAAAGTGCAGTTTGATTTAACATTGTGCACTATGAATGTAACAATGGGTTTTGGGCCTGAGGACATACAACTAGGGGGAAGAACCATCTAGGGCATGGTGGATTACAATCTTATCTGATAAGTTTTCTTGAAGGGAAAACAACCAAATGATAATTTTTTTCAGGAGAGGAGGGGGCTTTGATGTTGGGACCATTTTTTATTTTTAAAGTGCAGTTTGATTTAAAATTGTGCACTATGAATATGATTATAGGGTTTGGGCCTGAGGCCATACAACTAGGAGCAGAACCATGTGTGGCATGGTGGAATAGAAGCTTATCTGATAGGTCATATGTGGGGAGCAACAGATGCATGATGAGTTTTTTGCAGGGTAGGTGAGAGGAGGGGGCTTTGATGTTGGGACCATGTTTTGGGTCAGTTCCAGTGGGTAACAGGTATTGAAAGTTGAAAGTTTCCATTCAAAAACCAAAGGAACAGCTAGTAAAGGGATTCAAAAGATTCAATGGGGTTGGTGTAGCTGGCCAACATAGAAGGGGTAGCAGCCAGGGGTTGGGTCTGCTGGGATTCAAACACCAGACTTGTACATTCTTCAATGCAAATACCTTTTCAGGGGTGGTACCAAGATCCTGTGGGTGATAGTTACCACTAGGCCATCAAGACCGTCAATGGTGATTCCCCAGTGAGGAGAGTTGGGGCTGTAGTTGAGATCCAGGAGTAGTGGGCTTGCCCATAATTTGACTGATGTGTACTGATCTTGAAGCCATGTGAAATTTGGATCATGCACATGAACCTGTAAATGGCAGGAGAGAGTGAGAGAGTACTGAACCATGAAGAGAGAGGCAGCCTGGGAGAGCAGAATGTGAGCTTCAGATATGCAGGGAAGATTAAAATTAGGTGGATCCAAGAGTATGCAGAGGTATAAATTGATATTTGATGAGGTCTTGAGAGATTGGACTGGACTGAGGCTAAATTTTACTTCTGTGGTATGACACCTATTCTCATGGTTAATTTGAAAATATAAATTTAATATTTCAAACAAAAACCCTTGAATTATGCTTGATTAATCCAAAAAATCAATTATTTAGCCTCTTTTTTATCATGTATTCCTTCTGCATTGGGAAAAAGTTAAGTTTATTTCTTGAAACTAGTTTGGAAGTGATTAGTTCCAGAGAATAATAAGAATAAGCAGTGATAAGGCACTTCAGAATATTCAGAATATAAGTTTTCTCACATATTTTTTTGAAAATAGATAACTAATTGAGTCTACTTGGAGATCTATTTTTTAGAAAGCTCTATTCAATGAATAATCTATTTTGAGGACTCATGATAAAAAACAATAGATTTCATCTATTTTAAACTTAAAAATACTTGATAAATTTACTCTTACTAGTTAAAATGCTGACTTCTTTTTCATTTTGAAAGCTGATGTTGTTGAGTGCATGATTTTAAAATTTCATGTAGGAGTAAAAAATTTTTCAGACTTTGTGAATTTAAGGAGATTCAAGTGTCAGATTAAGAGAAAAAATTAAATTATTTCTTGAAAGAGAATTGGCTCTTAGTGGTTTTTTGTATTCCTCAACTTCTTCATTTATTTTGGAGGCAATTCACTGGAATTGTAGGATATATTGTTCATTTTGAGGTTTTGTATTGTGATTTTGTAATATTTTATAGCTATAAGTGGATTTTACTCAATCATTTCTCTTTCTTGAATTGAAGAGTTTGATTGGAGTATATTTTAAAGGGCTCTAATTCAATTAAATTTAAAATGTTTTAAAAATTTCAAATTAAATAAACTTTTTCTTTCAAGGAGGCATTCATACCCAAAGATGTTAACTGAAGTTTCAGGTAGACAAAAATTTTGATAAAAAGTGTGACATTTCAATTGTATACTGGTAAAAAATCAAGAATATAGATGGAATTATCTGTGCTTATGGGATTGAAAATATTATTAGAATGATTCCTAAAAACCCAGAAATTCAGAAGAAATTGGAATCATGATTTTATTCAAAGGTTTATGGTGCATTAGGGCTGGGTTTAAATGTTAGTTTTTTCTAAGTTTGAGTTAGAATCACAGTGCAGAAATATTTTGAGGAATTTCCAAAATTCTGGAGAATTAAACTTTTTGAGCTGATAAGGAAACCAATAATAACATATCATATCCTTGGAAATTGATCACAGGCAGCTACAGATAGCAAAGTTTCAATATTTGAAGCAAAATTGCAGTAGAAGGAATAGCAAGTGCTTCAATTTTGTCAAAATTAGGAAAAATATGTAAAAATAATGAGACAGTTCTCAAGGAAATAAATTATAAATGCTGAAATGATGAGAATAGAAAGGGAAGCAAGATTATCCTGGTATAAAAAGATAAATTTCCCAGGGTGATTTGATCAATATGAAAATTCATGATATCAGAGTCAGGGGTTTAGAATAAATAGGAAAAAGTGATGATTGATTGAAGGAGATTAAAGTGATTTATGATATTAAAGAGGGAATAAATTTTATATTTATAATACTAATGACAATTTAGATTGGTTTTAAATATGAGAAGGAATTATTTTTTCATAATATTCTGTTGAACTCATTAGGGCGTATCAAAGTTAGCAAACCTGCCATTAGAAACCTGCCATTTTTTTGACAAAACCCGCCATTTTTAATGGCGGGTTTCTGAAATACACATACCCCCTAACTGGTGTATTTCAAAATGGCATGTTTAATGAAAATGGCGGATTTCAATCATCAAACACGCCATTAAACCCGCCATTTATGCATCATCATCCATCCACCATCCATCACATCAAAAACACCCATCCACATCAGCAAATCCATACCGGTCTCATATCCATCGCATCACACACATCTCTATTGTTTTTCACATACCTTCACATACCCATCTTCACACAAATCCCATCATCATCTCATCACCCCACATCACTCACCACCTTTCTCAACATGTCCAATCAAACATCCCGCCAGCAAGTTGAAAACGCAAAAAAGCTGACTGAACTTTTGCTACTGTTTGACTCCCATTCAGACTCTGATTCAGACTCCAATTTGGAATCAACTTGGTTAGCTTTGAATTCTCTGTTGGCAAAGCAATACATGGTTCCAAGAATACACACTCTCCATAACCCTATGTATGAAAGGCAAAAGCTTCATCTCATCCCTGACTTAAGCTTCCAGCAACTGTTCCAAACTTTGTTGCCTTCTTTCATGAAACTTTTGGCAATGATTGAAGACCACCACATCTTCCAGAACAATTCTTGCAATCCTCAACGCGATCCAGCCATCCAACTTGCCGTTGCTCTTTGTAGATTTGGGTCAAATGGAAATGGAGCAGCAATCCATCAATTGGAAAATCTATTCTCAGTCAGTTACGGAAGCATTGACTTTTACACCAAAAGAGTCATGATTGCTATCCTATCTTTCCGTCGCTCGGTCCTTTCATGGCCAACCAAAGAATAACGCAAGGAGATATCTCAAGTAATGGAGACAGAAGGCTTTCCTGGTTGCATTGGTTTTGTTGATGGAACCACCATCCCCTTGAGTCAAAAACCCAACCTAGATGGCAACCACTATTTTCATTGTAAAAAAAGGCAATTGATTCATTTCTTTTCCAATCGCTATGATAAAACATTGGATCACACACTGACCAAATATGTTCCATCTCTTTGTTTAGATACTCCGTGGCACTAAAACTTGTTTGCAATAACAACAAGAAGTTCATCTCCCTCCATGCTGGCCTTCCATTTTCTTGTCATGATTCATATGTTTTCAATCGGATGCGGATTGCCCAACAACCAGAGATCTACTTTGACCAAGATCAATACCTTCTGGCCAATTTGGCTTATGCTAGTGGGAAATATGTAGTTCCAGCATACCGGAATGTTTTGTCCAATGATCAAGGAAAAACCAATTTTAACTATCATCTTGCCCAATCATGAGTTCGGATTGAGCATGCCATAGGAATTCTGAAAGGAAGATGGGCCAGCGTATGGGAGATGCAAAACCAGCTCCAATGTTCCAAAGATATGAGGTTCCTCATCAACTGGATTATCACTTGTGTAATCCTTCACAACCTTTTGGCCGACATCAAAGATGAATGGGACAAAATATTCCAAGATGATATTCCTGATCCGCCTAAAGTCATCCCTGTCTCATCTGGTCCCTCATCTTCTTCTATTAGAGAGCGGATTCTTCCTCTCACCCTTGCTTGCTTTGATGAGTAATTTTTGATTTTGAAATTGGTAAAAATTCCCTTCACCGTATTTTATTGGTTTTGGTTGTTCACCCAAGATTCATAGGCTGAGTTTTTTTTTTATTTTTTATTTTAGTGGACTTGAATCCAAAAACACCTCCACCTCAAACCCTGCCGCTCACCAAATGCCACCCCCCTCCCCCTCACCACTCAACCCCTTCAACCTCATCCCACTCACTCACCAGTCAAACCCTGCCTCCTCCTCATCAAACCACCTCACTCATCACCACCACCTCACTCACCACAACCACCACATCTCACCTCACTCACTGAATCCCCTCCTCCTAATCCTGGTAAGCCCCCTCCACCCTCTTCCTTCTCCTTCCCCTCACCAGTTGCTGATCCTTTGATCATTCAACCTTTAGTCCCCCCCTGGATCCACCCCACTCACTCACCGGTCAAACCCTGCCTCCTCCTCACCAAACCACCTCACTCATCACCACCACCTCATCTCACCTCACTCACTGAATCCCCTCCTCCTAATCCCAGTAAGCCCCCTCCACGCTCTTCCTCTTCCTTCCCCTCACCAGTTGCTGATCCTTTGATCATTCAACCTGTAGTCCCCCCCTGGATCCCTTGGTCAATCCCTCAAGGTGAGCCCCTCCCCTCCTCCAATTTCTCCTCTCATCAATCGAGCAATCGATTGCCAATCAATTGCCCAATCAATTTGCAATCAATCAAGCGATCAATTGCCAATCGATTGCCCAATCAATTTGCAATCAATTGAGCGATCAATTGCCAATTGATTGCCCAATCTATTTGCAATCGATCAAGCAATCGATTGCCAATCGATTTGCAATCAATTTCCAATTGATTGCCCAATTGATTGCCAATCGATTTGCAATCGATTGCCCAATCGATTTGCAATCAATCAAGCAATCGATTGCCAATTGATTTGCAATTGATTGAGCAATCAATAGCCGATTGATTGCAAATCAATCGCTTGATCGATTGGCAATCAATTGCCCGATCAATTGGCAATCAATTGCCCAATCAATTGGCAATCGATCAAGCAATTGATTTGCAATTGATTGGCAAATCGTTTGGGCCAATTGATGCAGGGTTTTTGTAGGGTACAGGAACTGACTTCCCCGTTGTTGTTTTTTTTTTTTTTTTTTTTTTTTTTTTTTTTTTTTAGAATAGGTTTTTGAGCTTGGCCAGAACTCATTCTCTCAAGTCTTACGCCAACCAAGCTACGTCCTGGGACAGTCTGGTTCGCCTAGTATGATGCCGGCTGCGGCTCCTCATCATTACCACTCCTCCCCATCTAATTCTATTCTTTTGATATCTATCGATTCCTTCACTGGCCACCAAACTCAAAATGTTATACATCCATTCAAATTTCACCTTGCTCCTCACCTTGGGTGCAGCAAGTGCCTGGGAGGGAGAAAGATGGAAGGAGATGGTATGAAAAAAATAAAGAGAGGTGGCAAGCAGAGGAATTGTTGATTTTCATCTCTTTTTTATTTTTTTAATCCCACTGTTTCCATAATGAGAACGTTGCTGACATTTTTTTTTTTTTATTTGTTTGACCGGTCTTTTTGTTTGTCCAACCCCTTTTTTGATATTGATTCCTTCAATGCCTACCGAACTCAAAATGTTATACATCCATTCAAATTTCACCTTGATCCTTACCTTGGGTGCAGCAAGTGCCTGGGAGGGAGAAAGATGGAAGGAGATGGTATGAAAAACATAAAGAGAGGTGGCAAGCAGAGGAATCGTAGAAAAACAAGGGCTCAAATGAGGGATTTATAAATTTCTTTGGAAGTGACTGACGACTTTATCAAGGAAAAGTTTGCCTGGTCTAGACAAAAGCTATGCCCTTTGGATCTGTACCCTGCTATCATGGCTGAAAAGAAAAATAACCCTCAAAAACCCACCCAGGAAGAATTTAAGCAAGCAAAACAGACAATTGGGGCTTTCCACTTCTTCCACCATGGAAAAGTTATTGTTCTCGACCAAGCTGATCACCATTCTCTTGTTGCCGTCATTGAATTTGTGCCTTTGGATCGACTATCTGAGCAAGATAAGAAAGATATCAACTTTGTGACAACATTCCTTCACAGTTCAAAAAAATTTGTCAACCCGGTTGGTCCCTCAAGATCTTGGGGTGGAAAAATGTGGGCAATTGGTTGGCGAAAATCGATGAACCCTTTGGAGTTATTTGGACGTTATGTGAAGAAATCATCCATTAGATCTTCTCCTCAAGAGTATGCTGTCCTCAACTTGAAGGCCAAAAAAGTATCCCAAATTTTAGGACAAATGTTTTGTAATTTGGCCAAACTTGCCTTTGAATCAAACCGTGATACCATGAAGGACAGCAACATCCCCTCTTTCTCTTTGTTGGAATTTGGTTCCAAGCCTACACCTTTTGATTGCTGCCCACAACTCACTTTCACCTCGGATTCTTTTTACAATTCTCCTCATATTGACAAAGGCGACATCTCTGGCTATTCCTTTTTACTTGTGGTCCCAACCAAAAAATCAAATGGTTGACTTATTGAAGATACGGATGAATATCAAGTTTTGGACGGTCAATTTGTTTTTCCTGAACTTGGCTTTGGAATTGATTTCAAGCAAAAAGGCATAGTCAAAATGGTTTGGGCGGCTAACAAGTACAAGCACTGTACCTTTCCAGCTGTGGACACAGCAACCCATACCAGAATGGCCATGTCACTCCAAATTAATAAAAAAACTCAGAGCACTTGTAGGGACATGAAAAAAGGCCAAATTTACTCTAGAGAAAAAAATATCAATAAAAACAAAAAAGATTTGTATATTGGTGGGGTTAAGAATGCTCTCAAACGTTGTTTTAGTAAAAAATAATTTGTTTTTCTTTCATCCATGCAAATATATTTACAAGCCCAGCATTTGAGTAATCTGCTGTATTTCTTCTACCAATCTACCACTGCCAATGCAAGCCAAAGCTACTGATACCTTATCCTTTTTTTTGTTTGCCCGTTGTTCCCTCTCCTTTTCCAGTTGCACTTGCTGCAGATCCTTCTCCTTTTCCTCTTTTTGAAACTCTAGCTCAGCTTGTTTCAACCTCCACTCAGCATCCAATTTTTGTTGATTAGCCAAAGTCTCGGCTTGCTGCTTTTGACCATCCATGGCCAGTTGGCAAACCCACTTTTGCTTTTCAAACTGAAGTTTATCTGATTCAATTTGTGATTTCACTGTTTTTTGGAGGGGAATGGCAATGAGCATGATTTTGAAAGCAAGGATATTGAATCAATCAACTTACATGAATCTTGCTTCTCCATGATTTCTTCAAAGCCCGAAAAACTGGAAGTGTTTCTCCTCTTTTGATGACTTTTGGGGTTGACATTGATGGAATTGGAGGCCTTTTGCTTAACCTTGGAAGAGGAGGTTTGAGTCTGAAAGTCCTCACTAGTATTTGAAGGCAATGTGGGAGGCCCCATTGGCTTGAGTTTTTGGCCAATCAAAAATGGATGAGCCTGTTTTTTTAAAATGTAAATCAGTCAGGAGCAACCAGACAGAATCAAAAACAATTTATTTCCTTACTTGAGCCAATGTTGATGGCAACGGTGATCCAGGAATAACATCCTCCTCATTGGGCAAGTTCTCCAGTTTTTCTGCCCCAGGAAGAGAGCAATCAAAAGAAGGAAGTGAGGGGTCCAAGGTTGGGATTGACTGATCAATCAATACAGAAGTAGAAGTGATTGGAGCCAATTGTGTTTGAATATCCTCCTTGTCATCAAATGGGGGCCACTCCAAGGCCAAGGTTTGATCAAGGTCCCCATTGGTAGGCTGAGCATCCCCAGCCAAGTCCTCGGCATCAACGGAATCGGATTGTTGGGCATCAAAAGCAGCTAGGGGGGTGATGTTGGCCTTCTTTCCAAATATTTCATCCATTTGAATATAAAAAGGACAAATGGAGTCCAACTTATCAACCACCAAGTTGATTCCTTTGGCTTTGTCCAAGTTGGTGATACCAAAGCCAGTGGAGATAGACATGGAGTGGGCCTTTTTGTACTTGGATATATAGTTTTTGAACCGCTCCCTCATCTGTTTGGATGACAGATCCAGCCTACCTTTTGTTTTGTTCTTGAGTTCATTGGCCATCAGGAGATAACCATTGACCTTAGAGGATTGAGGTTGGCCAACACGTGTTTTGTTGTTGGATCCAAAGCAGGCATTGTAGTTGGAGGGAATTTTCAGCCAGTTTACCAGGATGATGTGATCAGCTCTCTTGAGCTGACTTGAGCCCTTGGAAGCTGATGGGGGAGGATTGTTTGTTGTGGAGTTCCTTGGCGATGTTCTCTTGGGTGTGTTGGACTTGTGGGGGGAGGTTTGCTGAGGGGCCATTTGAAAGAGTTCGGGCTACGCAAGTGATGAGAGCGATAAAGTGATGAGAGTGGTGAAGTTTTGAGAGCGATAAAGTGGATGAGAGTGATCAAGTGATGAGAGCGGTTAAGTGATGAGAGTGATGAAGTTTTGAGAGCAATAAAGTGGATGAGAGTGATCAAGTGATGAGAGCGGTTAAGTGATGAGAGTGATGAAGTTTTAAGAGCGATGAAGTTTTGAGAGCGATGAAGTGGATGAGAGTGATCAAGTGATGAGAGCAATAAAGTGATGAGAGTGGTCAGTCAATTTTATGATGAGGGTGGGGGTAAAAAATTTTCCAATGAGGTTGGAGGTAGAAGGAGGTGGGAAGACAGGGGTGTATGACGCTGACAGGTGGTGGATGCATTTAAATACTTTATTTGAAAAAACCCACTTATTTCAGGTTAACTTTGACACGTCTGATCCGAAATAAGTGGGTTTTTTTGATTTTTAATGGCGGGTTTGAAATGGCGGATTTGGGTTGAAACCCGCCATTAAAAAATGGCGGGTTTGGTTAACTTTGATACCCCCTATTAATGATATAAAATGTGAAAAACTAGAGAAAATGAGATTAAATTTTAATATTTTGAAAATTACATGTTTAATGATAATTGATTATTCAAAGCATTTCAACATAAGCCACCAAGTTAATAAAATAATTCAAAGCTTAAATGCAATTCTTGAGGATTTATTGCAAGTAATGACTGAGCAGTAATAATGAATGATCCATTTCTTAGTGCTGAAAATTTGTGAGCTGAATGCACTAATTTCTTAGAGTTATTTCAAGTGTAACAATTTGGTTTTAAAATTAGATACTTAGTTAAAGGAAGGTAAGTTGGATTTTCCTGCAAAAGAAATCTCTGGGCTCAAAGAATTGTAGTTTCCAGGGTGCAAAAATAATCTACTGCAAGCATCCAGGAAAAATTCTCATTACTTGAATTTTTTCTTATCCACTAAATCATATTAATATGTTTCAAAACTCTATATCTTAATTAGGTATCTGAAAAAAAAAAAACCTCCCATGTGATCAATCCATAAAATTTAACAATTTCTTGACTCCAATTAATGTGGCCCAAGGGATCAGTGAAGAATGCAAAAAATGTTGGAAGTCACTATAACTTATCAGATACCAGTCTCAAGTTATCTTTCTTGACCAAAGAAACAAACACTGAAGTTTGAAATTGCTGTGATATCCCCAGGATGGATTATAAACTTCCACAAGCTCCAGAGAATGATTTTTTGTGAAAGAGAACCATTAGGGAGTATCAGAGCTAGAAAAAACTCCATTTTTTCAATGGTGGGTTTAAAACAAAATCTGCCATTGAAAAATGAAAAAACTCACTTATTTTGCATCAGGTGTGTCAGAGTTACCTGGAAATAAATGTGTTTTTTTCCAATGAAGTATAAAAATTTTTCTCTCTTTATCCCTTGCTCATTCACACACAAGCAGAAAACCCCCTCCCCTCCCCCCCTCTCTCTTTATATCTAACATTCAATCAATGCAAACAAATGAGGAGCTCAAAACACCAACCTGGATTGATTGCTTGTAATGGAATTGAATTGGAATTATCAACTCATCTCTTACTCAGACACACCCAATCAATCTGTAAGATATTCCAAGGACCTTTCAATTTGATCATCAACAATTGAATCAATATTTCCCTTGCATACAGTGCCAATGGCATTCATCTTGGAAAGGACAATATGCCCATAACACTTTCTCAAAAACATCTTGGTGAGAAGGCTATCATAATAAGTGTAAAAACCATTTTTGAAGCCCAAGGTGCTGTTGAGAAAGGCACAACATATATCAGGATTTTTAACTGTTAGCCAACTGGCACAAAAATAATCCCAGAACATAGGGTAATTTGTTTGTCTTTTGATTTTCATTTGTCATACTCAAACCCATTTTTCATTGGATTGATGAGTACTGATGTTTTCAAATGATTTATCTTGTCTATATAAAGGGCCTAAGGGAGTTAAATTTATTTTTGATGAACTTTAAGTCTTCTCATCGTTTTTATCTTTTCATAAGGTGTGATCAAATACACTAACTTTTTTAAAAAGCTCTATGGTTGCACCTTGAGTCAAATTTAAAACCACAAGGAAACTGAAACTGCATTTGGTATTGCAGTCATATTGGTAATCATAAGCTTGAAGAATTCATTTGAAGAAGCTAAAAAGATAAAAGGATTGATCCAAGAGTTTTAAGATTGGTTAAAAATTCAAAGAGATCTCTGTTTTTATCCTCCAAATATACAGTTTGATTGAGCTTTTTGCAAAAAATTTCAAAAATGATGAAGAGCACCTAGATTCCCTTAATTCATCACATTAATAACATTTTTTTCCAGAAAAATTGTGAAAATCCCACCCCAGGTGTGCAAGGCTTTTCAAAAATAAACCTGGTGGATTTTCTGCACCACTGGGTTGAGTTATTGATTATGGCTGAAGTTTCAAGGATGGAGTACTTGAAACTCCAAGAAACACCCACAATCAATTGTTGTTGTGTTGAAGTCCTGGTTATGGTTATCATCATACCATGTTTTTTATGGGAGCTGGAATCTCTGTTCACTGGGTAGGGAATGTATTTAAATACAACATTTTAAATTAAAGGAAGAAATTTGAAAAAAATGAATAAAAGGAAATGGAAATAAGAAGGGTTCCAAGAAAATACAGTCCTTCAGAAGGTAGATGCATTGATACATCAAAGGTGGAGATGAAGAATAGGGAGAAAATAAATTTGATCAATTGAAATGGATTAATTGTTACCCAGAAGGCCTATAGAGATGAGAGACTCATGAGAATAGTGCATGACTTCTAGATTTCCTCCTGTTCCCAGTCATCCACTGATTCTTTGTTCTGAAGTTTATCTAAAAGCCATTGGTGTTGTCCATGTTGATCACAAGATGGATATGATTGATGGGATGGGGGAAAAAATCAATCCTAAAACTGGTGTTGTGATTTACACCTCACACCAAGCAGTTAGAGCATCCCACATGCAATGGGTCAATGTGGGTTCTACTCCCACCAACTGTGTTACCTTTTACCTGTCATTACAGGTTATGAGCCCAGCACTGCAGCTGTAGCATACTTATTGAATTTAAAAATGAATATAACACTAAAAAATTGAATAAAAATACATGAATATGGGGTTAAAGGGTGTGCCAAATGGGTGCTTGGTGTATGGGGGGGGGGGGTTCTTGTGATGCAAACCATGCACAAAGCAGTTATAGCTTGACAGTTAGAGAATCTCTTATGCAATGGGTCAATGTGGGTTTGACTTCCAATGAATGTGTTACCTTTTACCTGTCATTAAAACTGGGTTTTGAGCTTGGGAGTTGAAAAACTTGTTGAGCCCATCAAACAAGCCAAGATGGCAATTGACACTTTTTTTTATGGTCTGTAAAGCCTTTCTGGGCAGCAAACAAATTTATTTGGAAATTTGCTAAAGCAAACATGGCACCCAGAAAAGCTTTCTTGGCACCTGGCCAAGTTTTAATTGGGGCCAGGACAGATTGGTTGGGCCCATTTCCAAGTTTATCTTGGCGCCAATCAAAGCTGGTTGCTTTGAACCACCAAATACAAGTTTTTTTTTTTTTAAGAAAAAAAACCAGTTGAAAGTTGTAGGGAGGGAGGCTGCTCATTTTGGTGCAACCAGCTTTGATTGGCATCCAGAGAAGCTTGGTTGGGTACAAATTATTTACACCCGCAAGACCAACCCAATCAAGACCTCTGGGAACCCATCCAAGTCCCGCTGGGCGCACACCAATTTGAACTTGGAAAGGTGCCCAGACACACTTTATAGACCATATCATCCCAACATAATTGATCAAGATAAAAAAAGAATTATAGTTAAAATCTTCCTCCTTTGAATGGGCACCCAAAAAATTTGGAGAGGAGAGAGATAATAAAAGAAACTGATGATGAGACTGAAAAAAATCAAATCTTCTTGATATCACTTCACCAAAGCCTTTGAGCGGGGCATTCTTAGAGCTTGAAAGATTCCAAGGAGTGGGGGAAAAGCTACCGGGATAAAGTTTTTTAACATTATTGATTCTGATGAGACTTGTGGTGGCAAACAATTAAAATTGATTGGTTGATCTGGCAAGACATTTCCCACTCAACTGACAGCTAAATTCTATGATTTTCTTGATAAACAGTTTTGAGGAACTAGATCTCCATTTATTGAAGCCTGGATGGGCTGCCTCAGGGCATTTCCCGCTGCCATCATCTCCTCAAAGAGAGTTCAGATCAATCTCCATCAATCTTGGTAGCTTTGATGGTCAAAATATTTTACCCATGAAAATAGCCACTTTCAAGGCAAACTTGATTGGAAAAACCATGTAACAACCATCACACTTTTTTTTTGTTGTTTTCTGATCTTGAAATTACTGGAAGGGAAGAAGATTTGGATTTTGTTGAGTTGCAGGTCTCTTACTCCTGGGTTGTTATTGAATTTTGAAAGAATGGATACTGCTGGGGCTATATCTGGTTGTGTCTGGCAGGAGAGGTAGTTCAGGATTGCAGTGTAGGTTCTGTAATTTATGTTCAGCTTTCTGAGGTGTTCTATTTCTTCCTCACTTTCCTTCAGGAGTTGGATGCCTGCTTTAAGAGGAGTGAGGACATTTTTTCCATTGGAGAGGCCCAAGAAGTTTGAGTCCTTTTCTGATGATTTTTCTTTGAGAGAGAGTTATTTTTAGATCTGAGGTAGTCAAGTCCATTCCTAGGAGAGTGTCTGTACTTTGAGCTGACAATTTGGGAAAAAATTTGAGGAAGAGGGCTTAAAATTCTTGGGTTCTTCTGGCCACAATGAGGTCATCTACATAAAAGAAGAGTACAGAGTTGTATTCTGGGTGAATATAGAGACAGGGATTGGATTTGGATTGAGAATATCTGATCTCTTTAAGCCAGTTGGTGAGGGTGCTGGGCCAATTTTCTGGAGGTTGTTTCGGACTGTAGAGATATTTCTTCAGTTTGAGGAAACAAGCAGTTATTGTGCATCCTGAGGGAGTTTTAATATAAATGATTTCTTTCAGAGGTGCATACAGAAATGCTGCATTCACATCAAACTGCCTAAGGGTGAGCTTCTTGGAGATGAAAAGGATGAGGATTGTTAGAAGAGTGGTGAAATTTCTGGTTGGAGAGAAGGTGTTGTCATAGTAAATGCTGGGGATCTGTTTGAATTCCTGGATGCAGATTCTGGAATTTTTATTTTCAGGAGAGGAAGAAGTTGCAGGCTTAGTTTCAAGTACCATGATGGTCTCTGGATAGGATTCTGGGATTATGGTTGCATCTTCCCATACTTCTGTTTTTTTATGGAATCAAATTTGGTTTTGATGGCTTCCAAAAACTTGTCCCAAGTGCTGAGGTATGTGTATTTGACTGGTTTTACTCCTGAGGATCTTTCTCTCAGATTGTATCTGGGGGGATTCTGCTTTATTTTTGGAGCTGGAGAGTTTGCAGGGCTGTCCTGTTCTTGTTTGTTACTTGAAAACATGTCTTCATCATTTTTTTAAACTGACCCTTTGCCTTTTCTGTAGTCAGAGGATGCTTTGCTTTTATTGTCTGAATCTGGGAAGTTTTTTGGTTCTCTGAATTGTTTTTTGGGATTTTTCTGGTCTGTGTTCTCAAATTCAAGATCTATGGATGGTTGGCTTCTTTTTCTTGAAAAAAAGGTGAGGAATATGATGTTTTTGGTCTCAACAATTATACCAGAGTCTGATAATATGTGGTAAAATCTGAGATTTTTTTTGAAGCCTATCAGAATACCTGTTTTGCCTTTGGGTTCTAGCTTAGAGAAGTTTTTATTAGTTGGTGTTAGGAAGGATACAGGATTTACAATGGGGTGGAAGTAATTCAAGGGAAGAGTTTTGGAATTGAAGAAGGAGTCAGGAAATGTTTTGGATCTATGAAAGGGTATCTGGTTCAGTGTAAGGTTACTGGCGTTGAGAACAAAGTTCCAAAGATTTTGTTCAGGCATGAGTTGTGGAAGATGGTTCTGAGTGACTCAATTATGGTTCTGTTGTGTCTCTTGGACATTCCATTTTGTTGAGGAGTGTAGGGATTGGAGTATCTTTTTCTGATCAGCTTCTTCTTACAGTATTCCTTAAAAATTCTGTTTTTGAATTAACCACCTCTTTCAGAATGCAAAATTCTGGGATAGTAGTAAAATATTTTAGCTTTGAGATCTAGGATATGGGAAAGTGTATAAAGGGTTTTGTCTTTGATTTGACAGGGATACCCAAGCAGTATACAG
The DNA here is from genome assembly GCA_025617555.3 of Puccinia polysora. Classification (NCBI taxonomy): domain Eukaryota; kingdom Fungi; phylum Basidiomycota; class Pucciniomycetes; order Pucciniales; family Pucciniaceae; genus Puccinia; species Puccinia polysora. Next base: position 19,575,924 of record CM062621.1, on the reverse strand, counting down.
AGTGACTTTCAAGCACAGTCAAAAATTATCTACAATTTTTAAATGAGGCAGGTGTGATTGGTCCAAAAATTTCCCAATGGAGTTCTTCTAAGGGTCTGGATGCTGGCTTATGTCAGCTTTTAAAGGATGCCTTAGTTATTTTTCCAACTTCACAGGAGTCACATATAGTATCTGTCTTGAAAGGTATGTTTAACTTGTTTCTGATCCTGTGATATCTGAAATGTCCTAGGGACTTGTGCAGGAGTCCTTGACTGGAGAGAAAGAATTTTTCTTAAAGTTTCCTGAGTGGTATAACAGGCAATTTGTTATGGTAGTGGCATTTGAGAGCCACCAGTCCTTCTTTGGACACAGAGAATTTATTGATTTCAAATTTGAATTCACATTGGTCTAGTAGTAGAAAACAGAAAGAGAAAAGGTTGGCAGATAGCTCAGGCACATAGAGAAAATAATTTAAACATAAATCAGACCCATCTTCACTCTTTGGGAACACTGTTCTGGATCCTTTAATGTCCAGTAAGTGAGTTCTAAACCTGGTCTTTACAGATCCTAGTTCTTCTGAGGATAGATTTTCAAAGAGTCTGGAATCTGAGATCATGTGGGAAGTAGAACCGGAATCAAGGATCAGGCAGTTGTCTAGGGCTGAGTGAGAGTGATGAAGGCAGCTGAAAGAGAAATGGGTTTCTCCAGTTTCTGGTATATTTGGTCTGAGCTTGGGATGAAGAGTACAGCATTCAAAGATAGAGTACTGAGCCAAAGGGCTGTTTTTGCCTTTTTGGAACCTGATTGTGCTTGAGTTGGTAGCATTGAGCAAGGTGGTTTTGATTTTCACAGGAATCATGGAATTTTTGTCATTCATGAATCTTCTCAAATGTTCAAGGACAAGATCGGTGTTAAAGAGCCTATTGGAGTGGGTTATCTGTTTACTAATTTTGTCTGTACTGGTTGGTAGCTTTTAAAGGATGGTATATCCCAGAATATCTTTGGGGATAGAGATTCTCACCTTGAGGAGCTGGTTTATGCACCTCTTGATTTGGGTGATGAAATCTGGACATTGTTTTGGTTGAAGTTGATTTGGAGGAAATCCTTGTATACTTGGGCTTGGTTTGGTGCTTTGGATGAGGCAAATAATTTTAGGATGGATTTCCACACCACCTTTGAATATTACTTGTTCTTGTGGTTGATGAAATTTGTGTGAATGGGGGGGTCAAACTTTGAGATCAGAATGGTTATGATGCTAAGATTTTTGAAAATGTTGAGGTTCTGGCCTGGTGAGTTAAGTATGTCTTTAAGTCCTTGTAGCTCCAGAAAGTTGTCCATTCCTTCTTTCCAAAGAGAGAATTTGCCCAGGTTTAGGCTTGGGATTCCTTCAATGGAGGTCTTGATAATGGCTTGGGTCAGTGCCTCCAAAATATTAGTTGCTGGTTTTGAAGAGTAGGCTTGTTTTATTTTTCAAGGATTCTTCCTTACAGAAATGATTGAGCTGTCAATGATCCTTTTTGTGGTGGAGTGTTTTGGTGCTCCAAAACCTAACCTATAGCCATCAGACTCACTTTTCAGGTATAAGGAAAGCTGCAACCCTCAAAATTACCTGAAAAATGGATTCTACACCAAAAATAAACCCTAGTCACTCAGCCAAAGTACCCCTCTATCTCTCATGGTTTAAAAGATACAGCTCAAATCAACCCTGGCCTACCCATACCCCTACCAGGTTACACAGATCAGTTCAAGTTCATGGACATAACCTGGATACCTTCAAGTAAATACTCCATACAGTACAGCCATACATCACCAAACAAACCTTCAGCAGTATACATAATTAATATATGCAAGAACCTGCATGCAGCACCAAACAAACCTGCAGCAGCATACATAATTAATATATGCAAGACCCTGCATGCAGCACCAAACAAACAGCTGTATACAGAAGAAATATATGCAAGGCACTGCATGAAGGACCAAACAAATGACCAACCACCACTATACAGAAGAAATATATGCAAGGCACTGCATGAAGGACCAAACAAATGACCAACCACCACTATACAGAAGTAATCTATGCAGGGGGAACCTGTATCAATGCAGCACAGCAATGCATTCAAGGGTCTACATGCATGTAGATCCTGCACAGCCTCCTCCTCTGACCAGCCAAAATGCCTCATGAACTGTATTCACTGTACTAGGGAGACCTTCAGGGGAAGCCCTGAGGGCAGGATTTTTTATAAATAGAGGGTCTCTCTCCCCCATCCAGGTCCCATCAGTTCCCCCATCATCACCTCCAGGGATCACCATGCCTCCTAGGCACCCTTATCCCATACTTTTACCATCCTCAAACAATATCCCATAACCAATAATGTGACCATCATCAAGTCCATATCACATACCATCACCATCATCAATCATCACCATCCACCATCAACCATCACCAACACCCTTGACCATCCATCATCATTACCCCATACTTTTGACCATGAACCAACCCAATAACCCATACTCTTGACCTTCACCCATCAACACCATTATTTAATCAATATCCCATACCCTTGAACATCACCACCATTTCTCCATAACTTGAACATCATCCATCACCCTCCTCATCAATCATCATCATCCATCATCAATCATAATCACCATCCATCATAATCATTACCCACAATCATCATCATCACCCACCATCATCATCATCACCCACCATCATCATCACCACTCATCATCATCATCATCCATCATCATCACCTAACTCATCCATCATCAACCATCATCATCATTTATCAAGTATAGGCTCAACCATTTCAACCTTTATCCAATCATCACCTGTATCATCAAAGGAGTATCAATCAGTAACCAAATAAAAATAAATAATAAAAAATATATATAAAGAATAAGACTAGATAAAGGATTATTCCCTTAATCAGCTTCTATCCACCAATTCACCTATCTGTTCCAGCATTTCTTCCTTATCAAGATTGACACATTTGATCCTAGGTCTAATAGAGACTACTATAGTAGCATCTCTATCTGAAAAATCAGCCACCAGTCTCTTTTCTTTTATTTTTGTGAGACTAATATAGTATTTGGAGGGGAAGGAAATTCAAAACCACCCTTAGTATTCCTCTATCTTATCAATAGTTTTAGTACTAAATTCCCCCTCAAGTGACTTCCAGCAATCTATTTGCTAAACTTTACCCATTCCCAAAGGAGTCTCTACAGCGTATTTTGGCTGTTAATTGTTTTGAGGTGCAGGTCTCTCAATCCTGGTGGTATTAATTACTATTTTTCTAAAAACCAGAAATTCTGAGCTATCTTGTTCTATTTAAAAATGATGAGACAAATAGAAGGCAGAAGGATAAAAATATTGTGGGGTTTTTTTGATGGCACTGGGATTAAATCTTCAGTTCAAGTTACAAAGGAAAGAAAATTGAATGTTGGGTCTGAATGGTTTTGAAAAGACCTTGATTAATTTTGAGTGTCTGGTTGTTATCAGCCCTGTGGTCTATACTGCAGTGAGGAGTCTTTTTTTGTCTAAGTTCTACCCAACAGAAATTTCAACTCTTGGTCTTGAAGTGTTGGCTGATATTCTAGTGGTGTTATTTTGTGGGAGTGCTGAAGGATGCTGAGGTGGAGGAGGTTGTTCTAGTGGTTTTATTTTGTGAGAGTGATGAAGGATTCTGAGGTGGAGGAGGTTGGTTTTTCAATCAATGTTCTTCCTGTGGTTTGGTCAAGGTTCATGATCTCTTGTTTGTTCAATTGAAGATTGGCTTTGGAAGGGGCTGGTTATTTGGTTGTTCAATTGTAGGTGAATGGTTGAGGGAGGTTTGACAATTGGTTGCTTTTTCAAGGTGGTCTCAATCCTTGTTTTTTTTGATTGAATGGCTGCTTGAGGATGGCTGGTTCCTCAGTCAATTTTTTGGTTGGTCTTTTTGGAATAGATGATGGTTGAGGAGTGGATTTCTCTAGGATTAGGAAGGAGGATCTGATTGTATTTGTGCAGGAATTTTATCTTGTGTGACTACAGGAGTTATGCCAATTGGGATAACTCCAGGCCATGTAATTTTTGGTTTGATAGCTGTGGCAAGTTGTCCCAATCAGGGTAACTCACCTTGATGGAAATGTAGTTGCTTGAGAGCAACTACATCAAATTGACTACAGAGTTTTTTTTCAATGTGATGGAATTTCAAAAGATTGGAATTTTTTGGAGGATTACTAGGAAAAACTGGCATTGAGTGGTAGTTTTGAAACTTGGAATTGTGTGAGATACAATTCAATCAAGCTATCAGGTGTGCATTCACAAGGGATTGGGCATTGGCAGATTTTTGTGTGGTGCTCAATAGATGATTTTTGGAATTGAGATGTTGTTTTTGATGTGATTGAATAATTTGGAAGGTTGAATGATTTTTTTCTGGTTGATGGATGGATGATGAATAAATGGAAGGTTTTATGGTTGAAATCCACAATTTTGAAATTCACCATTTAGTGTGTATGTGTATTTCAGAAAACAGCCATTTTTAATGGTGGGTTTGGCCAAAGAAAATGGCAGATTTTCTAACTCTGATTCACACTTTTGGTGATTAGTCTAATTTGGTGATAGCAAAAGAAAAGAAAAAGTAAAAATAATCAATCAAATATATTTTTATGAGATTTGAAAGATATTCTATGGCTACTACTCCTCCTTCTCCATCTTAAATTGATCACAAGACAATAATTGAACTGATGATGGTTTTAATTATTGAGGAATAATTTCAAGGAAGATATGAAGAAATTTGTGATACAGTGACCAAAGCTGGATTAAATGAAAGAAAAATTCAGTTTCCAGTTTAAATCAAAAGTTTTTCACACTTTGAAATTGTGGTTTATTTGTTACCATTACTGCACAATATCCCCTCTCCTCAGTATAATCTACCTTAGCCTAATAGAACCACAGATAAAATAGGGTTTCTGGATTGCAAGTGACTTCCTTTGACCATAAATTCCAATTTTCTTGCCAATATTTCATGGAATTGATAAGAAACATTGGCTCCCCCCAAAAAAAAATTGCTTTCAAAAATTTTTCATTGAGAAAAAAAGAGAGGTTAACTTGGAAAGCACCTGAAAAAAAAACATGATTTCATGGGGAATTCACCCATGGAAAATGCAATGTCACCCATATTTATACAATAATGAAACTGAATTTAACTTGAAAATAACCATTCTCAAACAAGGAGGTCACTGGATTCAACCAAACCAAAGAAGAATTTACAAAATCATCTACTCACCATACAACAAATCCCCACTCTTTTTTCAGGAAATTTGACACATTGAACAAGGGAAAAACTGATAAAGTATCCTCATCTCAAGAATTTTTTTTTATAAAATTATAAATTTTTTTGAATATTTTATTCAAGATAAATCTTTTAAATAGGCTCACAGATTCAAATTATGAAACATGGTCACATGCAGTATTGATTCAATTACAGGCAATTGACCTTGATAAATATATTTTCAAAGATACACCTAGATCAGAATTATTTTGAACTTCTATCATAATAGAAATAAGAAGATTATTAGTTCCTGGTTAATAATTCAATTAGAAACACAAAATTATATCTTCCAAAATTAAAGTTTCAAACCCCTTTTATCAGTTTCTGTTACAAAAATACCTTAGCCATATGTTCAACACTTAAAAAATATCATTTTAAAAGTTCTAGTCAAATGTTATATGACTTAAATAAGCAAATCTGACAAATTTAACAAGGGGAATCCACTTCAATTGAATATAATCTAAAAGATTTGAAAAAATAAAGTTGGCAATTATACAAGAAGGAGGGGATATTGAAAATTAATTGGTTACTAGAGTCAATCCAGTCAAGATTGAACATCAAAAAACAGTCAATAAATAGTTCTGAGCCCCCTCATAACTTTGAAAGAATTTTTGAGGAATTTATTGAAACAAATCCATTATCTCCTTTTTAGAATAAGAATTCAACATCCAATGAATAAAATCAAATCAAATCAGTCAAAAGTTGGATTAAATGCAAAAAAAACTTTGTTTGGGCCCTGAAAGTCCAATTCAATTTAATTCTCAGAATGAAGCAGGTTTACAAGCTTGGATCATAAAGAAAATAAAATCTGGTGAATTGAAAGTAGGTGATAAGAGGGTTATTGGTAAAAAATAAGGCTGAAGACTCTATTACCAACAGGTTCTATATGTTCTAAAAAATCAAAACAAATTTTCACAACACAAAATAACAAATTTTATGGGTGGAGGGTGGAGCAAGATGCAAATTTTACTTTTTAAGTTTTGTTTTTTTATGCATTGAGCCTCTGAGAATAGTTGCAGATGGGAGATTTTCTGCAAGGTGCTCCCAAAAGTATGGGTGTGGTGCTGGTTCAAGTGGAAATGCTAGTTGTTTGAGGGTTGACAGGAATTCTTTTCCAACCAGGCAGCCAAACACACACAGAGGCGTTCCCCAGGATGGGGAAATTGGTTCTCAACCTCAAGATTGGATGAAAGAGCAAGCAAAGAATGAGGCTGGGTGATTATAAGCTCATCCAATCTGCAATGGTTGGGATGGGTGGCAGGAAGTTCTGCTCCTAGTCTATTGGATGCATTGCAAGTCAGGGGGGAGCATTGATGGAAGTAAAAGTGATGGCTAGCCCTTTTGAATGAAGGTGCACCATTTTTGTGATGTTTTGTTGCACAAAAAGAAACATTATGAAAAGGGTGCAACCCCAAGCCACTCTCAAAAACTAAGGAAAGCCTGCTGCTTCTGCCTGGTGGGTGACCATTGCCACCTGTTGCTAGTGAAAAAATCTCATTCTTGACTAATTTATATTGATCTGGATACCCTCCCAATTCCTCATCATTTATCAATTCAAACTAAATGGAAAAACAAAAAAAAAATGATGGAAATGAAAAAGGATGACCCCATAACTAAGGATTCCTCAAACAATTCCAATCAATAAACAAACTAATTTTAAACTAATACTGAATCATTTTCAGCGCCAGGATGTGGATCAGTGGAAAAGAAAGACTGGCAGAGAACAATTTTTTGATGAGATCTTGGATTGTTTGATTTCAAGCATATAAATTCATGGATATTGACTGGCAGAATTTTCTTTTATCCCAACTGGTTTTGGATGATATTAGGAATTTTATTATTTGATGATGAGCATTGAGGAGAAGGAGGAGGAGGAGGGAGGGGGGGGGGAGGTTGGTTAGAAATGATGGGTTTCCTGTGCACCATTTTCAAAATGTTTGGTTTCATTTTACCAAAAATCTTGGAAATGGTGAAACCTCATCCAATTTCCAAGATTCCTGCTTCTGCTTGTGGGTTTTTAACCCCTGAAACCTGTAAATTTAACTCAAAGAAAATTTAGGAAAAGGGCTGAAACCCCTTGGAAAAGGTCCCAAAGTCATGAAGCTCCAAAATATGGTGCAAGTTTGCCAGGGAATCAGTGTGAAATGTCCCCAAAATGTTAACTATATGCCTTTCCACTACCCCCATCTATTTTTTACATTAAAATTAGGGCCATGACAAATTCAAAACCCTACATAACACATACAAAACTCACAATGGGTTTTGTGGCATGGTTGAAAACCCTTTCAAGAGCTGTTCACAACTCAGATGGGTTGTGAGCTGGGCCACACAACCCATTTTGAGTTGTTGCATGCCATTAAAAACTTGCTCACAACTGCAGGGCGCTTATCAAAAAAAAAAAATCAAAATCAAAATCAAAATAGATTAAAATAAAGAAAAAATTGAACAAAAAAACAAATACATCAAAAAATGTAAAAAAAAAAAAAATCAAAAAAATTGAAAAAAAATACAAAAAATTAGAAACAAATTGTGAAAATTTAACAAGTCCAGGTCCATGAATGAAAATTCATGGCCCTATGAATAAATAAAAATAAAAAATAAATAATTCCAAAAAAATTGAGAAATTGTGCCCAAAAAAATACAAAAATGCAAAAAGAATAATAAAAAGGAACACTATACATACAATACAGCCCTGAAATAAAATAAAATAAAATATAATGTTTGAATAAAATAATTTAAAATACAAGAAAATACAACCATTTTATTGTATATTAAAAAAGAAATTGAATTGAATCAAAAAAAATTCAACTAAACTAAATTGAACAAAATAAATTTAATTAAAATGATTCCATTTTTATCATTTCATGAAGTCAATCAATCAACCCCCAAAAAAGAGGAATTTAAGTTCACCTCAATAGACTATCTTTAAAGTAAAACCGCAAAAAAAACAAGTTCAACTTGTTTTAAGCTGATCCCATCATAAGAACTAAAAGGACTTCTTATGATGGGATCAGCCCAACACAAGTTGAAATTATTTCATTGGACTAGTGAAAAACTAAATAAAACCCCCAAAAAAATAGGGTAAGTCAATTGAGGGGGACTTGGTACAAGTCCATATCAATGGACTAGCCCTAAAGTAAAAACACAAAAAAGAAAAATTTAAACTTGTTTTAAGCTGATCACATTATAAGAAGTAAAAAAAATTCTTATAATGGGATCAGCCCAACACAGGTTGAACTGAATTACCAATAAAATATCATTTAAAAAAATCAAAATAATGATGTTAATGTTAAATCAAAACAATCAAAATAATGATGTTCAAAATTTGATAACCATTTATATCAATAGAAGTACATGATCAGCATCAGAATTACATGTTAGACCCAACCCAAATAATCAAATGATGTGATTTATATAAATTGGAATAAAAATAAAGTTGATTTTTGAGATGATAAACCCAAAACAAAGATTTATTTGAAGTCAAAGAAGAAGTTTCTGATACAATGGGAGTGATTGGAATCATCTCAAGTAAAAAATGTACTCAGTGATTCTTTTCAAAAAAAGAAAAGAATATGGCATCTGATGGTTCTTTTGCACCCATTTTCATAGGATTATAAGTACAAAATGACTCTGATGAAATGAATTAAATTGGCCTTGCATAAGTATCTGCTATTATTTGAACCACATCCAACTTTGAAAGCCATTTTGAAGAGGTAATATTTTCATTGATTTCTTTAACATCAAGCATTTGTTTGATATTCTCTAGCTCTCTGATTAAACCATGTATCTTAGCATATCATGCTTTATGTTTACTCACTGATTCTATAATTTTACTTTGGACTTTGAACCATCCATTTTTGTCATACCCAAGTGATTTAGAAATTAATCTAAATCCAAAATTGCAATCACCAACAGGATCCAAAACCTCACCCAAGAACTTATGTAAATTCTCAGGTATTTGATTTAGGTATTTAAATTTTGTTTCCTAAATAAAAAATCACTTAGCCAACATTAAAATCACTTTAATAAAATCAATACTCACCAAAGATGAGCTTCTGGTTGAATTCTACTTCACGTTGTGGAAAGTAAAAGAGGTCTAATCACCTATTAGTAATTGAGTTTGGAAGGCAATGATCTCAGTGTCTGTAAGGTTAAGGATGCTACTTTGTTCTTAAGAGAGGGAGAGAAAGAGGGTAAAAAAAAGATGATGAATTCCTTCCCTTCCCCTTCCTTTTCATTGTCCTCCAATCCAATCCTACCCTTCCATACTAAGAGCTGGGGTTGAGAGCGCGGACTTTTTGTCCACCATCTCAACCCTAACCTAGGTACAAGTGCAATAACATCCCAGCAGCAAATGTAAAAGAAACCCTAAGCCCTGAACCCTAGCCTAACCCTAACCCATTCCCTTCCCGCTTACCATTACTTACATCCAGTTTGTCCTTCTCATGATGGGGCCCTCCGCTGCGCCCTACTTGGAGCCCCCCGCTTGTCCGTATCTGCTTTGTGCGCCACGTGATTTCCTTCCCCACAGGTTGGCCGGCGCCCATAGCCCCAATCCTCCCGCCCTACCTCCCCAAACTAGCTTCCCACAAACCTGGTTGGGCCAGCTCCATTCCTGGGTCCATAATGTCTGAGCGGGCCGCGGCCTGCCACATCCAATCAAGCCCAACCCATGCCCAGTATGCCAAGCCCCGCGGTGCCTACTGCTGAGCCCGCAGCCGCCACTGCTGAGACTGCGCGCATCCGAGTGCTGAGCCTGACCTACCAAATGCTTAGCATGCCAACCGCGGCGCGGTTCCCAATGCAAGACTATATAACAACACCACAACATTCCAAATGAAGGGAGCCTAATCCACTTTCAGTCTCTTCCTCTGAACTATGAAATTCAGATTCTGAGCCTCAGTACTTGGAATATAAAAATCATATCACCACAAGTTCATTAAACCATGCAAATGAAAAATTCTCAAATTAAAACACTTAAAATTTTTGGTGTTTTTGGTGCCCTTCTAACACACCTTTCCCTCTTAATTTCCTTTTCAATATGTTCAAATCTTCAAATTTCATGCAAGGTTTCTTTAAATTTGTGTTTAATGCTGCTGCAAAATAAGAATTTTGGCTCAAGCCATGGCTTGAAAATAAAATTTGTTGCATTCTTGACCAGGGAATTCAAAGATCCACTTTAAATTCTTCAGGTTGTCCCATAACAATTGAACTTAGCTTATAAAAAAATTGAGAAGACTTGAGCACCAGATCAGCTTCAACCTTTCAAAAATTAAAAGCATAATTTATTAGTAAATACATTCAGGAATCATCAATCAAATAGGAATCATAAATCAAAAAGCCTTCATCAAAAATAAATTCAAAAAATCCAAAAACCCAAAAATCCAAGTTAATGAACTGCAAGATCCTCTCAATGCTATTATTTCACCTAATATTTGGGAACAGGGAAAACCCATTGTCTTGGAATGTGAATTGGTGCACACTTTGCCATCATGATCAGGCTTTAAATTCTCAAATTGTTCCCCAATTAGTTGAATTGCCTAAATTGACAATTTGCATCCCAAAGGTAACAGTTCTGTTGGAAGAAAAGTTCCTAACTTTATTCAAGAGTTGTTAAGCAATGAATGTACTGATTTTATTTTACCATAAATTTTTCCATCAGGGTATTTCCAAAAACCAAACATTTTCCCCAAAGAACTTGCAAGTAATTGTTTGAAATCAGCATGGGCACCATCTAACCAAAACATTTTTTTATTTCCAAATTCATGGTTGATAGAAGTCCATGCAGTTACAAACTTCTCTTTGATAGGGAAAATCTTATTTTCCATATACTCAAGCACATCCTCACAATATTTCAAGAAGAACTGTATACAAGTTTCAACATAAGCAATCCCAGCAGGTATGAACAGAAGAAGAAATAAGTTGGCCTAATTTGAGTTATGCATCATTGATCTCTGCCTCTCCCTTGATTTTAGAGGCCCCATAAAGTGCCCACATAGAAATAAAACTTTGCCATCCTTTAACATCATTACTGAAGAAAAATTGGCAATTTGCTTGAATATTTTTAGACAAGTGCCAAGAGCACAGCTTTCTAGATGACTCAGGGAAACCATGTTGAATATCATGAATCAGTGCTTTTTCACAGTCCATCACATATAATTTGGAAAGCCTCTTGGGATCATAAAACAACTCCTATAGTGGATTCACTGCCCAACTGTAGAACTCAAACACTTCTTTTTTTTATAAAAACAGAAGCCTTTGTAAAAGTTTTGCTGTTGGCTGTCATTTCTACAACATGCAATAGGGGGATGTTATACCTATTTGTTTGATAAGTACAATCCAAAAAAGCCATATGATGGAATTTTCTACAAAGTTTTATGGACTCAGGATGAGCCATGAAAAGGGCCTCTAAGTGACCCTCTCCACTGAAATTCAACCTGGGAACCCACTGAGTATCTTGAAAATTTTTGAATAGCACATCCATAACACTTTTACCCTTGAGTTCTGCTGCCTTTAGCCTTGTGGCACAACTATAAGTCTGGTGGCCCAAAAAAAAAAAAGTAAAAAGTAAAAATAAATAAAAATAAAAAACAAAAAAACTGAAGAAAAAAAATTGGTTGCCTTCCAGCATGACTAGCCCTAAAGTAAAAGGGCCAAAAAATACAAGAAGTCTTTTGAACAGCCCTAAAGTTAAAGTGCCAAAAAAATACAAGTATTTTGACAAGCCCTAAAGTAAAAACACCAAAAGAAAAAACAAGTTCAACCTGTGTTAAGCTGATCCCATCACAAGCTTAACTACAAAATAAGCTTGTGATGGGATCAGACCAACAAAAGTTGAACTGGCTTACCATTAAAATCTCATTCAAAACACTCATCATAATGATGTTAACTCAAAACACTCAACATAATGATGTTCAAAATGTGAAAACCCTTGATATTAATAGAATTACAAGATCAGAATCAGAACCCAAACTCAAATGATTAAATTAATCTATAAGTTAGAATAAAACTCAAGTTGATCTTTGAGGTGATCAACCCAACAAGCTGCTTTTTTAGAAAACAAGGAATGGGGTTTGTAAACTATGGGCAGGATTGGAATTACATCTCCCTTAAGTAAAAGCTGCACCCAATTGTTATTGTTTAAAAAAAAATGAACATAGGAGCTGATTGTTCTTTTACACCCAATATCATAGGAATAAAATTAAAACATGAATTCAATGAAATGAAATATATTGGTCTTTGATAAGTATCAGCTATTATTTGACCCATATCTAACTTTGAAAGCCATTTTGGAATCTGGAATCTTTTCATTGATGTCATTGAGATCAAGTCTTTTTTCTATCTTTTCAAAGCCTTTAATGCCACCAAGGATCTTAGAATAGCACATCTTATTTTTCCTCAATTTCTCAACAATTTCTTTCCAAAATTTAAACCATCCATCCTCATAATACCCAAGTGATTTAGCAATGACTCTAAACCCACAATTTTCATGACAAAATGGATCCCAAACCCCACCCAAGAAGTTATGTAAGTTCTTGGGTATTTGATTGAGGTAATCCACTTCCTAAAATCAAAAAGTTGTTAGCCCAAATTCTAAACTCATTGAAGGATTCAAAACACGCCAAAGATGAGCTTCTGTTTGACTCATCAATTGCTTCTTCTTCATCCTTCAGAAAGGAATCAGATTCCAACAGCACCAAACCTGATGAAATTTCAGTTTCTTCAACTGAACTTTGAAATTCCAATATAGAGCCTGACTTGGACTATAAAAATTCACAATCAGTTCATTAAACCAAAAAATGAATCTTTCACAAAAGAAAAGACTTACAATCATTTGTCTTTTAGTCTTTGGTGCCCTTATAATTCTCTTTGCTTGCTTATATTACTTTTCAACATGTTCAAATCAAGAAGTTTCTTGCCAGCTATCTATCAATTTTGGATGTCCTCTGCTTGATTGCAAGAATTTAGGTTCAAGTCTTGGCTTTGATCAATAATTGGCTGTCTCCTTCATCAATTGCTTCAACAGCCCATGATAATCTTGATCAGGATGATTCAAGATCATTGAATTGAGCTTCTCATGTGACTGAGAATTGTTGAGCAGTTCATCAAAATCAACCTTTAAAAATACAAAGGATCAAATTTTATTCAAGTAGGAATCATCATTCAAAAAGCATTAATCACAAATTGATTTGAAAAATCCAACTTAAACCAACTTACAGAACTAGAACTGCAAGGGTCATAATCCAGCCTCCACTGAGGATGAACATCTTTAGGCACAACAGAGCCTCTTGAAACTGGTAGCTCACCTATCTGGTGGGAACAGGGCAAACCCATAGTCATTGAGTATGAATTGGTGCACATTTCCCCATCATGGTTCTACTTAAACTTCTGCAATTTTTTGCCAACAAGTTTGATTGCTGGTAAAGACACCTTTTATCCCAATGGTAACAGTTCAGTAGGAAGAACTATTCCAATCTTTATTTGAGAGTTGTTAAGCGCAGCCTGAACCAATTTGATTTAATTGGAAACTGTTCCCTCTAGGCTTCTCCAAAAATCCAACATGTTTCCTGACAAGTTTGCAAGGAATTATTTGAGAGTAGCATGGGCCCCTTTAACCCAAGACATTTTTTTATTTTAAAAGTCTGAGTTTTTGCCAATCCAAGCCTTTACAAATTTCTCTTTGATATGGTTGATATTATGATCCATATACTTGTGTAAATCCTCACGGTCTTCCAAAAAACACTTTATACAAGTCATAATGTAAGCAACCCAAAACTAGGAAGATTAACAGTAGAGGCAGTGATTTGACACTTACTCTAAGTTCTGCATTATTGAAATCTGCCTCCTCTTTTGTTTTTGAAGCCCCATACTTATCCCACAGAGACCAGTAGCTTTTCTACCCTTCAATTTCATTATTAAAGAGCAATCTACAGTTTGCTTGTATGTTTTTAGAAAAGTGCCATTGACAGCACTGTCTTTTTGGATCAGGGAATGTTTGTTCTAGAGCACAAATAAAAGCTTTTTCACGGTCTGTCAAAAAGAATTTGGGAAATCTCTCAGGATCATAAGCCAAATCCTTTAGCGCATTTACAGACCAACTGTAGAGCTCAAACGTTTCTCTTGTTATTAAAAAAAATAGCTTTTGTGAAAGTTTTATGGTTGGAAGTAATTCCTACAACATGCAATAGGGGGATGTTGTACTTATTTTTATTATAAGTAAAATCCATCATATCTATATGATGGAATTTCTTGGAAAGCTTTAATGACTCTGGGTGAGCCAAGAATATGGCCTCCAAGTGACCCTCTCCACCAAATTTTGCTTGATGAACCCAACCTGAATTACCAAGTTGTTCAAAGAGGACCTCCATAACACTTTTCCCCTTTAGTTCTGCTAGCGCTAGCTTATGCTTAGTGTTATAAATTGTTTGTTCATCAAAATATTTGCCACCATCAATCTTGCTCAATTTTATTTTGAGTTAAAGTGTATTGAGCCCGTCATTCAAGCCTTCTCTTAGTTTTTCAAAGCCTACTCCAGATATTCTCCTCAGGTGAGGATGCACTGAGGGATGTGGGGATGGTTCATGGTTATGTTGATCATTCTTGTAGGAGATATGCCACAAGGGTTCCTGCTTTGTGCAACTTGCATGGATTAAAAAATTGCACCCAATCTTCCTTGTGGGTGTTTGCCTTGACCGTTTGGTGAGCAATTTCCCCAAGTACAAACCATGTCTATCACAGGCTAAATCCAAATATTGGTCATGCTTTGAGTTGAAAAATGTTAAAGCGTAACCATGCTTCATTTCCCATGTGTGACAATACATTTGTGCCTCTTCCCTAGTAGGAAAAGCTCTCATGGGAGGTGGGTAAAGTGGGTCTGTCATAGTTACATTGTTATATTGATGGCATAAACTCCATCAGTTTCCAGTTTCAATCAAATTAAATAAGGCAAAGGCCAGGAACATAAAATTTTACTTACCACCAGAGGTCATGTCCATTTCTGAAACATTTTGTTCCTCAATTGTCACCCTTGATGAGGATGCAATTTGGGCTTCCAATGATTCATTAACGTAATCCTTTGTTTGAACAGATTTTTTCATTGCACTAATGTATTCATTGAAAGCGGCCATGTTAAAAGGAGGATTGCCACTGTTCCAATAATGCAAAAAAAAAAATGTAATGCTACTTCAGTTTTCAATCCAACTTTCAATTGCACAACAGTTTGCTCACTTTCAAGTTGAGAAAGATTAATTTTTTTGGATGTTTATTTGTAGTTCCTATAATTTCACTTTAATTACACTTTACTGTCACTTTATGATTGCTAGATGTGGTCCAACAGTCCCACATAGTATGTGTTGATCCCAAATTTTGGTTGTTGAAACCCAAATGTGGTCCAGGGGGACCCAAAAAGTTTGGCACAACCCCCTGGGGGGCCATATTGGGCCGTAACCCCTGGAAATGGCTTAAGTCCACTGTTTATGGGGGTACACGGCTTCAATACGCCGTGTACGGGGGGTATATGGCCTCCCGGGGGTCATGCATGTTTGAGATGGCCCCTTGGGCGCGTGTAGATGCCTCCAAAACGCCTGCACGCGCGTTTTGGACGCGTGTATGGGCCCTCACGCGTCCATTGGGCCGTGTAGGGCCCAACACAACTCCCACACAGCGGGGAGTTGTGAACTTATCATCAGCCAATTAAATTATCCAACAGGTAATTAATGTGTACAGTCTTTGCTCTTTGCCAATAGGCAGAATGCTCAATTCAGTTCTTTTTGCGGTCCAATAGTCCCACCAGCTATGCAAAAATCCCCATATTTGAATTGAGGGCATTCAAATGTGGTCCAGGGGTGTCTAGGTACCCCTAATTACCCCCTAAAATGGTCCATTTGGGGCTATTTTGCCCCAATGAGGGTGTATCAAAGTTAGCAAACCTGCCATTTCTTTTGAACAAACCCGCCATTTTTAACGGAAGGTTTCTAAAATACACATACCAACTTGCTTGTGTATTTCAAAATGGTGGGTTTCATGGAAATGGTCTGAAATACTCATACCCCCTAACTGGGGCATTTCCAAATGGCGGTGTGGTAGACCAAACCTGTCCTATAGCCATCAGAATCACTTTTCTAGTATAAATATAATTTCAATCCTAAAATTAACATAATAAATGGATTCTAAATCATAAATAACCTATGGGAAATGTTAAATTCATGGTTCAATGAGCCATGTACACGGTTCAATGAGCTGTTTACACAGTTTGATGAGCCGTGTGGAACCCTACACGTCCCATTTGAGTTGTGTGGCACGCTAAACAAATTTTTATTTCTTTTATTTCTTTTATTTCTTTTATTTCATTTATTTCATTTATTTCATTTATTTCATTTATTTCTTTTATTTCTTTTATTTCTTTTATTTCTTTTATTTCTTTTATTTCTTTTATTTCTTTTATTTCTTTTATTTCTTTTATTTCTTTTATTTCTTTTATTTCTTTTATTTCTTTTATTTCATTTATTTCATTTATTTCATTTATTTCTTTTATTTCTTTTATTTCTTTTATTTCTTTTATTTCTTTTATTTCTTTTATTTCTTTTATTTCTTTTATTTCTTTTATTTCTTTTATTTCTTTTATTTCTTTTATTTCTTTTATTTCTTTTATTTCTTTTATTTCTTTTATTTCTTTTATTTCTTTTATTTCTTTTATTTCTTTTATTTCTTTTATTTCTTTTATTTCTTTTATTTCTTTTATTTCTTTTATTTCTTTTATTTCTTTTATTTCTTTTATTTCTTTTATTTCTTTTATTTCTTTTATTTCTTTTATTTCTTTTATTTCTTTTATTTCTTTTATTTCTTTTATTTCTTTTATTTCTTTTATTTCTTTTATTTCTTTTATTTCTTTTATTTCTTTTATTTCTTTTATTTCTTTTATTTCTTTTATTTCTTTTATTTCTTTTATTTCTTTTATTTCTTTTATTTCTTTTATTTCTTTTATTTCTTTTATTTCTTTTATTTCTTTTATTTCTTTTATTTCTTTTATTTCTTTTATTTCTTTTATTTCTTTTATTTCTTTTATTTCTTTTATTTCTTTTATTTCTTTTATTTCTTTTATTTCTTTTATTTCTTTTATTTCTTTTATTTCTTTTATTTCTTTTATTTCTTTTATTTCTTTTATTTCTTTTATTTCTTTTATTTCTTTTATTTCTTTTATTTCTTTTATTTCTTTTATTTCTTTTATTTCTTTTATTTCTTTTATTTCTTTTATTTCTTTTATTTCTTTTATTTCTTTTATTTCTTTTATTTCCTTTATTTCTTTTATTTCTTTTATTTCTTTTATTTCTTTTATTTCTTTTATTTCTTTTATTTCCTTTATTTCCTTTATTTCTTTTATTTCTTTTATTTCTTTTATTTCTTTTATTTCTTTTATTTCTTTTATTTCTTTTATTTCTTTTATTTCTTTTATTTCTTTTATTTCTTTTATTTCTTTTATTTCTTTTATTTCTTTTATTTCTTTTATTTCTTTTATTTCTTTTATTTCTTTTATTTCTTTTATTTCTTTTATTTCTTTTATTTCTTTTATTTCTTTTATTTCTTTTATTTCTTTTATTTCTTTTATTTCTTTTATTTCTTTTATTTCTTTTATTTCTTTTATTTATTTTATTTCTTTTATTTCTTTTATTTCTTTTATTTCTTTTATTTCTTTTATTTCTTTTATTTCTTTTATTTCTTTTATTTCTTTTATTTCTTTTATTTCTTTTATTTCTTTTATTTCTTTTATTTCTTTTATTTCTTTTATTTATTTTATTTCTTTTATTTCTTTTATTTCTTTTATTTCTTTTATTTCTTTTATTTATTTTATTTCTTTTATTT
Organism: Puccinia polysora; assembly: GCA_025617555.3. Lineage (NCBI taxonomy): Eukaryota > Fungi > Basidiomycota > Pucciniomycetes > Pucciniales > Pucciniaceae > Puccinia > Puccinia polysora. The sequence goes on along the minus strand of CM062621.1, from coordinate 19,557,772 downwards.
CTTTTATTTCTTTTATTTCTTTTATTTCTTTTATTTATTTTATTTATTTTATTTCTTTTATTTCTTTTATTTCCTTTATTTCTTTTATTTCTTTTATTTCTTTTATTTCTTTTATTTCTTTTATTTCTTTTATTTCTTTTATTTCTTTTATTTATTTTATTTATTTTATTTCTTTTATTTCTTTTATTTCTTTTATTTCTTTTATTTCTTTTATTTATTTTATTTCTTTTATTTCTTTTATTTCTTTTATTTCTTTTATTTCTTTTATTTCTTTTATTTCTTTTATTTCTTTTATTTCTTTTATTTCTTTTATTTCCTTTATTTCTTTTATTTCATTTATTTCATTTATTTCATTTATTTCATTTATTTCATTTATTTCTTTTATTTCTTTTATTTCTTTTATTTCTTTTATTTCTTTTATTTCTTTTATTTTATTTATTTCTTTTATTTCTTTTATTTCTTTTATTTCTTTTATTTCTTTTATTTCTTTTATTTCTTTTATTTCTTTTATTTCTTTTATTTCTTTTATTTCTTTTATTTCTTTTATTTCTTTTATTTCTTTTATTTCTTTTATTTCTTTTATTTCTTTTATTTCTTTTATTTCTTTTATTTCTTTTATTTCTTTTATTTCTTTTATTTCTTTTATTTCTTTTATTTCTTTTATTTCTTTTATTTCTTTTATTTCTTTTATTAATTTTATTTATTTTATAATAAATAATAATAATTAATAAATGATCAATTATAAGTTATATGGAGTGGTGTATGGGCCCCCACGCGTTTAGGGGCCCTACACAACTCCCACAGGTCGTGTGGGGCCCTACATGGCTCCCACATGGCTGGACCCGTGAATTTAACATTACCCATAACCTATGGTCACTTTGCCAAGGTACCCCTCTATCTCTCATTGATTAGAAGATACAACCCAATAAAATAAATCAGGGCCAAACTCTACCCAATCAGGTCTCACAGACCAGCAAAAGACCTATTGAGATACTCTGGAACCCCTCAAATACAAACAAAAAAGCAAATATAAATACAAGAGGCTGTGCAGAAGTATATACAGAAGGAAGTGAAAGAAGTTCCAACCTGAACCAAACAAACACGCAAATATACATACAAGAGGCTGTTCAGAAGTATACAGGAACAATATATGCAGGAGGAAGTGAAACTAGTCTTAACCAGAAGCAAGCTCACAGGTAGAAAATATACATACAGGAGGCTGTGCAGAATTATAAAGGCACAATTTATGCAGGAGGAAGTGAACCAGTTTAAAGTAGCACCAAAAAAACCACCAGTATTGCACAGCAATACATGTAGGTAGAATCAAGTAGCACCAAACAAACCACCAGCACTGTAAATCAATACACCTTATCTGAGATGCACAGAAATATATGCAAGGCTGTGAATGCATGAAACACCTGTAAAAACTTTTTCCAATCAGAAGAAATACCTCATGTAACTGTAAAATCCTTTTTCAAACGGCAGAAATGCCTCATGTAATTGTATCTCACTGTTCCTCACCAGAACAGGGAGAAACCTCTGGGGAAGCCTTGAGCACCACCCTGAGGAATGATTTTCCTATTTAAGGAGGGCCTCTCTGCCCTATCCAAGTTTTATCCTGATGACTCCAAAGGGCATCACTTCTCATCACTCCTCATGCCTACCAGGGGCATCACTCCTCACTACTCATCCCTCTAAAAGGGTATTAGCCCCTTATATTACACCCTTAAAAATCTCATCACCCATCTTTCATCCATGGTAAATCACCCAATAAGTCTTATTAGTTAAAGGAAAAGTCTAAACCAACAGGAAATCAAATAGGAATTATAGCACTCACAAATTTTGACCATTGAAAACCCCCACTTCTCTTCAAAAAGAAAAACCCTTGACTATTCATCATTTATCATTGGGATATTGGCTAAAAGATCACATTAAACTTATCAAGCCCTTACCAACAACCCAATAACTCCAGAATATTCTTAAACAACCCTATCAATAACAATCAATAATTAATATAGGTCTGATCAGAGAACTGTTTTAAGTCTCAAAGAAACCAGCCATTAATTTTAAATAAATTATTGTGCAGACTTAATATAGTACTATAAGGGCAGGTAATTCAAAAGCACCTTAGTATTAATAATACTCTAAAGGAGTAGAAGTAATACTAAATTCCCCTTCAAGGACTGCCAGCAAGGTATTTTCTACATTATTTATATAATCCCACAGGAGTCTCTACAGTGGGTTTCATGGAAATGGAAGGTTTCAAAAATCAAACCCGCCAGTATCATCCATCCACCATCCATCCCATACAAAACACCCATCTACACCTCCACATCAGAAAATAAATACATCTCTCACATGGAATATCTCCAAATTCAAAAAATTCATCCTTTCTCATCATCATCCTAAACCTTCAACCACTGCTTGAACTCCCCCATCCCCTTTATTCAATCAAACCACTCTCATAAATCTGGTTCATCCTACTTCATCTATAAGATTCATTCCTCCCTCCCTTCCTCCTTGATTCCTCATCTCACCCTTTGCTTCATCTCTCCCTCCCAAGGCCAGTCAATCATCATCCTCTCAAGCATTGAAAGGATTTCTGGAATACCAATCTACCCTACAAAGATCATTGACACCATCTCAGATTGGCCACGTTTATCTGGGTGATCCAACAAATCATCCACAAGGTAAACATGATATTAAAGTTGCTCAGTATTCCAGGAATCTCCCCAACTTTGCCTACAATGAGGATAAACCCTACGCCAAGGTAAGCTATCTTCTCATCAAATCTGGCTCCCCTCTGTTGGTCTATTCCATCCCTACATTTATTGGCTTACATAATCACTGACTTGACTTCAGATGCACTTGCCTAGATTCATTCCGTGATCTCTACTTTCCCCTTACATACAATTACTGACCCTTCTGGTGCTTTTTTGTATAGTAGCAGGACTTATTGAGCTAGAAAGATCCTGTTTGTTCAAAAAAACTCAATCCTTGAATGAAAAAGGTGGCTTTGGCATGAGTTCTGAATCTGAGACCTCCTTAGAGATAGCTGCCGGTATCCTTGGAAGGCCAGTCCTCAATGTGTATATGTATGTAGATATCAGTGAGTAATTTATATAATCCTTAGGTTTTATCAATTCACACCCATCACCACCACCTCACCCACCACATCCCCTCCTACTTTGGTTGGCACCCCTGGTAAGACCCCCTCCTTCTTATCCTCCTGCCCTTTGTGCCCCTCATTGGTTTCTGATCCTTTGATCATTCAACCTTCAGGTCCCCCCCACCTCCTTGCTCAATCCACCAGGTATTCTCCCCCCCTTCCTCCTCCTCCTCACCCTTGCCCTTGCTCCCTCCCTCCCAATTGATTGTGAATCAATTGCTCAATCAATTGCAAATCAATCACTCAATTGATTGAAAATTGATCAAGCAATTGATTGTGAAATCAATTGCCATGGGGTATTGATTCAAGTGTTTGATGAGCAGATGGTGAGCTGGGATGATGGGGTATTGATTGAAGTGTGTGATGAGCAGATGGTGAGCTGGGATGATCATTTCAAGTTTGTGATGAGCAAAGGGTGAGCTGGGATCATCATCATGAGGCAAGGGTGATTAGATGATGAGGCTGAGCATTTGGACAGGCACCTTGGCCCATCTGGCAATGGCACACTTAGCTTAGTTTTTGAAGCATCACTAACCAATGTTGAGGTCATGGGTTCAAATCCAATAGTGTGCAACTAAGTTTTGGCTCATAACTCTGCCACTGCCCTCAAAATGTTATACAAAAAATTGACTCCCTTATTGATCCTCACCCCAATCAAAGTATACAGTTGGGAGGGAAAAACATGGGAGGAGATGATTTGAAAAACATAAAGAGACGTGGAAAAAATAGTGCTTGCAACCCTCAAAATGTCATAAAATGAATTGAATCACTTCTTGATCCTCACCCCAAGCAAAGTAGTTGCATGGGAGGGAACAAGATGGGAGGAGATGATTTGAAAAAAAATACAGAGATCTGGAAAGATTAGGGATTTCAACCCTCAAAACTTTATGCAATGAATTGAATCGCTTCTTGATCCTCACCCCAAATGTATTATGTGGATGGGAGGAGATGATTTGGGAAGCATACAGAGACAGGGAAAGAATGGGGCTTGTAAGTATTGGCTAAAGGGGAAATTTTTGGATCAATAGTTCTTGAATTTCTTCCTCATCTGTTTGGTTGAAAGAGCCAGCCTAACTTGGTTCTATTATTTAGTTCATTGGCCATCAGGAGATTACCGTTAAATTTAGATGATGGAGATTGGAAAAATTGTGTTTCATTTTTGGATCCAAAGCAAGCGTCATAGTTGGAAGGAATTTTGAGCCAGTTTACCAGGATGATGTGATCAGCTCTCTTAAGCTGACTTGAGCATTTAAAAGCTGATGGGGGGAGATTGTTGGATGCTGAGTTCCTGGAGGATGTTTTCTTTGGTTGAGTGGAATTGCGGGGGGAGTTTTGCAGGGGGCCATTTAAAAAGAGTAAGAGGGATGAAGGGATGAAGCAAAAAAGTGATGAAAAAATTTGATGAAAGCAGGGATAAAGGGATGAAGTGATGAATTGATGAAGCAATGAAGCAATAAGAGTGAGGATTTGATGAAAGGGGGGATTAAATGATGAAGGGATGTAGCAATGAAGCAATGAGAGGATTAATTTGTTGAAAGCAATAAAGTGATGAGAGTGATGAAGAGAGGTGAGAGTGATGAATTGATAAGGGGATGAGAGTGATGAATCAAAGAGTATAGAAAGAGATGAGAGTGATGAAGTGATGAGAGAGATGAAACTCAAATTTTTCCAATGAGGTTGGAGGTATAATTTTTTGGATGAGGTTGGAGGTTGAAACCAGGGGTGATGATGTGGAATGACGCGTGGTTGATCTGGTGAAAGCCTTTATATACTTTACTTGAAAAACCCCACTTATTTCATGTTAACTTTGACACATCTAATCTGAAATAAGTGATTTTTTTATTATTAATGGCGGGTTTGAAATGGTGGATTTTGTTTGAAACCATCCATTAAAAAATGGTGGGTTTCCTTAACTTTGATACACCCTATTGAGTTTTTCACAACACATGCAACCCCCAGGGGTTGTGACTACTTCTTTGCAACCCCCCAGGGGTTGAGCAAGTCCTGAAAGGTTTTGTTTGCAAATATTTGAGTTTGAACCTCCATTCAAAACTCAAATGGGTTGTGAAAAGTGTTTCAAAACCTTTAACAACCCAGGTTTGGGAATTTATCACTTCCCTTTTTGAATTTCTTGAAGGAAAAAATTGAATATTTACAACAATTAGGGAAGAAATTTGAAAAAATATTCCCTTAATTTCAATATTTTTCTTCTATTAAAGTATTTCAAATCTCAGAAATAGGTTCATTTCCCATATCCATTTTTTATTCTAAAATATTTTCAAGTATTTATAATGATTTCTTTGAATTTTCAATGTTTTTTTTTGAGTGACATGAATTTTTGGGCATGCATAGGTCCAAAATTCACCATTTTTTGATTTTGCAGATCTACATGCAAAAGGAAAAGGCCTTTTTTTGCATGTGGAACTGTGCAAACCAGGAAAATTTGTGTGTGGAGCTTTATTTTGAAATTTAATCAGATTAAAAAAAGTATTTGCTCTCAAGAAACTACATTGTGACCATGGGGAGTTATCCCAATTGGGACAACTTGATGCAGGTATTAAACAAACACAAGATGGCTTGGAGTTTTTCAGATTGGGATAAATTCTGTAGTTGCGCCAGGCCCAGTTCCTGCCCAACTACAGCTGGCACCTCCCTCTGCAGCAATGCTTTCCTCACTTCTCCCAACAATCATCATCTCCACCTTAACAATCTCATAAAGAAGGAAAACCCCACATAGAGTACAAAAAACCAACCACTCTAGAAAAATTGAACAAACAAACAATGATCAAGACTCCCTTGAACAAAAATTCAGCCTTGATCCCCAGCCATACCAGCCTCTAACCATCCAAACCACCAAATGAACAACCAATCAAATCCTCCCTTCCTCAAGATGCCAACTGACCAAGGCCTCCAACTCCTTCTAGCCATTGACCAGCAACCCAGGTACAACCATCAAGTTTCCCAATTTGACCAAGCTCAGATCAACCACCAATCCCTCAATCCTCAGAACAGACCAAGCGGCTGTCTGAACCAGAGAGACCAGTCAAAAAAAAAAGAGACCAGGAAGGTCAAAATAACCTCAAGGCTCCCCAAGAACTTCTGTTCAGAACCATCCTTTCTGCCTTTACATTAAGACCATCTTTCAGTACTGATATTTATTTTTCATTCCTTTGTGCTCTATCTGTCTTCTCAAATTTATTTAGACCAAATTAAGAAATTTCTGGGTTTAGAATAAGATTAATAAAATACAGAAAAGGGATTATCAAACCTGTGATTCAACACTTCAAACACCAAAAATGGTGTGCCATAACTAATTTCAAAGCCTCAAAATAGCCAGATCCACAAAAAAAAGGAAAGGAAAGGAAAGGGCATTATTTTTTCAATACCCCAAACCCTCAAACTCACAACCTTTTTATGTTGAAACAGAATCTGGCATACATGAGTGTTTCAAGAATTTATTTTTCTACAATTCTGAAACTGAAGCCACATAGCTGGGTTTGTAGAAACCCCATAGAAAAGAATTCAGTTTTTTAAGTATTCCAGGGCCTTCAAAAATATTCCCAAATATCAAAAAAATCAAAAAAGAATATTTCACAAGGTGGGACCAATTCCTTTGCCTTTTTGCTTAATTCTTTCTGTATTACTTTATTTTTCTTCTTTTTGAGATCAACTTATAGGTCTAAAATTCTTTTTGATTGGCCCAGGCTATAATCATGCCAAAATATTTACTAATATCAAGCCAAGTGTCATGAGCATAACTTGAATCATTATCCTCAGCCATACTCAACCCTCAGCCAGCCTCAGCCCTCAGTACAATCCATCTTCTACACCTGGATCTACATGCAGCACCTCCTTAAGTATCCCCCTGCATGCCCTGCAGGTTCTAGTCAACTTTCACAGACTCTCTCTGCCTCTCTATGGCTTGGTGTATCCTCATATCTCCCTCCACTCTATCTGGTATGAGAAGTACATACTGTACACCCATAGTACATACTCCTGGCTGGACAACCCATACTCCAGTTCAGTACATGCCACCCACTTCTGGACAGGCCCCTTACCCAATCTGTCAAGCCACTGCCTCAAGCCCAATTGGTCAACATGTAATACCATGGGGCATCCCTGCCCTAGCACCAGTCATCCCTATTCAAGGCCTCCTCTCTTTTCTCACATATACTGGCCTATCTTCCTTCTTAGACTAATTCCCCCCAAGGAATTAGCATACCACTTCTTATTGGTTAGTCCCTTCAAATAATTGACATCTCAGCACAATAAATCCAACCCAGCCTACCTCACTCATTTCACCTACCCCTTTGGTGTTACTCTTATAAGATTTAACCTTGAACCTCCTTCAAAGCCTTACTCCTGGATATCTCCTCATTCTTATCATTGTCATTAATTTATTATCCTCCTTGAAATCAATATCCTTTCTCAATCCTGAGATCTGTGAGCAGTAGTGCCTGTGCCCTTGGCCCCTTTCACTTCTGGGGCAGTTGTGAAACCAAGGATGCCAAAAGGCTTCATTCTAGAAAATAAATTTCTAAAATGACGCCAAAAGGTTTAAGTGATGTCATTACAACAATTTATTTACCATATTTATGCCAACTGGCTTCCTTTTGGAGAAAACACCATTTGATGGCGTTTTGGGCCCCCAATGGCCTTTGAAAATTATTTGAGGCCCTGGGGGGCTAAATGAAGGCCTTCAGACCTCCTTTGGGCTCTGCCTAGGGTAGATATTTTTGGAGAATTCACATATGGACACCAATAAATTAAATTTAATATGTAAAAAGGTTAGAAATTCCCATTTGTTCAATTAAATCAAATCTGATTTAATATTGGGAAAAGAAATTCATCCAATGTAAGAATAATAATCAAAATGACAAAAAATCAATTTCTTTACAAAAAAATGGATATATCCAGTGGAATATAAATACCTTTATACCAAACATAAAAAATTCCAAATATACCTATTTGATGTTGGTAACTGAAAAATTTTGGAAGAATCAAACACAAATATCATCTAGTACATATATAAACTTAAAAAATGGTTAAAACATACTTATTTGAAGAACCTTTGGGGCTTTTGGTGGAATGTTAGTACCTTTGTACAAAGCATAAAAAATAATAGAAAAACAATACACATATATATCTAAGAAGGAGAATTTAAATCTGCTTAAATATTTGAAACAATTTTCAATAAAGTAAAAAAATAAGGACATCAAACGTGAAAAATTGATTCCTTTGGTTAAGAATGGAAATTTTCACTGGGATTTAAAGAACTTACCACACAGATAAAATAAAATAGGAAAATTCAATATATACCTATAATCTAAGGCGGATTCAAATATTTTTAAAAATTCAAAAAAATAATTCATGGAGTATTATAATAAGAATCATGAAATCAAAAGTTGATTTCCTTGAGGAAATAATATTATTTGTCCTGGAATTTAGATATCTTTTACCAAGCATTAAAAAAATTAAAAAAAAAATTCTATGTGAACCTATTTCATAAAAGTAATTTAAATGTCATTAAAAATTAAAATCTATTGAGTGCATGAATGATCAAATAATTATGAAAGAGGATGTTTTTTAATAATTAATTTCTTAAATTTGATGGATTATTCTTGTAATTGATGAAACTTTTGTTGAAATATTTCAAACTATGTGAATTCTTTGCATGAGATAGAGAAATTTTCAGTATTTTTTACTTTATTTTTTTTGCTTTGTGAAAATTTACTAAATTCCATGAGAAATTTTGAATTTTCTTCAAAGAAGTATTTTTCTTGTATTTTTTATAATTATTCATGTAATTTATGATATTTTTGTTTGTATATTTCAAAATTTTTGAATTCACAGAATCAAAAAGGCATATGAAGCATTTATATATGTTTTTTGGGAAGTGATAAATTCAAAACCCCGGGTTCCAAAAAGGTGTAGAACAGCTGTTCAAAAAAACTGGTTGCTTGTGTTGTGATGGACACTCTTGGCTCATTTGGGGCAAAAACGCATCAAATCAGCCATTTTAGGGGGTAATTAGGGGCACCTAGGCACCCTTGGACCAAATTTGAGTGCCTTAAAACCAAAATTTGGGGATTTTTAATACATTGTGGGACTATTGGACCACAAAAGGAACCTTTATACAGAACAATACAAAATAATTGCCCATTGGATAATTTTCTTTTTCTCAACCCAAAAGTGAGTACACTTTGGAGTTGTTGAATTGTCAGTTGTATTGGATCATGAAGTGTCTTTGGATTTTTTTGGATTATGGGAACAGTGGAAAGCCCAAGCCCCCCTGTTTTCAACATTTCTGTGTTGAAGGACTTAATTGATAGTGCCATTAAGAGCATCTACCACTGTCATGATAATTTGTCTCAATAAGCAGACTGATTGAGAATTTTTCCAATCAAGCCACCATTGTGCGCTTGATAGGGCTCAATAGCTCTTGAATAAAAAAAATCCTTGAAAAGGATCCATAAATTTATGGATCCTTGTTGAGGCTTGACAAGCAAAATCTTGTCAAGCCCCACTCTAATCTTTCTGCCCCCCGCCCTCCCCCTCTATAACTTCACTCTACCATACCCCCCCTCCCTTTTAACTTCATTGTTTCCATCAACAACCCCCCACCCATTTTGAATACTCCTCTAATTGATGAAAATTATTTTTTTTGGAACTAAAAATGATGCAAAAACTTTTTTTTTTCCCTGTTTGGGGGCGGTCCCAACCCTATCAAGCGGGTATCTGCGGAAGGGATGATGATGGTAACCGCTCCCTAACTTCTCAACAACTGTTTCACGGGCCCAATTTATTGAAACAAGGGTGAAAAATTGTGTTTCAAGAGTTATCCATCCTTGCGCGCCTTGAAAAATTGTCAAAGTTGTTAAGGATTTTGTTGCCACGGTGGTAGATGCTCTAACAAAGCTGTGGCAGAAACTTGGGATTTTGGAAATAAAAAATTGGAAGCCCCAAGTGCATCCTCATCTAGGTTTACAATTGAGGAACAAGATTTTTCAAAACTGGAATTGACTGGTGGTGGTGTGCAAAATTCAATGTGAAATTTGATTGATTTGATTTCATGGAAACTAATTTAACTATTTCAGATGTAACTATGTAAGTATGTAACTATGAGGAAGGCCTTTCAAATTTGGATATGGGTCAAATAATAGAAGATAATTATGCAAGGCCAATTTTATTCATTTCATTGGAGTCATGTTGTACTTATACTCCTATGGAAATGGGTGCAAAATAACAATCAGATGCCATATTCATTTCCTTTGTTAAAAATAACAACTGGGTTCATCTATTGCTTGAGGAAGATATGATTCCAATACCACCCATTGTATCAAAAACTTCTTCTTTTAATTCAAATAAAGCTTCCAGTTGGTTTGATAATCTGAAATATGAACTGGATTTTTATTCCAATTCATATACATCATATCATTTCATCATTTGGTTTTTCATTTCATCATTTGGGTTTGGTCTGAAATTTACCTCTGATGCTGATATTTTACTTCTATTTATATGAAAAATTATTTCATTTGAAATCAGTATGATGAGTTTTTTGAGTTGAACATAATTATGTTGAGTGTTTTAAATGACATTTTATTGGTAAGTTGGTTCAACTTGTCTTGGGCTGATCCCATCATAAGAAGTCTTTTTACTCCTTATGATTGGATCAGCTTAGCACAAGTTGAACTTGTTTTTTGGGGGGTTTTTACTTTAGGGCTAGTCCATTGAGGCCGACTTACATTCCTCTTTTTTTGGGGGTTGATTTATTTAATTCATTAAATGTTAAAATGGAATGATATGAATGAAATTTATTTTGTTTAATTTAATTTAGTTGAATTTTGTTCTGATTCAATTCAATTTCCTTTTTTAATATACATTTTAATGGTGGAACTTTATTGTATTATATTTTATTTTATTCAAACATTATATTATATTATATTTTATTTAAGGGCTTTATTGTATGTTTGTTGTTCCTTTTTCTTTACCCATTTTTATTTTTCCATTTTTTTAATTTTTTGGGGGCACAATTTTCTGATTTTTTTTAGACTTTTCACTTGTTTATTTTTATTTATTCATAGGTCCATGGATGTGCATTAATGGCCCTGGAGTTGTGAAATTTTCAGTATTTTTATTCAATTTTCACTCAATTTTTTTTGAATTTTTATTTTATTTTCTTTTTATTTTCTTTTATTTTATTTTCTTTTCTTTTATTTTATTTTATTTTATTTTATTTTATTTTATTTTATTTTATTTTATTTTATTTTATTTTATTTTATTTTATTTTATTTTATTTTATTTTATTTTATTTTATTTTATTTTATTTTATTTTATTTTATTTTATTTTATTTTATTTTATTTTATTTTATTTTATTTTATTTTATTTTATTTTATTTTATTTTATTTTATTTTATTTTATTTTATTTTATTTTATTTTATTTTATTTTATTTTATTTTATTGTATTGTATTGTATTGTATTGTATTGTATTGTATTGTATTGTATTGTATTTTATTTTATTTTATTTTATTTTATTTTATTTTATTTTATTTTATTTTATTTTATTTTATTTTATTTTATTTTATTTTATTTTATTTTATTTTATTTTATTTTATTTTATTTTATTTTATTTTATTTTATTTTATTTATTATTATTTATTATTTTTATTATTATTATTTTTTTGATGTTATTTTGATGTTTTTTGGATGTTTTTGTTTAGTTATGTTTTTTATTTTTTTATTTTTTATTTGTTATTTATTTGTTATTTTAAGTTTTTTTTTCTCACATCCCTGGAGTTATGAACAAGTTGTGAATGGCTTGCCATGACTCCAAATGGGTTGTGTGGCCCGCTTTGTGGGTTTTGGGGAGCCGTAAACAACTTGAATGGGTTGTGAATGGTGCCACACAACCCATTTTGAGTTTTTTATGGGTTGTGTAGGGTTGTGAATTTATCACAATCCAGGGGAAAAATGTTTTAGTAGAAAAAAAGGAGATTTTATTTTTTGGGTGATTCAAACAATGGGGGGAACAACCTGTGTGAAGGATGGAGGATTAAAATTAGTGAACCTTGTGATGATGGTTTTAATTTTGAGGTTTAGATTTCCCAGAATGGATTAAGTTTGAATTTTTGATAGTTTTTTAGTTTGAAATTGATCTGGTGAGGTTGATTGTGGATTTTTGGAGTGGTTGGTTACCTTGATTGATTTTTCCCTGTGAGCTTTATAAGGAAGTGATTATTTGGGGTTTATCTTAAAAATTTCCAATTCAAAAAAAAAAAACAAATAATAAAAATAAAAATAAAATGGGCAAATTGTTTTGGGTCATGATTTAGTTTTGTTTTGTTGTTTCTTTGTTTTTACAAATTCAAAAAAGAAACAATTGTGAGAAAAACTGATTTAGATTTAGAGGTAGAATCATTTCCCGCATTAAAAAGATGAATGGTTACATGATACTGGAATTGCTTGGGGATGAGCAGGTATTTCATATTGAAATATATAACACAATTCAATTTTTAATATTGGCCATTGATTATGAATTATAAAAAAATATTTTTAGGGGGTATCAGAGTTGAAATTTCCAAAAAAATTGAATGGCTGATTTCAGGGCTATCCATTTTTTTCTCAAAATTTTATTTTTTGCAGTTAAAGCCATTGATTCATTGTTTATTTTGATAAAAAAATAATTTTTTGAAAATTTGATATTTTTCCTGAAATAATCTAGTTACACTTGGGTCAATTTTAAATTTGCAACCTAAAATTGCAACCCATTCTTGGTTTCAAACAGCAATTCCAGACCCATTTGAGTTGCAAACGGCCATTCATGACTCCGGTGGTTTGTGAATGGCAGTTTGCAACCTATTTTGGGTCACAAACTGCGCCAAGCAACCCATTTTGGGTCACAAACTGCGCCATGCAACCCATTTTGGGTCACAAACTGCGCCACGCAACCCATTTTGGGTCAAAAACTGCGCCACTCAACCCATTTTGGGTTGTGAATGGCATAAAAAAAATAACAATTTGTAAATTTTATTTATTTCATTAGGGAATATCAGAGTTAGCAAACCCGCCATTTTTTTGACAAAACACATTATTTTTAATGGCGGGTTTCTGAAATACACATACCCCCTAACTGGTGTATTTCAAAATGGCGGGTTTCATGAAAATGGCGGATTTCAAACATCAAACCTGCCATTAAACCCACCATTTATGCATCATCATCCATCCACCATCCATCACATCCAAAACACCTGTTGGCACCTCTGCCACCCCCCCTCCCTGAGCTTCCCCCTCCAGCCATTTTTCAGGACCCATCCCAGCCCCCTGCTCATAATTGACCCTGCCCTCACGATCCACTGTGCATCTAACAGAGCAATTGACCTCCCTCCCGCTGGCCTTGGTCTGCCGCACAGTCCAGACCGCCGCCAACTCCCTCCATCTTGCCAGGATCTTTGACCAAGCCCAATGCAAGTTCCTCTGCCTCAAATCCAGCCCATCCCTGCCCCTGCTCAGCTCTGGGCTCCCTCCAGGCCCCCAGACTCCCAAGCAAGAGCCCCAGCAGCTCACCTTGGTCCTTGTCAGGCATCCCACCCTCTCCACCATACTCCTGCCCTCCAACAATCCCATGCCGGCTGCAACAACCATTGCAAAGACAAGCACCTCCCTCCTCTTGATCTATGCCTTTGATCCCTGCAGCTCTGCCGCCCATCCAGCAGCCGGCCCCCAGCTCTGGTTCACTGTCAGCTCTCCCAACCTACCACCAACCCTGGCCCATCAGGCCACTTCCAATCACACACTGGAAAATTCATCAACCAGATGAAACATGTCATCTTTGATTCAATTGTAGACTGGCCCATGCACGCCATCTTGGTTAATTGCACAATCTTGATGGCCAATCCAGCTGCCTGTAAAAAGTTTCAAGAACTCCACCTCATTGAGGAGTTTCCAGATCAGGGCAACAATAATCATCATCCCTATGGGCTTCATCTATACTCCTCCCACAAGACTGGAGATTTCTTCAACTGTGGTCATTGTAATTTTTTCAATCCCTACTTCAAAGTTGAAGTGCCCCTCCAGGATTTCCCCATGGAACAAGCAATCTGAGGCAAGAAAACAACAAGGCAGAAGTATGGTTGTATCCTGCCCAACGGTACTCAGGGGCTCATCACCCTCAGCGCCAAGACAATCCAGGATCCACCCCTCAAGTTCTATCCCAACGGTTCCACCAATTATATCATTGGTGGCTTACTCTACATCAATGATGTGACCAATTAATTCAAAAGGACCAAACAAGTCAAATGAGAGAAGGAAATTTTGAAGGCAGAGGCTTTGGCAATGGATGATTCAAACAATTCCAAGTCAACCTTGAAAAGATTGGATTGAATTTCTAGATGACTCAGAACCAGCATAAGCTTTAAAAAGAATAAAAAAATTAGAACAGAGGATCTGAAGGAAATAGAGGTTCACAAGAAGAAACAGGAAGTGAGAATCCTACAGCTTGGGCCAGTACTTGTGTGTCAAGGACAGAAGTTATTCAGGACGGAAAACGCATATTGAGAGGACAGACTGAGAGGAGAAATCAAGGAAGCAGACTGGGTAGCTAGAGGATCAGGTAGAGTCCTGTTGAGAGAGCTTGAGAAATCAGAGTCTTACCAGGCAAAGATTTATGGTTGGTATAGTTGAGTTGATTTGGTGGAGGCAAAGGTTGAGTTTTGATGAAGAGAGTAGTTAAGAAAAGAAGAAGGGGAAATAGAAGGAATGAAAAAGAGAAGTAAGGAGAAAGAAGAAAGAAGAGGCGCAAGTGAGACTTGATAAGAGAGAATGAGACCAAATGTGAAAGAGAAAGATCCCCAAGCTCCTCCATCTGAGTATTGGAGTGAGGCCGCCGTGGGTGAGAGAGAGCATGCGCGGAAAGGGTACTGAGAGAAGCGCGCGGGACCGCGCGGAGAGAGCTACTGATACTTAACAAACCTTCCTCAGAAACATGTTGGTTTTTTATCTCCTGCCTCATCCCATCCCATCCCATTGTTCTTTTTTACCTCCCACAGGAATGACTCATTGGTTCATCTGCATCTATTCCCAACCATCCTTCACTTGATGGCCTTGATGGACTCTATTTGACTGACAATGAAACTCTCCCCATCTCAATCACTCTCTGACTAATTGGGCGCACATCCATGCCAAAGTTCATTCTGTCAAGACCTGTGAAACCCACCCTATGAAGTTCAGTGATCCATCTCATCCCCCCTAAGCTTTGATTGCCATCATTTCAACTACCACATCTTGACAAGGGCTTGGATTTAAAAATAAATAACTAAACACACCCAGAAGGGAAAGACTGACATATTTGGCCTCCCCATCTTCATGATTCATGACTTGCTACAGAATCTCACCCATCATTCTGCCCAAGATCACCTGAGCTTTAAATTTCATGCTCAGGACTGCTAATCTCTGCATTGGGTATAACAAACTAAAAATTGATCTATTTGATCTTACCGGTTCCAAATCTGCCCAAGAAACTCAATTTTTCTTGCTATACTATCAGCAGAGGCTCTTTACCAGTTTGACTTGACAGGACTATCAAATTCTGGCCTCCCCCCGCGCGCTCCACCCACTTCCCTCCTTGCTTGCCGCCAGCCCCTGCCCAACCACCTGCTGCCCAGCTGACCAAGCCACCCCCCTCCTCCTGCCCAGCTAACAGAGCCCCACCTCCTCCCCAGCCAATCAATCCCAGCCTGCACCATCCTGCCTGGTCCACTGACCCTGGCCCATTTTTTTCACACCCAGGTACTTTTTTTGTTTTTTTAAATTATTTTTGTCATCACGTGACTGACATGGTTTTTTTGGTAACCCTTCTTTGACCCCTTTTGCTTCCATTATCTTGCTTCTCCCACTGCAATCACAATTTTATTCTCCAAATTGAATCCATCCTTGATCCTCACCCCAAGCCAAGAATTTGCCTGGGAGGGAAAAAGATGGAAGAAGATGAGGTGACAAACATAAAGAGAGGTGGCAAGCAGAGGCATTTGAAGCAAAAGAGGGATAAAATGAGGGCATCAGAAATCTCTTTGGAAATTGCAGAGGGGCCATTTTCTTTTTTTTCTTTTTAAGTTTTTCATCAGAGCAAATATATTTACAAGCCCAGAATTTGAGTAATGTGGTTTAATCCATCTACCGTTCTAGTGCTACCAATGAACGCCACAGCTATTGAACACTTATCCTTTTTTTCTGTTGCCATTTGTTCCCTCTCCATTTCCAGTTGTGCTTGCTTTTGATCCTTCTCCTGTTCCTCTTTTTGGAATTCTAGCTCAGCCTCTTTCAACTTCCACTAAGCATCCCATTTTTGTTGATGAGCCAAACTCTTGGCTTTTTGATTTTGAAAATCAATGGCCAGTTGACAATCCCACTTCTCCTTTTCAAAAAAAAGTTTTTCAGATTCAATTTGTAATTTCACTGTTTTTCAGAGGGGAATAGGAATGAGCTTGATTTGGAAATCAAGGAGAATTCAATGGGCTTACCGGAATCTTGCTTGTCCATGATATCCTCAAAACCCGAAAAATTTGAAGCGTTTCTCCTCTTTTGAATTCTATTGGGGTTGATTCTGATTTAATGGGAGGCATTTTGCTTTCCCTTTGCAGAGGATGTTTGTGTGGGAACTTCATTGCTCTCATTTGAAGGGGATGTAGGAGGCCCCATTGGCTTGAGTATTCAGCCATTCAGGAATAGATGAGCCTGTTTTTTTTAAAATCTAAATCAGTCAGGATTAACTAGACAGAAGAGAAAAGATCTTGGTTCCTTACTTGAGAAGATGATGACAACTTTGGTGATACAGGAATAAATTGCTCCTTGTTGGCCAATTCACTAAGTTCTTCCACCCCAGGAAGAGAGCAATCCAAAGAAGGAAGTGAGGGGTCCAAGGAAGGGTTTGAATTGTTGATCAATGCTGATGTAGACTTAATTGGAGCTTTTTCTGTGTGAATATCCTCCTCCACATCAGATTGGGGCCACTCATTGGTTTCATCAGTATCATCATTACTAGGCCAAGCATCCACAGCCAGGTCCTCAGCATCAACTGAATATGATTGTTGGGCATCAAAAGTGGCTAAAGGGGTGATATTGGCTTTCTTTCCAAAGATTTCATCCATTTGAACATAAAAGGACAAATGGAGTCCAACTGATCAACCACCAAGTTGATTCCCTTTGCTTTATTGGAGGTGGTGATACCAAATCCGGCGGAGATTGATATTTAGTGGGATTTTTTGGACTTGGTTCAATAGTTCTTGAATTGCTCCCGCATCTGTTTGGATGAGCAATCCAGCCTAACTTTGGTTTTATTCTTGAGTTCATTGGCCATCAGGAGATAAAAATTAATCTTAGAGGAAGGAGGTTGGCCAAATTGTGTTTCATTGTTGGATCCAAAGCAAGCATTGTAGTTGCATGAAATTTTGAGCCATTTTACCAGGATTATGTGATAAGCTCTCTTGAGCTGACTTGAGCCTGTGGAAGCTGATGTGGGAGGATTGTGGGATTTTGAATTCCTGGGAGATGTTTGCTTTGGTGCATTGGATTGTTTAGTGGACTTGTGGGGGGAGGATTGCTGAGGAGCCATTTAAAAAGAGTAAGGGATGAAGCAATGAAGCAATGAGAGTGATGAAGTGATGAGAGTGATGAAGAAATGAGGGGATGAGAGTGATGAAGCAAAGAGGATAGGAAGAGACGAGAGTGATGAAGTCACAAGAGGGATAAATTTATGAGAGTTAGGATGTGATGAAAGCAATAGTGATGAGAGTGATGAAGTGATGAGGGTGATGAAGCAATGAGTATAGTGATGCAATGAGAGTTAGCTGGATTTCATGAAACCAATAAATTAATGAGGATAGAAATGAATAGATGAAGAGCAATGAATTATTTTTTTTTCAGATGAGGTTGGAGGTAGAATTTTTTGGCAGTTGGTGGAGGTGGGAAACCAGGGGTGTATGAAGTGGACAGGTGGAGGAAGCTTTTATTAATTTACTTGAAAAAACCCATTTATTTTCATGTAAATATGACACTTCTGATGCTAAATAAGGTTTTTTTTTTAAATTTTTAATGGCGGGTTTGAAATGGAAGATTTGGTTTTAAACCCGCCAATAAAAAATGGCGGGTTTGCTTAACTCTGATATGCCCTATTTTATAAACTTATTTTTTTATTTATATTTAATTTTTAATTTAATCAATTAATGGGAAATGTTTGATTTGCAACCTCACAACCCCTGTTCACTCCCTAAAAGGGGTTGTGTGATGCAATTTGCAACCCAAAATGGGTTTCAAACAGCCATTTGCGGCCCATTTGAGTTGCAAACAGCCATTTGCCACTCAGGTGGGTTGTGAATGGCAGTTTGCAAACTGTGCCAAGCAACACATTTAGTGTTTTCAGTGGCAACAAAAAATCAATTTTTATATTTTTGTTTTTAAGTTGATTTAATTAATTAATTTTTTATATATTCATTTATTTTTTATATATTGATTTATTTTTTATATATTGATTTATTTTTTATTTATTTCATTTTTTTCATTCTCTTTATTTTTTATTATTTTTATATCTTTAACTAAATTAATTAATTTATTTTGTTCAATGTTGAATTTGAAGCCCTGTGGTTGCAAATGGGCGCAAAACGCCGTTGACAACCCATCTGACTTGTGAATGGCTGCTTGCGACCCATGTGAGTTGCAAACAGTAATTATATTCATATAAAAATATTTTTTTTTTAACTTTTTTTATCTATTATTTCTCTCTTTTTTTTTAAAAAAAAAAAAAAACAAAAAAACAAATTAAATATAAATTAAGCAATTCAATTAAAAATATAAATATATATAAAAAATGAAATAAATAAGTAAGTAAAAAATAAATAAATTGATTAAATTATAAATATAAATATAAATAAAATATAAATAAAATATAAATAAAATATAAATAAAATATAAATAAAATATAAATAAAATATAAATAAATATATTAAACTGAAATGAAATTAAAAATATATAAATATATATAAAAAATAATAATTAATCAAATCAAAAATAAAGATTTAAAATATATATATATGTGATATAAATATATTCTACAAATTGTTATTTTTTTTCCATCCAAAACCCAAAATGGGTTGCATGGCGCGGTTTGCAACCCAAAATGGGTTGGGAATGGCCAAGTGAACAGGAATTGCAAGGTGGAAAATTTAAAATTTCCCATTTATTTGTGATTTATTTATTTATTTATTTATTTATTTATTTATTTATTTATTTATTTATTTATTTATTTATTTATTTATTTATTTATTTATTTATTTATTTATTTATTTATTTATTTATTTATTTATTTATTTATTTATTTATTTATTTATTTATTTATTTATTTATTTATTTATTTATTTATTTATTTATTTATTTATTTATTTATTTATTTATTTATTTATTTATTTATTTATTTATTTATTTATTTATTTATTTATTTATTTATTTATTTATTTATTTATTTATTTATTTATTTATTTATTTATTTATTTATTTATTTATTTATTTATTTATTTATTTATTTATTTATTTATTTATTTATTTATTTATTTATTTATTTATTTATTTATTTCATTTTATTTATTTATATTTTCTTTTTCTTTTTATAATTTTAGTTTAATTGATTAATCTATTTTTTATTTGTTTTTTTATTTTCTATTTTTTTATTAAAATCAAACAAAGAAATAATAGATAAAAGAATTAAAGTAAAAAAATAGAATATATATATATATATCTATAAAGGGCCCACATATAAAATAAAAAAAGGTTGCAAACAACTGTTGGAAACTCAAATGGGTCGCGAACGGCCATTTGCAACTCAGATGGGTCGCAAATGGCATTTCACGCCCATTTGCGACCACAGGGTCACAGATTTAACAGCCCTTAATGAATTTATTTATTTATTTATTTTTTATTTATTTTTTATTTATTTTTTATTTATTTTTTATTTATTTTTTATTTATTTTTTATTTATTTTTTATTTATTTTTTATTTATTTTTTATTTATTTTTTATTTATTTATTTATTTATTTATTTATTATTTATTTATTTATTTATTTATTTATTTTTTATTTATTTATTTATTTCTTATTTATTTATTTCTTATTTATTTATTCATTTTTTATTTATTTATTCATTTTTTATTTATTTATTTATTTATTTATTTTATATTTATTCCATGTTCTTTTTATTTATTTATATTTTTTTAATATTTATATTTTTTATTTAATTGATTAATTTATTGTTTATTTGCTTTTTTATTTTTTACTTTTGTATAAAAATAAAAAAAGAAATAATAGATAAAAAAAGTAAATATATATATATATATATATGGGAGATGTTAAATTCACAACTCCCAGTCATTTGGGAGTTGTTCAGGGCCCTACACGGCCCATACACGTGTCCAAGACGCGGGTGAGGGCCAAAAAACGCGTCCAGACGCGCCCAAGGGGCCGTCTCAAGCACGCACAACCCCCAGGGGGCTGCATACACCCTGTACACAGACTATTTGAGCCGTGTACCCCTGGGGGTTGTGCCAAACTTTTTGGGTCCCCCTGGACCACATTTGGGGTCCATCAACCCAAATTTGGGATCAAAGCTTACCATTTGGGACTTTTGTTCCACATCTAGCAATCATAAAGTGACACTACAGTGAAATTAAAGTGAAATTAAAGTGAAATTAAATTGAAATTCAAGTGAAACTAAAGGAAACCGCAAATGAAACATCCCACAAAATTGATCTTTCTCAATTTGAAAGTGAGAAAACTTGGTAGTTGTTCAATTGAAAGTTGAATTGAATACTGAAGTAGAATTGCATTCTTTTGCATTATGGGAACAGTGGAAAGCCCTCCTTTTAACATGGCCGTGCTCAAGGACTACATTGGTGCAATGAACAAAGCTGCGGAAAAGAATGATTTGGGTAATAAATCATTGGAAGCCCCAATTACATCCTCATCAAGGGTGAAAATTGAGGAACAAAATGTTTCACAAATGGACATGACCTCTGGTGATGAGTAAAATTTTATGTTACTGGTCTTTGCCCTATTTAATTTGATTGAAACTGATGAAGTGCATGCCATAAATATAACTATGTAACTATGACAGATCCACTTTCCCCACCTCCTGTGACAGATTTTCCTACCAGGGAAGGTACAAAAGCATATTTTCAAACATGGGCAATAAACCATGGTTACAATTTAACAGTCTTCAACTCAAAGCGTGATAAATATGTGGATTTAGCCTGTGATATACTTGTTTTGTACTCTGGGAAATTTCTCACCAGAAAGTCAAGAAAAAATTACACAAGGAAGGTTGGGTGCAAGTTGTTAATCCGTGCTAGTCACACAAAGGCGGATCCCTTGTGGCAAATCTCCTACAAGAATGATCAAAATAACCACAAACCATCTCCACACCCCTCAGTGCACCCTCACCTGAGGAGAATCTCTGGGGTAGCCTTAGACAATCTAAAACAAGGCATGAATGATGGGCTCAATACAACTCAACTCAAGATAAAATTTAGCATGATTAATGGTGGAAAATATGTTGATAACCAAACAATCTAAAACACTAAGCGTAAGGTAGCGCTTGAAGAAATAAAGGTAAAAAGTTCTATGGAGGTTTTATTTGAACAAATTGGTAATTCAGGTGGGGTTCATCAAGAAAAATTCAATGCAGAGGGTTACTTGGATGCCCCATTCCTGGCTCACCCAGATTCATTAAATCTTTGCAAGCAATTACATCATATAGCTATGATGGATTGTACTTATAAGACAAATAAGTACAACATCCCCCAATTGATTGTTGTAGGAATTACTTCCAACCAGAAGACTTTCACAAAAGCCTTTTTTTTATAACAAGAGAAACCTTTGAGTTCTACAGTTGGTCTGTAAATGCGCTAAAGGAGTTGGCTTATGATCCTGAGAGACTTCCCAAAGTCTTTTTTACAGACTGTGAAAAAGCCTTGATTTGTGCTCTATAACAAACATTCCCTGAGTCAACAAGAAAATGC
This sequence comes from Puccinia polysora, assembly GCA_025617555.3. Taxonomy (NCBI): domain Eukaryota; kingdom Fungi; phylum Basidiomycota; class Pucciniomycetes; order Pucciniales; family Pucciniaceae; genus Puccinia; species Puccinia polysora. The sequence goes on along the minus strand of CM062621.1, from coordinate 19,535,547 downwards.
TGGCAATGGCACTTGTCTAAGAACATACAAGCAAACTGTAAAGTGTGCTTTAAAAATTAATTTGAAGGGTGGCAAAGCTTTATGTCTCTGTGAAATAAGTATGGGGCCTCAAAAACCAAGGAGAAGGCAGAGGTCAATGATGGGGAACTTAGAGTAAGTTCCAAATCACTTCCTCTACTTTTAATCTTCCTAGTTTTGGGTTGCTTACATTATTAATTGTATAAAGTTTTTTTGGCAGACTGTGAGAATGTACTTGAGCATATGGATCATAATATCTTCCATATCAAAGAGATGTTTTTGATGGCTTTTACTTGTGGAAAACCCAGAATTTGGAAATAAAACAACTTCTTGCGTTGAAGGGGCCCATTCTACACTCAAACAATTCCTTTCAAACTTTTTGGGAAACATTTTGGATGTTTGGTAAAACCTAGAGGGCACATTTTACAAATAAATTAAATTGGTTCAGGCTGCACTTTGCAACTGTTGAATGAAGATTGGAATAGTTTTTCCTACTGAACTGTTACCATTGGGATACAAGGTGTCTTTAAAAGCAATCAAGCTTGTTGGGGATCAATTAGAGAGGTTAAAGCGGAAACATGATGGGGAAGTGTGAACCAAGTCATACTCAATGACCATGGGTTTGCCCTGTTCCCACCAAATAGGGGACCTACCAGTTTCAAGAGGTTCTGTTGTACATGAATATGTTCATTCTCAGTGGAGTTTGGATTATGACCCTTGCAGTTCTAGTTCTGTAAGTTGGTTTAAGTTGGATTGTTCAAATCAATTTGTGATTAATGCTTTTTGAATGATGATTCCTACTTGACTAAAATGATGATTCCAAATTGACTACTATTTGATTGTTTTGAAATTTTGAAGGTTTATGTTGATCAACTGCTCAAAAATTCTCAGTTACATGAGAAGCTCAATGAAATGATCTTGAATCATCCTAATCAAGATTATTGCAGGCTGTTGAAGCACTTGATGAAGGAGAAGGCCAATTATTGATCAAAGCCAAGACTTGAACATGAAGTCTTGCAATCAAGCAGAGGCCATCCAAAATTGAAAGATACCCGGCAAGATCCTTCCTGATTTGAACACATTGAAAAGGAACTTAAGTAGGAAAAGAGAAGGAGAAGGGCACCAAAGAAGAAAAGATAAATGATTGTAAGTCTTTTCTTTTGTGAAAGGTTCTTTTTTTTGTTTTGATGAACCAATTGAGAAATGTTTATAGTACAAGTTAGGCTCCTCATCTGAATTTCATAGATCAGTGGAAGAGACTGAAATTTCATTGGGTTTGGTGTCATTAGAATCCAATTCCTTTTCAAAGGATGAAGCAGAAAAAATGGATCAGTCAAACAGAAGCTCATCTTTGGTGAGTGGTGATTCCTTTAATTAGATTAAAATTTTGGGTGACTACTTTTTGACTTTAGGAAGTAAATTACCTCAATCAAATACCTGAGAACTTACATAAGTTCTTGGGTGAGGTTTGGGACCCAGTTGGTGATGGAAATTATGGTTTTAGATTCATTTCTGAATAAATTGGGTATGATTAGCATGGAAGGTTTAAAGTTTGGAAAGAAATGCTTGAAACATTGAGGAAAAATAAGGGGTGCTATTCTAAGATCCTTGGCGGCAGTAAAGATTTTGAAAAGATAGAACAAAGACTTGATTTCAATGACATCAATGAAAAGATTCCCTCTTCAAAATGGCTTTCAAAGCTTGACATGGGTCAAATAATAGCTGATACTAATGGAAGACCCATATGTTTCATTTCATTGGAATCAAGTTGTTCTTTTACTCCTATGAAAATGGGTGTAAAATAACAATCAGATACAATGTTCATTTGCTTTGTTAAAAATAACCATTGGGTCCAGCTTGTACTTAAGGGAGATTTGATTCCAATCCCGCCCATAGTTTCCAAACCCCATTCCTTGATTTCTTAAAAAGCAACTTGTTGGGTTGATCACCTCAAATATCAACTTGAGTTTTATTCTAACTTATAGATTAATTTCATCATTTTGGTTGGGTCTAACATGCTGATATTGTAATTCTATTAATATAAAGGGTTATCAAATTTTGAAAATCATTATGTTGAGTGTTTTTAGTTAAAATCATTATGGTGAGTGTTTTGAATGATATTTTAATGGTAAGTCATGTTAAAATACATATGCACTTACGCGTGTGCTACGTATAAGTGTAATCCAAATGGGATGCACATGTGGGCCTCTGCGGCACATTGGACACACACAAGAACCATACAGGCCTGTGTGGATGTCACAGATTTGGGGAAACTGGCCTCAAAATGCATGAAACAGGCCTATTGGTACACGGGCCCTATTGGGCCCGGTGGGGTATATGGGCATATACAGCCAGATGGGCTTGTATGGGCATAATTGGGACCAAGGTTTATTTTGGACATACTTGGCCAGACGGGCTGGCCCTCCAAAGTATGTCAAACTCACTTTTTGGGCTTGGGGCAGCCCATTGGGGTTGCCGCCCGTGTTGCAGCCCATTTGGGGCTGCTTCGCGTGTTGCGACCCGCTTGGGGCCACTCATCTCCCTTGGTTTGCCCATGGGGGGCCCAACGGGCCACGCGGGGCTGTTGCAGAGGCCAAGGGATCCTGCGCGGGCCCGGCCAGTCGCAATCTGTGGTCAGCACTGCGGGAGCAGGGGCCAGCAGACCCGGCTCCCCTCCCTCCCCTCGCTTGCCATTGCAAGAGGGAAGGAGAAGGCTGGCTGGGTTGAACCAGCCAGCAACCGGCCGCAGGAGGGTGGCCAGTCAGGGTGAGGGGGATTTCATCACCCCCTCGCCCAGGGGGATGGCTGGGCAGGTTGCAGCAAGGCAACTGGCAGTGGGGGGATTTGATCACCCCTCCACCATTGAAAGGGGCGCTCTCCCCCCCCCCTTTACCAAGGGGGAGGAGCAACAGGCTGGAGGGGATTTGACCACCCCCCATCCCACTTACCTTGACAAAGCCCTGGGGGTATCAACCTCCAGGGCCCCTGGTAGGGGGATTTGACCGCCCCCACCAGGTATTTGAGAGAAAGAGGGGGGGGGGGCGGCATTTCCACCGGTTACATCCCCCCCATGTGAGTCTGAGACTGGACCCAGGTGTGTCCTGGGTCCCACCTGGCCATTTGTATGGCCAGGGGCTGGTTGCATGAGGCAACCAGCCAGCATGTGAGTTAACAGGGCTGGTTGTAACAGACAACTGGCCAGGGGTTTGAAAAGCTAAGGGGCTGGTTCAGCCCCATTACGTTGGAAACACCAGAAATGACCAGAATAGGCTGGTTGTAAGGGTACAGGGACTGATGCCATGCGGGCTGATGTAGTCAAAACCAAGTAACAAGGCCCGTAGAGCTTGTAGAGCTCTTTTGGGGCGGAAAATTTGCCTTTTGGCTTTTTGTATGATGGGCTCACAAGATGCCAATCTTTTGTACTTAAGGAGGTCTCCTCCCTGCTGTTTTCCATCATCAATTCAATATCCAATCAAATTCATCAACAATATCATCCAACGTATTGCCCCATTGTGAGATCCCATTAGCAATTATTGACACAAGGTGTCCAGCATTTCTTTTGATTTAAATACTGCTCATTTGCCTAAGCTAATTTCTGGCCATAATTATAACAAGTCAGTTCAACTTGTGTTGGGCTGATCCCATGACAAGCTTAACTTGTGTTAAGCTTGATGGGATTAGCTTAACACAAGTTGAACTTGTTTTTTTTTGATGTTTTTACTTTAGGGCTGGTCAAAAGACTTCTTGTATTTTTTGGCTGGTCAAAATACCAGTATTTTTTGGCACTTTAACTTTAGGGCTGGTCAAAAGAATTCTTGCATTGTTTGGTCCTTTTAATTTAGGGCTAGTCAAGTTGAACTTGAATTTTTTACTTGAATCTGAAGACAAATGGTTGGTTTTCTTCAGTGTTTATTTTTTTGTTTCATTTTTATTTATTTATATAGACTTATTTCTTATTTTATTTCTTATTTTTTTGTTTTTTTAACCAAGAAATAAACTTTTCTTGATCTTTTGGTTGATTTCTGTTGTTTTTTTTTGTATTTTTATTTAGTTTATTTTGGTTTATTTTATACTCTTTGTTTATTTTTATTTTTATTTTTTTTCTTCCCTCCTCAAACTGCCTTCAAACCCATCTCTTCATTGGCTCCATACTCACCCTATTACAATGGACTCTATTTTCCATCCTTTACAAAGAGAACCACAGGCTTGAAACTCCTAAATCTCAAAGACCACCAAAACACCCTAAACCTTGCATCCCACTCTCTCCCCTAAATCACAGTTTCTGTTGATTTTCAGCACAATTCAATATGGATAATGTGTGTCTTAAGATAACCAGCCAATATCCAAAATCCCAATGATGCCTTTTGGGATGCACCCAATCTCCCAAAAAACTAGTATGTGCAACTCTCCTGGAGTGCCAAGTTGTCCATTTCCCCTGATTGAATCACCAGAAAACTCCAATTCACATTTTTTTTGAGCCCATGAAGGATTGGTATCCCTCCCTGTCTCCTGTTTTTCATCATTCCACATTGTAAATTGAGCTCTCTGAAACACCATTAGTCAATAATTCAACTCAATTTAATCCAAGCAGAAAAAAATCAGAAAGACCCACTGGTCAGGCAAAATCAAGGTGATGGCCCTTGATCTATATACCAAGTTTGTTTAAAAAGGCAAAAAATCAGATTTGTTTTTCAAATCCAAGGTAAATTTTTCTGTTGTTCAAATAATAATGTAAAAATTCTCTTGTGTCTACTGGGACGCAAAAAGAGTCAATTACAAGTTAATTTGGGTGCATTTTTTATTTTTATACCTGAATGCCTTTCCACTAAGGCTTATTTTTTTTCAACAAAAAAGTCCTTCAAGAAGGACTAAAATGTGTTTATTAATCCAAAAAATAAAATGAGGTTTGGATAAGATGAAACCAAATTTCTTATTAGATCCTTGGATTCAGTTGGGTTTTTTCTCTGGAATATAGGTAAATTCTATGCATCAATCTGGGTTACAAGGGATCTGATTTTTATTTTTTACAGGCACATCCCCAATGCTGAAAATATTTTGGAACCCCCTTTCCAGGAATTTGACAATTGCAGTTCATTTTTGAATCATTGCTGCCACAGGCTCCCTTGAAATATCCCACCATGGGTCCATTGAAGCTTTGGTGCCACATGGGGCCCCCATACCCTCTTCAAATGATTCTGATTTTGAGGTTTTTCAGAGTGGTCACAGTGGTTGCATTTGAAGGCAAGATTGAAAAATGCCACCCATTCTCTTTAAAATTAACCAGGGTAAAATGATTCCAAAAAAATTACTAAAATAATGCCAATGAGGTAAAAAGGAATAATTTATTTTATTATAGTGCTGAAATCATGCCAAAATAATGACTAAAATAATGCCAATGAGGTAAAAAGGAATCATTTCTTTTATTATAGTAAGTTTATTACTATAATCACACCACCTGGTGTGCTTTTCCATTCCAGGGAGGCTTGTTATTTCAAGCCATGTTGTGTGATTATTATAATTCACCCACCCTTTCCCCCACTTAACAGGCCAGAGTGGGGGAGGGGCTGGCCCTGATTTCAAAGCCATTTGGTTTCAACATACTTTTCAAAAATTCCAGCACTTGGGATTATTGAAAAGTCTGTTAAAATCACTGGCACAAGGAAGTGTTGACAAGGCCATCAATACTGCTTGCTCTAGGAATTTTTTACAAGGCTTTCAATACTTCTGGTTCTGGTAATTTTTTAAAATTCTTTCAATACCCTGTGCTGGGCCATTTGGAAAAGGCTGTTAATACAGCACATCACCCATCCTTGGGTGAGGTGGTGGCAATTCTCACTCCCAATTTTTTTATTTGAATTTGAATTTGGATAAAATATCCACTGCAGGTTTCAAACTCACCCAGACTTGGGTGAGATGTTGGCAGTCCTCCCCCCTTTTTCCATTTTTCTTATATATATATATATATTATATATATTTGAAATTTGTTTTTGACTTTTTTTTTCTTTCTTTTTTTATTTAAATGGAAATTTTAAAGAAATTCCCCTGCTGATTTAACCTCAACCAGACTTGGAGGTCATGGTGGCGCCCCCCCTGTTTTTCATTTTTTCTTAATTTTATCATTTCATTTTATTTTTAGGATTTTTTTGAATTATTTGTGATTTTCTTTCTTTATTTTTTTTTGTCATTTGTGTATAGTTTCATAATTTGAAATTTTTCATCTATCTACTTATATTTCAGATTTATTTGAAAAAATAAAAAATAAATTTTGTTTCATGATCCATGGTTTGAACACTATTTGTTTCATTTCTTTTGAAACATTTCAAGTAAATTTTGATCAAAATATAAATTTTTGACCTGTGTTTTCAACAGCTTCAATTGATTTGCTGATTTTTTACTCTTAAAAAGGGGAATCTGAAATGATTTTTCCATGCTCAAAATCCATTCATTCATCACTATTCTCTTACCACAGCTATTTTACCCACCCAATTACTCAAAAATTAACAAATTAAAAAATGGATAAAACTAACAAACCCAATTATTACCATGATAAAATAAAGATAATAAGATCTCTATCTCAAAAAATTATAATTAATAGTTCTTCAAATTAATCATCTTTTCTGAGAAATCCCTTTTTTCATTAGATTCTAGCCAATTTTCCAGCCTACAATCTTTACAATATTTATCAATATTTTCATCATCCACCTCAAGCAAAATTACCAACCTCAAAATCCAATCAAAAAAAAAATACTTCCAGTAGTTATTTGGTAGAAAATATTATCCCTTTTTGTATCCCCTGGGCTATAATAAATACTCTGCTTTGTTTCAAGATCCAAATTATTCCCATAACATGCACAAAGCTCAAGCAAATTTATAATATTCCCAGGGCCTTCAACTATATCAAACTTACAAATTTTAAATTGAAAGAAGAAAATCAAAGGGATTCCCTATCCAACAGGCACTCAAGGTATTTTTTATTTATTTTTGATTATCTTGAATAATTACTACTGATTTATGTTGTTTTTACTTTATGATGTGTTGTTATAGTGAATGATTGATGTTTTTTATTTTATATCAGGATCTGAGACTTATATTCCTGCTCAATTAAAAAAAAATCCTGAATCTCAAAAACATTCCCAATTGAATCAATTTTCCGAAACTCTTAACCCAAAATCTGATATGAGTTGCAATTCTTCCTCTATTTAACAAAAACTTTAAAAGTATTCCATGCCTTCACTCCCAGATGTATCCCAGGTTTCCCATGGACATTCTAGGTATATAATGTTTCTGACTAACTTTTTAAAATAATATTTCTGCTGACTGGTTTATAATTATTTTATTTTTGATTTATATTGTTTTTTTTAGCATCCCAGGCTTATATTTCTCCCTTACATTATACCAGGGAAATAGGAAAACCATAAATGACCAAAGACTTATCCCAGGTGTATCAGTATGATTATATGGATGCTGCAGGCAAGACTAATTTTGGTGATCAAGATACATACATTCATGTTTTGGATAATTGACAAGAACCATACAAACTACTTAAATACAAGCCAGATATTGAGACCCCTTCTTTAATATTTTTTGGTAAATTCTGCTTAATTAATACATTTTTTGAAAAACTTTTCAAGTATAATTTTTATAAAGTTAGTATAGTTCTGAATGATGATATGTATATTTAACCAGCAAGCTTTGATAGAAACAACTCAACAAGAATCAGATGACGTAGAAAAATAAACAACAGGAGATGGATATGAATACCAACACAATGAAAAAGTTACCCAGATTGACTATGGCTGTGAGAACAAGAAAGGAAAGAACATGATGGTGATGGAAATAAACAAGGATATGATTCTAGTTTGAGCTACATCCTCATGAGTGTTAGCATGGATTGATCTTGCCAGTTGGAGATGAATCAGATTTTGGATTTGAGCGCCAGTTGGTTGAGGTTGAATGAGATTGTTGAGCTGATTGGTCTGAGTTTTGAGATTGAGTGAATCAGATTGGTCTGAGTTTGATTGTGCAGTTATAAGAGAAAAAGAAAATGATAACAATAAAAGAAAAAGAGAACCATAAAGAAAATTAGAATCATAACAGAAAAATAGAACCATGAAGAAAAAAAATGAGAACCCAAAAACTGAGTCTTGACTGGAGCAGTTGATATAATTGGAGTCATCTCCCAATTAGAGAATTCACATTTGTGGGAGCGCCCGTGGGAACCATCAGGTCACTTCCTTGGTGGGAACTGTCACTGCACGTGGGAACTGTCACTGCACGTGGGAACTGTCACTCCTGGCTTTCTGCTCCCCTTTACTGGTGATCAAGCCTGCTTTACTCCAAAGACAAGACCGGTAAATTTCTCCAATTGGTTCAGGCTGACTGCCTTGGTTAGAGGATCTTCCAGCATCTCTCTGGTATCTATGAAATGAACTGTTAAGGAGCCTTCTTTGAGTCCTTCAAAAATTCCTTTAGTTTTAAGGTTCATGTGTCTAGTCTTGGCGTTTGAACCAAATTGTTTTAGCTTGTCATCTAAGACTTTATTATTGATGAAATTCTTGGATGACAATAGATTGGATTGAAAACTTTCTCACAGCAAATAACAAAGCCATTTGCTCTTGAGATAGGATTCAAGCAGAGAATTGAGTTTGGCTTCTGTGGAGGAGTAGGTTATGTTGCCCTGTTTATAACTTTTCCACAAGAGAAGGGAACCAAAGGACAGACATAGATAGCCTGATTGAGATTTGCAACTGGAAGGTTCTTCACCCCAGGAAGCATCACTATAACACTCCATGGGGACTTTTGATTTGTCATAGGCAAGAGTCAGTTTCAGATCCTTGGTATGGTTGGGATATTGCCAGGTTTGTTTGAGTTCCTTCCAGTGTGTCAGACCAGGTTTGTTCTGGAACCAAGCCAGGCTGGAGACGGAGTAACTGAGATCTGGACAAGTTTGACTTACTATGTAGTTGAGAAGTCCAATTGCAGACTTATAATTTATGTTGAGCTTCTTGAACCTTTCAAAGTATTTTTCTGATGCTTCACTCAGTTGGAGATGATGTTTCAATGGCGTAGAGCAGGGTCTTTACTCCAGCAAGCCAAGCTCTTCTAAGCCATGATCAATGTGCTTGGGTTGACTCAGCAGAATACAGTTCAATTTTCTTTCAAACTTCATGCCAAGAATAGTGTCAGGTGTTTTGGCTTGAGAGTCTCTGAATCAAGTGTTGAACTTTTCATTGAAATTATCTCTGTCCCCCACAAGGATTACATCATTGACATGAAAGAACAGGAATGACTTGTTTTCCTCAGCTTTATATAAGCAGGGATCACTGTCTGACTCCCTGAAGCCAACTGACTTGATCCAGTCTGTGAATGTGGAGTACCAATTTTTTGGAGACTGTTTGAGTCCGTAAAGAATTTTTTTAAGTCTTAAGTATTGACACTTACATTGACATCCCTACAGCGTCTGGATGATTACTTCTTTATCAATGGGTGCATGCAGAAAAGCCACCTTTACATTTTTCTTTTGAATGTTCAGTTTTTTTTTCAGGGCATACAGGAAGATTGCTCTTAATGAGGCAATCTTTCCGGTAGGGGAAAATGTTTTGTCAAAATCTAGGCCGTGAAATTGATTAAATCCTTTCAGACAGATCCGTTTCTTGTGAATTATGGCTTCTTTGTGGAAATTATCTTTAATCTTGAAGATCCATGTTGTATCTAGTGGTTTCAGTGGGGTTTCTCCCTTGTAATCTTCCCAAACTTCAAGTAGCTTGCATTGATTGATTTCCTTCTTGATAGCCCCCCATTTGGTGCTGTCCCCACACTGTTTGGCTTGGTTGAACGTTTTTGGTTCAAATTAATGGTGAAATCCATATCTCTGAGGGGGTTTGATGGTAGATTGGTTGCAAAGCGTTCTTCTGCCCAGTATTTCAACTATCTCTGGAATTCTAGGGCTGCTACTTGATTCAGTGGCTTGGAAAGGATGCAACAACAATTCCCCGTCTGAGCTTGGCTCCAATTCAGAGATCAATGCTTTTTTTTGGATAGGTCCACTTCTACAGGCAGGTCACAATAGTTCATACAATCCGGAATATTTTTGTTGGTTACAGGCAAGCGTTTCTAACTTGACTCAATTATACTAAAGTCTAGATCCATGGTCAAGTTGATTCCCAGATTTTCCACAGAGTTTTTCAAGAATCAAACATGTTTGGATTGTAGGATCTGACCGTTAGGCATGAGAATTTGGTAAAAAAGGAATTTGGGGTTGTAACCAATGAGTTTTCCTTCCAGTCATTTAGGATTGAATTTTTCTCCTTTAACTCTTCTTTGATTCAGTACAATGGTAGTGAATCCAATTGGCTGAAGGTAATTGGGTTGCAACTTGCTTCTTTTGATGAGGTCCCATGGGGACTGGTCTAGGTTGTCCCTCAGGATTTGGTTGACCAATGCAAAATGATTTGAGTATTTCCAACAAATACTTATGAGGTAGGTTAGCGGAGCTCAATGATGACCTCACACTCTTGATGATTTTCCAATTTTTCCTCTCAGCTCTGCTGTTATGTTCAGGGTGATATGGTTCAATTACCTAATGCCTGATGAATTTCTCCTTGAGATATTCACTAAACTATTGTTTAAAAACTCTGTACCAACATCTGAACATACCATTGATGGGTAGTAGCCGCAGACATTCTTCTGTTTCTCTATCACTTCTATTAGCACAGAAGTTGCCTTGTATTTTTGAGTTAGTGAATACCCAAGATATAGCCAGAATAATTTTTGACCACAGTCAGGATGTATTTTTTGTGTCTATGAGATTCTGGCGTGATTGGGCCAATGATATCTAGATGAATCTTTTTGAAGGGTTTGACAGCTGAGGTGGAAATTGATTTGAAGGGTGATTTGATTATCTTGCACAGGAGACAGTCCTTGCATTCAAACTTTTCTTTCTCAGCGCTACTGCATTTGATACCTCTGATTTTGGCTAGGCAACCAAGTGAGGCATGACCATAGGATAGGTGGAGGTCTTTCAGGGTCCTTGGGTCCTCCTTCTGATTCCAGTAGCACTTGTTGTTACTGATTTTGCGCAGCTTATCCAGTACAAAGATATTGGTGATTATCCACCCTTAAAATATTTTTTATCATTTTTTTTTTTACTCAAAATGTCCCAATTATGCCTTCAGCATACACCCTTGATCAAGGAGCTTCCCAGGACTGATCAATTTGACAACAATATCCGGAAAAAACAAACAGTTAGATAGCGTGATTTTTCTATTCTTCCATTCCAGCTTGACTGTTCCTAGCCCCTGGATGGGTAGATTGGCTCCTGCCTTTACTGTGGTTATTTTTTCTCCAGTATACGACTTGAGCAAGGTGAAAGAAATTTTCTCCTGGAAGATGTGAGAGTTTGCACTGCTTTCAATCAAGATGTTCCTTTCAGCACCAATTTTGGAATCTATCCATCTGGTTACAAAGGCATGAAAGTGTGCTTCCTCCTGAGACTTCTTTTGCTTATCTTTCCCTTTGCTTTGATTTTCCCTCCACCACTTGGGGGTCTTTTCCCAATGGAGATAAAAACATTCTGACTTGGTGTGATACTTGTCTTGCTTTGGATTATGGTACCCTTTGATGCATCTGATAGAGAGAAGATTCTTGGTCCGGGTCCTCATGGTTGCTAGGGCGGTTTCCAATGCACTTGGAAAGGTTCCTTTCTTGGATATTTTGGCCTTGACTTTGTTGTGACATTGCACAAGGTGATTACACACAAATTACACATAAATCTGTTTGTTGGAGTGCATAAGTTGGTGTTTCAGAACATGAAGATTTGATGGAAATTTGAACATAGTAAGGTAGGCTAGGATGTTGTCCGGTAGTTCTATACCTATGTCAATCATCTTTTTGATTGAGGTTTTGATATTTGTGACAAAGTTCAGGATCTCATCCTCCTGGAAGGTCAAGTGTAGGAAGTTGTTGAAAATCCTGGCTCAATTAGAGGCTTGTGATGATGAGAATTTTTCCTTGATTTCCCTCCATATTTGTTTGGCTGAGTTGATGTTGACAAAATTTATGAAGTTATTGTGAGTGACGGAGTTGAAATTGGAGATATGAAGGAGTTGGATTTTGTCATTGTCTTGAGTTGAGAGAGTTCCAGTTGTAGTTTTGAGCACATCCAGCACTTCTCTGAGTTTAAGTAGTGCCATCATTTTGTACTTCCATATTCCGTAGTTCTCTTAAGTCCAAAGCGGGGTTGTCTCCAGGGCTGTTTTGAGAATGGCTTTTTGGAATGAGTCCAACAAGAATCTCAATCCAGTTGCCATAGTCTTATTTCTTGCTGGCTGAGGTGATGGATTTGCCTTTTAACCATATAGTTCTGAATGATGATATGTATATTTAACCAGCAAGCAATGACAGAAACAACTCAATGAGAATCAGATGACCTAGAAAAATAAACAAAAGGAGACGGATATGAATACCAACACAATGAAAAAGTTACCCAGATTGACTATGGCTGTGAGAATGAGCAAGGAAAGAACATGATGGTTATGGAACTAAACAAGGATATGATTCTAGGTTGAGCTACATCCTCATGAGTGTTAGCATGGGTTGATCTCACCAGTTAGAGATGAATCAGATTGTGGATTTGAGGACCAGTTGGTCAAGGTTGAATAAGATTGTTGAGAAAATTGGTATGAGTTTTGAGATTGAGTGAATCAGATTGGTCTGAGTTTGATCGTGAAGTTGTAAGAGAAAAAGAAAATGAGAACAATAAAAGAAAAAGATGTTGAATTCTGGTACCTAACTGTTGTGTTTCTCTGAACATTTCATGTTTTTCACTGTTTGTTTTCTATACTTTTATTCTTTTATTCTTATTTTCATCTATCTGCTCTGCAACCGCGCATAGCATCTCAGAGCACTTGGGTTCCGCTGTAGACGGGGTGACTGCAGATACTCTACTTCCAGTAAATACTCTACTTCCAGTCGTCACCCTCAAGTCTTGACCCCGCTCTCACCTTGACTCTCATGACGGGCTCATTCCAAATCCAACCAACTCAAACCGCTCAACTTCAAATCTCAAGCCAATCAACTCAAACAACTCAATATTCCTAACCAACACATCAAACACCAAAAACGACAATTGCCTTCAATCACGCGTTCAAGTCAGGCAGCCAGCTTAATCAGTAAGAGGTTCAGAGCAACCAGTCTCAACTTCTTGCTCATCACACTCACTGAATTCTCTTCAATAGTTATTCAAGGCACCTTGTCTAATCTATTGTGACATCTCAACTGGCGTAGTCACTTGTTGCACTGGCCTTTATTTCTAGAGTCTCAACTTACATCTCAATTCCTAATCTCATCAGACTCTCCGCCAGTGCTATCTCGTTGGTTGTTTTGTTTTTCATATCTTTGTCAAGACTTCACACTTATATTTACAATTTTGTTGAAATACATTTCAGCCTGATCTTGGTACCCAATTCTAATTTCATCACGGTTAAAAGCCTGCGCCGATCAATATGGAACAACCGGGACCATCCACAACACCAGGACCAGGGGGGGAATTGAGTACAAACTACAAATCTTTAGCCATCAAATCCCTGATAGATTTTACACCGCTACTTACGGCCGACAACAAAGGCCTTGATGACAAAATCAAGAAATTTGGCTCATGCTTGAAGGCCAAACACATAGACATTAAAACCAAGAGTCTTAGAAATGACTTCAAAGCCGGTCTCATAGATGTCAAATTGATCCCGTCTCCCTCCATGAGTGCGGATGCACTGACAAAAGCGGCCAACAAAACTTCAAACATTAGGCTGATAAATACATTCAGTTCCATTTTTCACTGACCGCAAAGTTGTGGGGGCATGTTGAATTCTGGTACCTAACTGTTGTGTTTCTCTGAACATTTCATGTTTTTCCCTGTTTGTTTTCTATACTTTTATTCTTTTATTCTTATTTTCATCTATCTTCTCTGCGACCGCGCATAGCATCTCAAAGCACTTGGGTTCCGCTGTAGACGGGATAGCATGTGGCAAAAGAAGTTTGAAAAAATATTCAAGCTACGCGGAATTTTCAAGGTAATGAGTGATCCCAACAATCTAAGGCGACTTGACAAAGACGTCAATCAGGAATTTGTTGCACACATCATTTCCAAGCTTGACTCAAATACTTACAATAATGTTATAGACGATGTCAACGAGGACAATGCTAAGCTCATCTGGTTACTGAATCAGTCACACTTTGCTTCCTCTCAGTCTGCAAACAGAGCCAGGGTGTTCAATGGGTTTCTTCATCTTTCAATGGACACAACATTGAAGTGTTTGTCACTGCCGTGAAGGTGTATCTGAAGAAAATGTCCAAAGTGGGGATTGACTTACCATCAGAAATCGTGGCATATCTAGTCCTCTTCAAGTTTCCTTCAAGCATGCAAGCCATGAAGTCTCAGATAATGCATTCAACCTCTGATATGAGGATTGATACAGTACTTATACACCTTATTCAACATAAAAACAAGGCAATAGCCCAAGCCGAGAATGTCAAACCCACAAACATAGCCCTGTGCAGAGGCCCAAGGTGCGAAAATGGAAAACACAACCCTGCGGTCACCTTGCACCCTGCCAGTTCATGCTGGTTTGAATTTCCCGCACTAAAGGCTGCAAACGCACAAAATTGGGGGAAGAAGGGAAAATAAAAAACCACTAACAAAGCCCACTTCTATTTGTTCTTCTCCGATGGAAGGTCAATTGACGATGAACAGCTATCTCAGCGCTTCATCCTAGACTCTGGGTGCTCAGTGCACATGGTTGCCGACCCGCAGGCATTCATTGATCTGTTGGTCAACAATTGGAACAAGCAAATCCAGACAGGCAAAAAGAATGCGGCTCTGCTAATTGAAGGAACAGGCAAGGCTGCCTTGTTGACCAAAGACGCGAACCTGATACTATCAAACGCCGTCTGGGTTCCCAAATCAACTATCAATCTGATATCACTTGGTGCTCTGATGATCCAAGGGGCTTGCCTGTCAGTTAACTCAAAAAAGCAACCCAGCATGTTTTATCTATCATCACAAGGGAAGGTTATTATCTCAGGTCAAATCATCAACAACTTATTTGTGATTGACATGTCAACTGAATCAAAGAAATCATACTACTCTGACTCTGAACTCCTTCAAATCCACAAGACTCTTGGCCACGCAAACATTGATTGGATGGAACGATACCTCAAGCTGATGATTCCTGCCAGCCAAAAGCGCAAATTCAAGTATCTCAGCTGTGATAAGTCAAAAATCACCCGCAAACACTTCAACAGACAACAGCAAACAGCCAATTGATGCTTCAAAAGGATTCAAATTGACTTGATGGGACCAATAAATCCAACGTCAAAAGGAGGTTTTTGTTATATTCTCAATCTGATCGACTCGCATTCAGGCTACATAGCTTAATTTCCTCTACGCGTCAAGAACAATGCTGCGGAAACCATCATCTTCATCATCAAAAATAAACACAGAAAAACTGGCTCCTACCCTGCCAAAGTCTTCTCTGACGGTGGTGGAGAATTTGTCAACGCCAAACTTCAGGACTTCTACCAATTGCAACACATCAATCAAATTGTAAGTGAGCCTTATCACTCCCAACACAACGGAAGAATAGAGAGGGCAAACAGAACCGTCATTGAGTCAGCCAGAGCAATCATCTCCAACACTGGTTTACCAAAGTCATTGTGGCATGAAGTTGTACGTGGCTCATGTCTCATGCTCAACCAAATACCAAAGGAGAAGGACAGAGTATCACCCTGGTTACTAATGCACAAGAAGGATCTACCACCTGGCTACATCCAACCAATTGGGACCCAGGTCACTTATTGACTCAACTCCACCAACATTAAGTCAAAGTTTGATGAGAAAGGCGCGCCGGGGATTCTGGTTGGATTCAATCCAACACTCCTATCCTACAAGATCTTGAAGGCCACCGGTAAAATTGTTGAAACTAAACATGTCATCTTCAACACACAGAAGCCCTTCAAGGTTTCAATCAAAACAGACAAGTTCAACTCAAACATCATTGAGCCAAACCTTTCCAAATCAATAAATCCAACAAATCCTCCTATTGATGTTCCGACAACAGTCAAATTTGAGCCTCCTGCAACTGTGAAAGATGAGTCCAAATTGGAGAAGGAATCCGACACTAATGAGGCATTGGAGGAGCGTCTTTGACCGAATCTGAGAGAAAGACAAACTCTGGCCAAACCCAAAAGATAGGGTTTCTTGGCTGACAAGTTACCGACTTCTCTTGAGGAGGCAATGAAAATTCCTGAAAGGAAGGAGTTGGCTCTGAAAGAATTCAGAACAATAGAGGATCAGGGTGTTTGGGAGGACGCGGACAAGAGCGCCGTCGCCAATCTTCTCAACACAGTTCCTGTGTTCAATATCAAAACCAATGCTCATGGCAAAGCACCAATCCTAAAGACTCGGCTGTGCGTTCAAGGGTTTAACCAGAGGTACGGCCTTGACTATCTTCATACATATGCTCCGACAGGCAAATTTGGCTCTCTAAGGGGCCTTCTGACCTATGCAGCGGATAAGAAACTCGACATCCTTCAACTGGATGTAACGGGTGCCTTTCTTCATTCCAAACTTGATGAACAGGTCTTTATCAAAACGCCATACGGATGCAGTAGAAAGTCAAAATACCTAAAACTCAATAAATCATTGTACGGTCTCAAACAAGCGCCAAGGAACTGGTACATAATGCTAAGCAAGTGGATAAAAAATCAAGGTTTTAAAGAATACAACTGTGATCCGTGCCTCTACGTGGGAGACGACAAGACAAAGTTTGTATTTTTTCACGCAAATGATCTGATTGTGATGGGAAACACTAAACAATTTGAAGAAAAGTTTCTTGGTAGGTTCAAAAACTTGTCTGCTCATCCACCCAATACGCTCCTTGGTATGAAGGTAGTGCAAAGCAATGGCCTAATTCATTTATCCTTACCCCTGAATATTGAAAAAGGGCTCAAACAAATGAACCCAATTGACTGCAAGCCGGTCTCAACACCTCTCACTCCAGGCCTTCATCTCAAGACTGCCAACAATGACGATCATGCCAAGTTCCTGGCTCTGAATACAAATTATTGCTCTCCAATAGGGATACTGAACTTCATTTCCTTCCTGGCACGTCTGGATATTAGCTTTGCCGTCTCTAGCCTAGCAAAAATTCCAAATGGCCTGGTCTGAGTCACTGGCAAGAAGTTGTGCTTGTCTGGCGCTATCTATCTGGCACTAAAAACCTGACACTAATGATTGGTCCTAGGTCAATCACAGATTGACTTGTATGTTTTAGCAATGCCATGTGGGCCAATGATCCTGAAACCCATATCTTGCAAAGCGGATTCATTTGCAACTTCAAAGGGAGTCCATTTTACTGGACCAGCAAACGTCAACAATCTATCACACATTCATTGACTGAGTCCAAATGTGTCGCTCTTTCTAGCTGTAATCTAGAAGCCCGCTGGCTACAGAGACTGATCAAAGAAATCTACCACCTCAACTTTAAATGTCCTCTTCACTTAATTGACAACAAAGGCCTTGAAAACAAAATCAAGAAATTTGGCTCATGCTTGAAGGCCAAACACATAGACATTAAAACCAAGAGTCTTAGAAATGACTTCAAAGCCGGTCTCATAGATTTCAAATTGATCCCGTCTCCCTCCATGAGTGCGGATGCACTGACCAAAGCGGCCAACAAAAATTCAAACATTAGGCTGATAAATGTTGGAATTTGAGGTGTTATAGACTCCCAGACTCTTCTTCTTTATTCTGTTTTCGTACTTTCTTCTCACAAGCTTCTGTTTCCGTATTAATTGTTCACATGCTATGTCTCTTTTTGTGTTACTTTCTCATACTTGTCTCATTCCTCACACCTGTTTCATTCTGCTCTCTTCTTCCTTGTCTTGACTCAATACACTCAAACTTGTTCAGCTTAAATACTGAACCCTTGTGTCTCCTTTTGTCACTCATCACCCCACTCAACCTTGAATTTTCCTCCTCCACCATTCACTATTGATTGAATTGTCCTATCTCTAAAAACTCTCACGGCCACTCATTGTTCACCTTTCAGGTACTTTCCATTACGTCTTATGAAGGGTGATTCCTCCTTGAAAGTTGTCTAACCAGTCGAAATCCATCTTTCAGTTTCTCCACTTCTAACAGATTTACAGTCCCATTGCTGCCCGCACCACGGAAAATTTTTTTTTGAAAGGTGAACTTCGATCCCTGTCTCAGTCATTATGACGGAAAGAGAAACCAAGGAAAATCTCAATGTACCTATCCTTGATGGCACCAATTTCAGTGAATGTCAGATGCGAATGGAAATTCATCTATGGTCAAAGGACCTCATGGATGTTTGTGAAAATGAACCACCAGAGGATGCCTCAGCTTCTGCTGTCAACAAGTGGACAAAGCAAAGTTACGAGGCTGTTGGGGTGATCACCAGTTGCATTAATCAGACTGTTTTTATCTCTGTTATGAACTCCACCACCAAGAAGAATGCCACTCTTCTTTGGAGGAAGATCAACGACCAGTATGCTTCCATGTCGGCCCTAAATCGTGGACGAGTCTGGATGTCTTGGATGGCTCTTGACTACCAAGGAGACCTTCAAAACTTCATCCACTGCTGTCAGAAGGCCCTCATGGATGTCTCTGCCGTCAACATCAACATTCCTAGTGACATTTTTTCATACTCTATTCTTGGCAAGCTCTGCAAAAATCCTCAACTCTACCATCTTGTTGATGTATTGGCCATGGATGAACTTGAAGTAGAAAGGCCCTCAATCATTTTAACAAGATTACAGAGTTATGTTCACCACCTTAGTGCCAACAATAGATCAGCCATTGAAGGACCCTTGGGGGCTGCCACTGCACTCGTCTCAAATGCCAACTCCAAATATCCCTCAAGGATCATCTACTACTGTACCAATGGTCGTCATAATCCTCGTGTCACATCCCACAAACCAGAGAAATGTTATGTCAAGTTCCCCCAATTAAGACCTCAGCGAAAGAAAGATGACGACTCTAAAGTAAATGCTCACTTCACTTATGCACAAGCGTACTTATCTGAGGATCTGGTCTTGGACACTGTTGAGGAAGAAAATGAGGCAATACTTGATTGCGGAGCCACCCACCACATGTTTGGCCAAAAATCTCTGTTCACCTCTTTCCAACCTTGCAACCCATTTCAGATAAGCACCGGTGATGCAACTAGTCAACTCCTGGCTCTTGGTTGAGGTACTATTAACTTGAACATTGGCAGTGGTCGACTTGTTTTGAAGGATGCCCTTTTTGTCCCAAGGATCAAAAGAAATCTCATCGCCATGATTCCCTTAATCTCCACATCTGTCACCATTGTCAAGAATGGCAACACATTTCTCCTGAAAGATTGTGACTTGACAATTTTCTCTGGACACCTCAAGGGACGTCTAATGAATGTACCCTATCATGTTCCCAGTGCAAACCTGTCCGAATCCACTCCCAATCTGTTGCACCATCAGCTAGGACATCCAGGTCCTGCCGTGATGAAGTGGCTTGGTCTCTTGGTCTCAGGCCTATCCCCCTGCTCCACCTGTGTCTCATCCAAGTTGACACTACTTCCCTTTCAAGGACATTTTGAGCCCACTCGCAAAGTTCTTGACTGTATTCACCTGGATCTAGTCGGGCCCATCAACCCTCCATCAGTATTGGGTTTCAAATATTTCCTCACTGTTGTGGATCAGCACACCTCGTTCAAGTTTGTCAAACTTCTAAAGAACAAATCTGATGCTTTCAATGAGTTTGTCAAGCTGAAGAATGTGATGGAAACGTTTCACAACAGGAAAATCAAAAAGGTAATCTCAGATCAGGGCGGTGAATTTGTAAACAAGGACTTTCAGGACTTGGCCAGCACTCACGGGTTTATACATCAGTTTTCCCCTGCGTACACCCCTCAGAATAATGGAATTGCTGAGAGGGCCAATCGCACAATTCTTGATAAGGCTCGATGCCTGCTTCGCCAGTCATTGCTTCCAAACTCCTTCTGGGCAGAGGCCATCAACACCGCTTGCTTCCTTTCAAACTTGGCGCCCACTCCCTCTCGAAACAATCAGTCTCCCTTCTACCTGTGGAACAACATGCCGCCAAAGATCAAAAAGCTGAAGACGTTTGGGTGCAAATCCTTTATCTCTATTCCAAGACACAATCGAACATGGAAGCTGGGACCTACCGGTGATGAAGGGATCTTTCTGGGGTATGAAAACAACTCTGCTACGTATCGGATCCTTCGTCTTTGTGATTGTCAGGTTGTGGTTTCTAGGCATGTAGTATTCTTTGAACATGAGTTCCCTTCACCTGGCGCCGTCATCTCTCACAATGATCTGTCTTCCTTTGTCAAGGGGGGTTTCACTGTTGAGAAGGACGACATCTTCTACAATTGCGAAGAACATCCTCCCCTTCCAGTGGCAGTTGTGCCCCCTCCTCACACCCAATCCAGATCTGTGTCTCCTTCCTTGTCCGATTCAAATATGGACCCTGTCTCTGAAAGCTACGATAACAGCCCTTCTGATTGTCAATTGCCGCCTCCAACTGCTCCCCGCCTGAATGTCATTGGTCCGCGCCATCCCACGGTCTGGAAAGGAGACGTTGATCCAATTCACATCTTACCGTATCCTTGCCGACCCGCCGCAAACCTTACCTACCTTGATGATGACTTTGTTCCTCAAAGTTTTAGGGAGGCAATGGAATGCCCCAAAAAGGAACATTGGATACAGGCCATTGAACGGGAAATTGGTGCGATGGTCAAGTTGCGGGTGTGGGATGTTGTTGCTCTGGCTGGGCAGGGGACCGTGGGGACTGTTTGGGTTTTTAGGAAGAAAAAGGATCATACAGGGAAGGTAATTGAGTACAAGGCTAGGCTCTGCGCCCAAGTTTTTTCTCAAATTCCTGGCGTCGACTACAAACAAACTTTTGCACCAACTGGAAGGCTGAACTCTCTTTGGGCTCTTATATCCTACGCTTCAGCTAACCATCTTCAATTCCAGCAAATGGATGTTAAGAGTGCTTTTCTCAACGCCACCCTGAACGAAACCGTGCATCTGGCTGTTCCTCAGGGCATGCCCTTGGACAAAAAAGAGGTCTGCCTTAAGCTAAACAAAGCGATCTATGGCCTCAAACAAGCGCCTCTTGCCTGGTACAATCACCTCTCTTCCTGGCTTGTTGGACAACGCTTTTCCTGCTCTGTCTTGGATGCTTGCGTCTTCTACCGGGGTGGTGATTTTCCGGTCTGGCTCTTTGTTCATGTCAATGATATTGCCCTCTTTGGAAAAGATCTTTCCCTCTTCAAGAAAGAAATCAGCTCTGAATTCGACATGAAGGACCTTGGTGATGCCAAACTCCTTCTGGGGATACGGGTGAATCAACTTCAGCAATCCGTGGAGCTCTCTCAGTCACACTACGTCGAGTCTATTCTTCATGATTACAACATGATTGACAGTAGAAGCGTTCTTACCCCTGTCATTCCAGGCTTCCATCCTGACCCTCTGACCAACAAAGAAGTAGTTGCCTTCAGAAAGTCTGGTCTCAACTATTGCAGAGCCGTGGGTTCCTTAAGCTATCTGGCCACCGCTACTAGGCCTGACTTATCATACGCGGTCAGCATGCTGTCTCAGTACTTGGATAGACCTGGGTTACAACATTGGCATGCCTTCATCCATGTCCTTAAATATTTGTGGGGTACCATGCACGTTTGCCTGTCCTATCCTAAAGGACGGGTGGCTAACCTTGCGGCGTACTCCGATGCTGATTGGGGGAATTGTAGGACCACTAGGCAATTGGTCACTGGGTACTTGGTCATCTTTAACAGCTGCCTCATCGTTTGGAGATCACGAAAACAGCCAACCGTATTGCTCTCAACCGCGGAGGCCGAGTATTGTGCACTAACTGATCTCTCCTGCAAGCTGCTCTGGTTACGTCAGTTCTTGAGAGAAGCGCACCTTGTGACATTGGATGAACCCATTGCTGTCTTTGACGACAATCAGGGATGCATTGATACGGCAAATAACGACTGCAACTTTAACTCCCGCCGAATGAAGCATGTCAAGATTCAGCTTCACTTCATACAAGAAGTTATCAGGAACTCGCAGATCCGTCTCCTCTATGTCCCATCTGAAAGTATGCTTGCTGACTTCCTGACCAAACCCGTAGCTTGGCCAACCTTAACCAGGGCCTTTGAGCGTCTTGGTCTCTTCGGTCTGGGAGTCAAGGGGGGTGTTGGAATTTGAGGTGTAATCGACTCCCAGACTCTTCTTCTTTATTCTGTTTTCATACTGTCTTCTCACAAGCTTCTGTTTCCGTATTACTCGTTCACGTGCTATGTCTCTTTTTGTGTTACTTTCTCATACTTGTCTCATTCCTCACACCTGTTTCATTCTGCTCTCTTCTTCCTTGTCTTGACTCAATACACTCAAACTCGTTCAGCTTAAATACTGAACCCTTGTGTCTCCTTTTGTCACTCATCACCCCACTCAACCTTGAATTTTCCTCCTCCACCATTCACTATTGATTGAATTGTCCTATCTCTAAAAACTCTCACGGCCACTCATTGTTCACCTTTCAGGTACTTTCCATTACGTCTTATGAAGGGTGATTCCTCCTTGAAAGTTGTCTAACCAGTTGAAATCCATCTTTCAGTTTCTCCACTTCTAACAATAAATACATTCAGTTCCATTGTTCACTGACCGTGAAGTTGTGGGGGCATGTTGAATTCTGGTACCTAACTGTTGTGTTGCTCTGAAAATTTCATGTTGTTCCCTGTTTGTTATCTATACTTTTATTCTTTTATTCTTATTTTCATCTATCTGCTCTGCAACCGCCCATAGCATCTCAAAGCACTTGGGTTCCGCTGTAGACGGGGTAACTGTAGATACTCTACTTCCAGTCAATAATCTACTTCCAGTCATCACCCTCAAGTCTCAACCCCGCTCTCACCTTGAATCTCATGACGGGCTCATTCCAAATACAACCAACTTAAACCACTCAACTTCAAATCTCAAGCCAATCAACTGAAACTACTCAATATTCCTAACCAACACATCAAACACCAAAAACAAAAATTGCCTTTAATCACGCGTTCAAGTCAGGCAGCCAGCTTAATCAGTAAGAGGTTCAGAGCAACCAGTCTCAACTTCTTGCTCATCACACTCACTGAATTCTCTTCAATAGTTATTCAAGGCGCCTTGTCTAATCTATAATGACATCTCAACTGGTGTAGTCACTTGTTGCACTGGCCTTTATTTCTAGAGTCTCAACTTACATCTCAATTCCTAATCTCATCAGACTTTCCGCCAGTGCTATCTTGTTTTTTGTTTTGTTTTTCATATCTTTGTCAAGACTTCACACTTATCTTTACACTTTTTTTGGAATACATTTCAGCCTGGTCTTGTTACCCAATTCTAATTTAATCAAAAGAGAATCATAAAGAAAATGAGAATCATAAAAGAAAAAGAGAACCATGAAGAAAAAAAAATGAGAAACCAAAAACTGAGTCCCAACTGGAGCAGTTTATATAATTGGAGTCATCTCCCAATTAGAGCATTCAAAGTCGTGGGAGAACCTGCGGGAAAAATCAGGTCACTTCCTTGGTGGGAACTATCACTGCCCGTGGGAACTGTCACTCCTGGCTTTAAAGTTAGCATCCTTGCTTCACACAGGCACAAGAATGTGTAATTGAAGTGCTCCTTGGGAGGGAATAATGAATAAAATTCTGGTCCTTTGTCATTTCAGACTTCCTCAAGGAGTTTTGATTTCCCTTTCAAGATTTTTGGATCAAAAATAAGCAATTAAAGCCAATGGAATTTTTTCTTAAGGGATCCAGAACAAAACCATGAGCAATGGTTTTATCCTAGTTGTCAATAAATTCATTTTAGAATTCAAACTGAAATGCAACCCAAAGTCAGATCCATAATTTCAGAAGTTTTCCCTGCAAAAAAAAGATTGAAATCCTTAAGCCAGCAAGATGGGAAGAACTTAAACAGAATAAAATATCTTTACAAAATGAGAAATAAATGGAGAAAGAAGTTTTTTATGTGAAATAATCTTTTCAATATGTCCTGAATCTGATGAATAAATAATCTGAGAATTTGATACATTCAGTTATGACCTCATCAGATGGAAATTTGGCAGCCTTGTTCTTCCCTCACCCTTCATCAGTATATTTGGGTAAAAAATTCCACCATGTGTGCATGATGGATTTCACATACAAGAAAAAATTTTAAAGATATCCTTTATTTCAATTTGTTGGAATGGCATCAACAGGCCAAAAATTTTAAAAATAATTTTCCCTGATGGGCGATGAAACACAAGAATTATATTATTGGGCTTTGTAAGATATTAGATTAATTTTGGGTGAAGAAGATATCCCAAAATTCTTTGTAAAGGAAAGAGCTTTGGCTCTTATGAATGAAACTGAGGATCAATTTTGTGGTAATTCCCAAGAAGAAAGTGAATCTGATTCAAGATGTTTTGATAGTGTTAAAAACAGAATTGAAAACCTTAATCATAAAAGTTTTCACATCCTCTGGACTTGGCATATCAACAAGAACATTTTTACAAGATGAAAAAGAGGTTTCAGATCAGAAGACCTTTGGGATTCATTTATTTCTTTTTGGGACACATTTTTTGGGTCAAGAACCATAAAGGACTATGAAGCTAATTGTTAAAGATTGGAGACCCTCATGGAATCAAAATTGGATTTATCACAGTACATCACAAAATTCTGGATCAAGCATGACAAAATATTTGTAGCCCTGTGGACTTCCAACCACTTGCATCTGGGAAATAAAACTAGTTCAAGGGATGAAGGTGCCAATTATTGTATAAAATTTTACTTATTCAATTCTGCAGGTGATATTTTTACACTGCATGGAAATATAACAAGGTAAATATTTAATCAAAAAAATTGATAAACAACACCATTTTCTAGCCAATCTTTGAAAAGGTTGATGAATGTCTCAGATGTATTTTATGATTTTAACAGGAGAATTTCTCATCATGCATTTATCAAATTAAATGAAAGATATTCCAATATTGCTGAATCAAGGAAAAAAACATGTTCAAGAGATTCATTCAGGTCGAGGGCCATGCCTTTCAGTCATATTTTAAATGAAATTGTGCACTCTGGAAGTCTACTTGACCCCAATTAATTTTATGCACAGTGGCATCCTCATATGACTGATTAATATGATGACTCATAATCTTTATTTTTTCCTAAAATTACAATTAAAAGCCCAAATATATTTTTTTAGTTTCAAAGATATTCCAGAATATAGGCAACTCCAGCTTTTGGAACAAATTGAAATTTTTGTTTCTGGAAGCTACATGTTTCAAAGATTTGGAATTGCCAAGCCTCTTGAATCCACAAGGGGAAGGCTCCCAGCCCCTCCTCAAATCTCCTGTCAGTATTCAACAAGAAGGGGGCCTTCATTTTTTTGGATTGTAGAAAAGATGTTTCAATACAAAATCAGGCAAAAAAACAGGAGAGTTAAAGGATGAGGCAAGAAGATGAAAGGGAAAGAAACAGGGATTTGAGGATTCAAAAGAAAATTCAGGAAAAGTTAAAAATCAGGAAGGCTTTTTATAAAGAACAGGAGAAAATTAGGAGGTCTTCTTATGAATAACAGGAAAGATCAATCAGGAGCACTGTTTATTGAGGTGATTATGCACAAAAATGAAGAGAATCTGAAAAAAAGGTAAGATTAGAGAGGTAAAGGAAGTATTCTATATATCTGAAGGCAGGGAAAGAATTGGATGAAAAATATGTTGTATATATGAAGAAAATACAGGTTTTAGATCAAAAAAATTTAAGGGTCTGAAGTAAATAAAATATATAGATAAAAAAAAACACTGAATATCTGAAGGTAAGGCAAGATTCAAATCAAAAATAATATCTCCAAAAATAAAAGAACATCTTTAAAAATGAAAGTAATTTATAAGGAATAAAATTCAAGACCAAAGGGATGAAAATTAATCTCTAGAAAGAAAATATGAGAGATCAAAATTTGAATCATAAAAAGGAAACTTTAAGCCTTGCGTGCTCAATCTGGGAGTTCCAATTCTCCTTCAAAGAACCCTCATGCTTGGTTCAATCAAGCCATGAAACCAGTTAAGTCATATTCAAGTTATTACATTCCATTTCAAGGCCCAGGATAAAATTAATCCAAATAAATTACTAATATCATTCCAATGACGCCTAAATGCATCATTTTAGAAAAATAATTGTTAAAATGACCCCAAAAAGATTATTTGACATAATTATGGCAATTTCCTACTATAATCAGGCCAATTGGTGTTTCTTCCCATCCCAGGAAGTTTTGAAGTCTTTTTAAGGGTTAAAATGGTGCTGGTGGTCGGAAAAACCCTCATATGGTGGCATATTGGGCCCCCAAAGTCCTTTAAACATTCATTGAGGCCGTGGGGGTCTGAATTGAGGCTGTGGAGGTCTGAATTGAGGCTGTGGAGGTCTGCATTGAGGCTGTGGAGGTCTGAATTGAGGCCATGGAGGTCTGAATTGAGGCCCTGGAGGTCTGAATTGAGGCCTCCAGACTCCCTGTGGGGGCTGTCTGGGGTATAATATTTTGGAGAATTCAAATGTAGAAACCAATTGAATAAATTCAATATGTACAAACTCATTAATTATCAATGTTTTCCAAAAAAATCAAATCTGAACTCAGCCTTGAAAAAAAACTTCATCCAAGGTAATAAAAATGATAAAAATGATACTAATTCATTTTCTTTGCACAAAATGTAACATTTTGGGTGGAATTTAAATACCTTTTTGTCAAAAATAAAAAAAAAAAAAAACAGAAAACAATTTCTACATATACCTATTTCATGCTTGGAATTCAAATATTTTTGGAATCAAAGTATTTTTAAATATTTGGAAAAAAATATCATACAGTACATAAATAAATACAAAAAGGGCAATGTTAAATTTGCAACCCTACACAACCCATTCACATCTCAAAATGGGCCGTGTGGCGCGGTTGGAAAATCATCTGGGTTTTGAATGGCTTTTTGAAACCCATCTGAGGTGTGAATGGCTTTTCACAACCTAGATGGGTTGCAAACCACACCATTCAACCCATTTTGAGTTGTGAACAGTTTGTGTAGGTTTTCAAATTTCGCATTTTTTTATTTATTTGTTTATTTGTTTATTTATTGAATTATTTATTTACTAGAGTATTTCCCCCAAATTTGGGGAATGATTGGGAAATCTGCGGGATGAATTAAAAAAATAAAAAAAGGAACAATTTCTGAAGTATTTCAACCCATGAGCTATTGAAAGAAATCATATATCATTGAAATTTCATCATTTAATTTCAGCAGTGAATGACATTCAAAAACACATGATGAAAAACTTTCTTTGTAAAATTTCTGGATCTACACCTTGGAAATTCAAACTATAAATACCCATGGGTTAACACTGGATCTTGATTATAATGACCAACATTTGAAATTTTATAACATTGTGATTTGATAATTTTTAATGAGAATTCCAAAAGGAATGGGAACTGTTTTCAAATCATTTTTAAAGTCAGGAAAAATTCATCTAGCTCAGAAATAAAGGTTTCCAATGGAATGGCCATCACTCTTTCTAAGGAATACATCACCTGTGGCTATCTTGGCAAATATCACCTCTGTTCCCAATCTGACCGCAATCAATCAAGTTCAATTTCAAAGACTTATTGTATACTGATTTATTTTTTTAAAAATGGAATAACACAACCAATTAGGTAACCAATACCAAGGTAGTGGTTTTGTAATTTTTAGAAGACAGTATTTATTAATCTTTCTAAAAAATTGATCTTCCTTATTTTCATGTATAATTGTGTGCTGAAGAAGAAGTATTCTACTTGAATCTTGTATTAAAATGAGAAAATCCCCAACAGCAATGAAAGAAGTTTGAAAATCAGCATCACCTGAACCACAAATATTTGAAGCAAGGTGCAAAATTTTGAAATATCACCAGCATGCAGAATTTACCAAAGTTGCATCAACTATTTGAGGATGTCACCTTTTGAAAAACAGAAAACAAAATTCCCAAACTCACCACCAATAATCTATTAGATATTGAAGTAATCTGTCAAGAAACTGAAGAGCATGCATATGATTCATAGGTTCTTCATCACAGATTATCAAATAAGCTCTTTTGAGATATTAATATTCATGGCTGCTATTCCATTTCAAGCACATGCCATAGGTATTCTACCTGTATATCTGATAGAAGCCAGCAATCATTCATACAAAAAGGTTTTTCCTGACCCACCATTCCATGAATAAAGAATGAAGAGGGTTGAGATTAATGGCATGCATGGACTATGAGGTCAAATGTATGCTTCTTCTGAATTTTGAAAACCTGAATTTTTTGCAAAACTGATTCATTTATAGAAGTATTTTGTTCTTCAGAAAAGATCCAGTTTTTGTTGATTCTTTTAACCTCCATTGTTTGATAAAATTGTGGAAATGTTTTCAGGGCATTGGTACTTTTCTAAAAGTTAAGGATTGTAAGGAAGAACACAGGAATTACCAATGAGGAAGTTTGTATGATTCCTCCTCAGTGAAATGTTAGTTCCATTGTGGTGTTTGCTAACTATGGGATAACTGCTTTAACCCCAAATTGTAAACAAACTTTAGCAAATTTGGAATCACAAAGTAAGGGGAGGTGGAAATTCTTCTATGTGACAAATTTGGGAATTGAAAAAGCCTTATGGAAGTTATAAGTGAAAAAAACTGAAGTGTGTTAATTTATGGGTTGAGGGAGAAGTGCATCAAATCAAGTTTGGATTGAAGGGGGTTTATATAAATTTTCAATGTTCTAAAAAAAGCTTGAACCAAGTGAGGAATTGGTGTTCATCACATGTGTTGTAAATTTAATCAATTACATTCATTGTCACATGTTTTTCTCTTGGTTACATGTGTTTTACTTGGTGAAATTTATGGTCCTTGGGTACATGTGTTGTCCATGTTACATGTGTTATCCTTGTTACATGTGTTTAAATTTTCAATGTTCCACAAAAAAAAAGCTTGAAACAAGCAAGGAATTAGTGTTTACTACATGTGTTGTCAATTTCCTCTGTTGCAGTCCTTGTTACATTTGTTGTCCTTGGTCACTTGTGTTGCCCTTGGTTACTTGTGTTTTCCTTGTTAAAACATGTATTATCCTTGTTATGTGTGTTTGAATGTTCAACTCTCAAAAAAAAAAAATCTTGAAACAATTGAGGAATTAGTGCTCATTACATGTGTTGTCAAGCCCTCTGTTACATTCCTTGTGTCATTGTTACATTTTTTAGCCCTTTTACCTGCATTGGCACTGTATGTGTGTGATAGTACAAAATAAACCTAACATATACATACAAATAGTTAGTTGAAAAGTATTAAAAATAAATAAAAACCAAACTTACATATGTAAATACATCAAAATAACTCAAATACATACAAAGAGGTAGTTGAAAAGTATTTAAAAGAAATAAACACCAACCTTACATATGTAAACACATCACACAAACACAAATAAATACAAAGAGTTGGTTGAAAATTATTGAACCTTATAATCTATGTATACACATTACTTGAAAAATTGGCCCAGGATAAAAAAGGCAGACAGAGAAAAAAAAAGCGTACAGATAAAAAAAAGCGTACAGAGAAAAAAAAGCGTACAGAGAAAAAAAAAGCAGGGAAAGGAAAAAAAGTGGACAGAGAAAAAAAAAAGTGGCTGAAAAAGACCAAAAAAACAAAACAAAGAGGACTGAACTGGATGCAAGAGGTTCACCCTAAGATTTCAGAGAACAAAGCTGGCTAGTCAATTGCTTTTGAGGGAGGTCTCCCAAGGAGGCCAACATTGGTATTTTACAACCCTCAAAAAAGCAATATTTTCATATTTTTATATTTATTTCTTTATTTATTAGGGCGTATCAAAGTGAGCAAAACCGCCATTAGAAACCCACATTTTGCTTTGACCAAACCCGCCATTTTTAATGGCGGGTTTCTGAAATAAAAATAACCCTTAACTGGTGTATTTCAAGATGGTGGCTTTCATTAAAATGGAGGATTACAAACATCAAACCTGCCATTTATGCACCCTCATCAATCCACCATCCATCCCAGGCAAAACACCCATCCACACCTCCACCTCAGCAAATCCATACTAATCCCATCTCCATTGCATCAACAAATCTCATCTCCATTGCTTCACACAAATCTCATCATCATCTCATCACCCCACATCACATCACCATACTTCCCAACATTTCCAATCAAACCTCCTGGCAGCAAGTTGAAAAAACAAAAAATCTGACTGAACTTTTAACCACCAGTCCACTCCTTCCTCCTCCTCAAAAAACATCCTCACCCACCACCTCCACCCCACCCATAACCTCCACCTCACCCATTACCTCCACCTCATTCACCACCTCCCCTATTCCTTTGGTTGGCACCCCTGGTAAGCCTCCCCCCCCTTCCTCCTCCTCCTTCTCCTCTTCCTGCCCCTCATTGGTTGATTATTCTTTGATCATTCAACCTCTAGTTCCCCCCAAACCCCCTTGCTCAATTTTCCAGGTACGCTCTCCCCCCTCCTCATCCTTGTCTTCTGCCACCAGCAATAAATTGAGAAATTGATTGATCCTGGCCTCCTCCTCCTCTGCCGCCACCAGCAATAGATAAATTGTTGCGGGAGGCCTCCTCATGCTCCTACTCTGCCTCAGCCGGAAATAAATCATGGTGAGGATGAGGATCAAGGTCAATCTGTTGTTTGTTGGATTAGATTGGACTTGGATCAAAGTAGGACCCAAATTCCAACAAGGATTGTGGAGGTCAGACTCAAGGACTAGTCTTGGATTTGTCCTGAGTGAGGAATGATAAGTTTATAATTATCCAAGAGGATATTGATGGTGAACTGGGTCATGATGATGAGCAATAAGATATTTTGATAAGTGAATTTTGATAAGTGAGTGGACAGGCACAATGGTTCATCTGGCAATGGCACACTTAGCTTAGTGGTTAAAGCATCACTCATGAATGTTGAGGTCATGGGTTCCAATACTATAGTGTGAAACTAAATTTTTTATTCTGAAAATTCCACCACCCTCAAAGTGTTACCAATGAATTGAATCCTTTCTTGATCCTCATTCCAATTGAAGTATTTGGATGGGAGGGGGAAATTTTGGAGGAAATGATTTGACAAAAATACAGAGTGTGCAAAAAATTGGGCTTTCAAGCCTCAAAGTATCATACAATGAATTGAATCCCTTCTTGATCCTCACCCCAAGAAAAGTAATTGAGTCCAACTTATCAACCACTGAGTTGATTCCCTTGGCTTCATTGGAGTTGGTGATACCAAAGCCAGTGGAGATTTACATTGCGTGGGCTTTTTTGTACTTGTTTAGTTAGTTCTTGAATTGCTCCCGCATCTGTTTGGATGAAAGATCCAGCCTACCTTTGGTTTTAATCTTCAGTTCATTGGCCATCAGGAGATAAACATTAAACTTAGAGGAAGGAGGTTGGCAAACTTGTGTTTCATGTTTGGATCCAAAGCAAGCGTCATAGTTGGAGGGAATTTCAAGCCAGTTTACCAGGATGATGTGATCAGCTCTCTTGAGCTGACTTGAGCCTTTGGAAGCTGATGGGGGGGGATTTGCGTATTTTGAATTCCTGGGGGATGTTTGCTTTGGTTGAGTGGACTTGCGGGGGGATTTTTGCTGAGGGGCCATTTAAAAAGAGTAAGAGGGGGATGAAGAGATGAAGCAATAAAGTGATGAAGCAATGTGATGAAAGCAGGGATGAAGGGATGAAGTGATGAAGTGATGAAGCAATGAACCAATCAGAGTGAGGATGTGATGAAAGGGGTGATTAAGTGATGAAGTGATGAAGTGATGAAGCAATGAGAGGATGGATGTGATGAAAGCAATAAAGTTATGAGAGTGATGAAGCAAGGTGAGAGTGATAAATTGATGAGGGGATGAGTGTGATGAATTGAAGAGGATAGAAAGAGATGAGAGTGATGAAGTGATGAGAGAGATGAAACTCAAATTTTTCCAATGAGGTTGGAGTTATAATTTTTTGGATGAAGTTAGAGGTTGGAACCAGGGGTTATGATGTGGAATGAATCGTGTTAGAGCTGGTGAAATCCTTCATATACTTTACTTTAAAAAACACATTTATTTCATGTTAACTTTGACACATCTGATCTGCAGTAAGTGGGTTTTTTTGATTTTTAATGGCGGATTTGGGTTGAACACCGCCATTAGAAAATGGCCTGTTTGCTTAAATTTGATACTCCCTATTTAGGGAATTATTTTTATCAAGAATCAAATCCTTTATTTCATGCAAAGCAACATTGACGCGTAGTTGTGCCCTTCTGGTATTTCACACAAAAATACTTTATTTCACACTAATTTCAAGAATTTTTTTTAATTCTGACTCTCCAGCCCCAAAGCAGGGGTTCATAAACCCCTAGAAAAAATCTTTGGTCTTTTTTGAAGCATTAGAGCCCCTTGAAAAATGGAATCAAAAAATTAAAAAATTCTGTAAAAACATATTTTTGCATGGGTTTTTGCATCCTTATTTAGGCTATTTTAATTGTTGTTTTTTTGGTTATTCCAGAATCCAAAAATTTTTAAAAACATTCAAAGAGCTTTTAAATATTTTTTTTATATTTCTTGGATGTATCCTTTCACCTTAAAAAATCCATCAAAAAAACACAAAAAGTCAAAAAAATCAAATTTCTTGTTGGACATTTCCATCCTTTTATTTTCCTTTTGATTTTTTTTTTTTGTGATTCAAGATTTATAGAAGTTAAAGCAAAATTCAAAGAGCATTTCAATATTTTTGTCAGATTTTTTGGATGTATGATATTAGCTTAAAAAATACCTTCAAAAAATGAAACAATTGGAAAATTGAATTTTCTTATTGGACTATTGGATCCTTTTTTTTGCCTTTTTTTATGATTTTTTTTTGGTGTATCAAGCTTTTATAAATTCAAAAAAACTATTAAAGAGGCTTTCAAAATTTTTCCCAGAATTTTTGGATGTATCATGGACCTCCAAAAATTGAATCCAATGTGAAAACACTTCAAATTAACACAACTTTGGCAATGTTCTTTTTTTACATCTGGCATCAAACTTTCCACAATTTTTTTTCTGAAAAAACTTTAGAGTAGGATTGAAAGACCCTAATACAAATTTCTCTGAATGCTCATCAGATAGAAATTGTGAAAGAGCTTGATTTTAACCCAATCTTCAAGGACACAAGGTTACTGCGTGATATCTGGGGTGAAACTTTCCAAGAAGCAAGAAGGAAACTGAACCACCTTTATGGCCCAGATCCCATAAATATGTGGATGAAATTCCCATTCCAGGGTTTCCTTCTGCCTGAAAAATATAATTTTCCAGCCATTCTGTTTTCTTCTTTAATTCCTTGCACTTATCTTCTTCTGAATTCCCCTCCCACTCCAAATTCCAAAGCTTCTCCTCTTTGCTTCATTCTCTTAGAAGATCTCAATCACATAGTCTGATTCAATTCCAAGTCTGATCATTGGCCAGCTCCCAGGTTAGATCCACTTTGGAATGTATTTTTGAAAAAGGATTCCAAATCTTGGAAAATCATTTTTCAGGTAAATTTAGTTCTTGGTAATAAGGTTTTTTTCCCTCCAAGCAAATCAAGTAGAAACATAAAACCCATCATAGTTGAATAAATTTAAATATTTGTATCCATATTTAATGGAATTTTTTAAGGTAAAATAATACATCCAAGAAATCTGGAAAAATAAATGAAATTCTCTTTGAATGTTTCTTTAACTTCTAATAAGCTTTAATCACCAAAAAAATTAAATAAAAAGGAAAATAAAACTATGGAAATGTCCAACAAGAAATTTGATTTTTTTGATTTTTTTTGTTTTGTTGAAGGAATTTTTTTAGGTGAAAGGATACATCCAAAAATATATAAAAAAATATATAAAAAAATATCTGAAAGATCTATGAATTTTGGTTGAACCTTCTGGCTTCTGAAATAACCAAAAAAACAATTAAAATAGCCAAAATAAGGATCCAAAAACCCATTCAAAATAAATTTTTTACAGAATTTTTTATTCTGTTGATTCAATTTTTCAAGGGGTTCTAATGCCTCCAAAAATAACAAATATTTTTTTAGGGGTTTGAGAATGCCTTCTATGGGGCTGCGGATTCAGAATTCAAAAAAAATAAATTCTTGAAAGTTATGTGGAATACCAGAGGGGCGCAACCACACATCAATGTAGCTTTGCGTGAAATAAAGGATTTGATGCGTGAGAAAAATAATGCACTTTATTGATTGATTTACTTATTTATTTATTTATTTTTAATTTAATTACTTACTTATTTTTTTTTTCACAACTCATATATAAAAAGTAATATAAAAATTATAAAAATATCTATATTGCAATAAAAATTCAAATATCTTGAACCATTTTGACAAAATTTTCATTGAGTACAAAAGTACAAACATCAAAATTAATTTTATTTCTTTGAATAATAATTTAAATTTCCAGTGAGATTTTGATACCTCACCACAAACATGGAAGAAAATAAAAAATGATATATATTCCCATAAACTTAGGGCAATTCAAATACTTTGAAATATTTCAACAAATAATTCATTGAGTAAAATTATAATAATAATCAAATCAAAAATTAATTTATTTGAATAATTTTTGATGGAATGTGGACATTTTTTACCAAAAATAAATAAAGATAAGGAAATTTTAAATAAAATTATTTCAGTGGAGGAATTGAAATATCATTAAAAATTTTAAAATAGACTCCATCATGTTCATGGATGATCAAAGGAATATTAAAAGTTGTTTTTTTTTCAACAGTTAATTTTTTACATTTGATGTTTTCATTTTTGAAATACATCCAAATTGGTTTAATATATTTCAGAATGTTAAAATTCTCCTTGGTAAATATGTATATTTGGTATTTTCCCACTATTTTTTATGCTTGGTAAGAAGGTATTTTCATTCAATCATAAATATTAAAATTTCTTCAAAGAATTATTTTTTTTATAATTTAAGTAATTATTTGGGTAATGGATGATATTATTGTTTGAATATTTCAAATTTTTTTATTACCAGAATCAAATAGGTGTATGTAACATTTTTATATGTTTTGTACCAAGGTATTTATTTTCCAATGGATATATCTCAATTTTTGCAAGGGAATCAATTTTCTATCATTTTTTTTATTTCTTTTAAACTAAATGAAGTTTTTCTCAAAATATGAGGTCATATTTGAATTCATCGCAAATAATTGATATTTATTAAATTTTTAACTATTACATTTACTCCATTGGTTTTAGTATTTGAATTATCCAAAAGAGTCTACCCCAGACAGACCCCACAGGGGGTCTGGATGGAGGCCTTGATTTAGCCCTCCAGGGCCTAAATTGATGTTTACAGGCCTTTGGGAGTCAAAAAAGCCATCAAATGGTGCATAATTTCACCCCAGAAACTCATTTAAACCTTAAAAAGGCTGCTTGCCTCCCTTGGGTGGGAAAGACAGCAAAGTGGTGTGATTATAATAAAAAAATTCCTATAATCAGGACAATTACACTTTTCAAAGACTTCATGCCTTTCTTGGGTGGGAAAGCACACCAATTATCCCTTTTTTCATCATTTTAGCAATTCTTTGGGGTGATTTTAGGCTGTCCCCTTGGAAATCTGTTCAACAATTTATTCCGATCCTGGAATCAGCCTCCATGCATAGAACAAAAATTCATTGGACAAGCAATTGGGTTCTATCAAGATTAAATTTCAGATGGGCTTGCCAATATGAAAGATCTGACTTCTGGATTCAGTGTATTTTAAAATGAGGCAAATTTTGAAATTTTATTAAGAATCAAGTATCCTAATTTCCATAGAGTGTTTTTTAGGCTGCGTTTGGAAACCACACACATGTATCTGTATGTGGTTTTGGGGGCGGATGCAGCCTAAAACAAAATTTGCCCCAAAACACATACACCCTGGGGGCCACAACATACACCCCTGTTTGCAAGTGTATGTGCAACCCCAACCAAATCAACAGCCTCACCTGCAACAAACCCAATTGCTAAACACAACCAAAAAATTCAAAGCCTCCCCCATCAAGTCAATCCCCCTTCCACCTCAGCTCTAACTCAAACCCTCCCTCCAGCAAGCCAATCCTGCCACTGCCTAACCTCTGCTTCATTGAATACCCCTTGGGTGCGGTTAAAGTAAAACCCTCAACAAAACTTCCCTGCAAATTTCTGTTGAAACCCCACCATGCCCCCATAATTAATCACTCACCCTCACCACCTCCAACAAAACGGCCAGTCACAACATGAAAGATGCCATCAACAACTGTTATTTCACAGCCTCATGGCTGTGAGTGTATCAAATCTCTACCTTCAAACCATGATGCAGCAGTCAACCTCAAAAATTCAAAAAAATTTCTCCTCCCTTTCTGGCTCTCAATGGATCCAAGAAATGATTCAAAATGAGCATCCCCTACCAATTTATGAAAATTTTGGAATGATCAAAGATTGCTTTATGTCACTTTTAAATTTACTAGTAGAAAAAAAAGTAATCAGCCCCTCTAGATATGTTTCTCCTTAAGAGAAAGTTGGAATTTTTCTTTATTTTTTGGTGACTGGAAATTCAAATATAATTCTTCAGCAAAGATTCCAAAGATCAGCCTCCACCATCTCCAAGATTTTTTTTCAATTTTTTTCTATTGATTATAATCATTTCTTATCATAGGGAAACATTTTTAATTAAAGAAAATAAATATATTTTTTTAACCATTCTTCATTGATTGGAAATATTTAGAATGATAAAAAAAAATTCACCAACCTGTTCTCCAATCTAGAATTAATTGAACAATTCATTACACTTCCCATGGAGAACACTCCATTTTCCAAGTTCATCTCAGAAAATACCCAATTTCGATCATTCTTCAAAGACTTTATTGGGGCAATTGATTGCACACACATTGCAATCATTATTCCAGCTTCAAAAAGAGATACCTTCATAGACCGCAAAGTAAATGTTTCCCAAAATGTCTTGGCAGCTTGAAATCTTGAAATGGAATTCACCTACTTTCTAGCTGGATGGGAAGGAAGTGTTTCAGATGGAGGACTTTGGAAAATTGCAAGAGAAAGCTCACTCAAAATACCTGAAGGCAAATATTTTTTGGGAGATGCTGGTTTTGCTTTGTGTGATACTTTTCTGGTTCCATGCAGAGGAATAATGTATCATTTAAAAGATTGGGATCATGTTGGAAGCAAGTGAGTTTTTTTTTCTTGTCAATTTTCTTGGTTGGTTCTCAATTTTAGTATTAATTTTCATTCAATTTTTATTTTCTTTTAGAGCCCAAAATAGAGAAGAATTATTTAATCTGCGCCATTCTTCTGCAAGAAATGTGATTGAGAGTATCTTTGGCGTCATAAAAAAGAAATTCAAGGTTATGGCCAAAGGAAGTGAATATCCACCTGATTGACAATCAAAAACTGTCACTTGTATGGTTTTCTTCCACAATTTCATCAAGAAAACTAGCCCAGAATTACCAGAAGATGAAGACCCTCTAGAAGATCAATCTTTTGAGCCAATTACTCAAGAGAAAATTACAACTCAAGATAATGAAGGGTTTAGTTTGAGATTTTCAAATGCAGAATCCAAGAGGGCATCCAAAAAGAGATATTCAATTGCATAAAAAATGTGTAAAATTTACAAAAAACATCTAAATTATGTTACTGTTTGATATATATTTTATTGCTGTATTTCATTACTCAATATTACTCATTTAATTATTCCTGAATTTTCACAAAAAACGGAATTTCTCATATTATTCTTTATTAATAAATATTAAATAGAAATGAAAAAAATTTTTCCTACCCAAAAATAGAAATGATATTCTTTATTAATCAATATTAAATAGAAATGAACAAATATTTTTTTACCCAGAAATAGAAATGAACAATTATTTTCTTACCCAATATCACTCAGTCATTTCTGAATTTGCTTAAATTGCTCAGTCATTTCTGACATTTGTACCTCATGTGAACTCACACTCAATTCTCAAATCATTATAGCTCATATTACCTTACCAAAAAATAACTCCCCCCCAAAAAAAAAACAAAGAAAACAAAAAAAGCAAAAAACGCTTGTGTTTTATTGATTATTTTCATTAAAATAAAAATAAAATGAACCTCCAAAAATAAACAACAAAAAACTGAAATAACCTCCAAAAAAATCCAAAATAAAATTACAAACAAGGAAAAAATTAAAAAAACCAAAAAAAAAAAAAAAAAAAGCCACAATAAAATTGCAATCAAGGAAAAAATGGTGAATAAGAAATATTTTTTTTGAGAAGAAAGAAGAATTGTTTTTTTTTTTTAAAAAAAAAAAAAAGGGGGATGGAGCAAAAGAAGAAAAAAATGATAATTAGTTTTAAAGGAAAAATTTCCTGACCCACTTGCCTTGGAGATCAGGGGCCAAGGCTAGGTAAACCTTGGCCAAGTCTTGGTTCATGGCAAATTCTTTGCTGGCATCCATCACCTTGCGCATGGTCAGCCTTGAATCCTTTTGAAGCGCCTGGATTGCATTGGACA
This sequence comes from Puccinia polysora, assembly GCA_025617555.3. Lineage (NCBI taxonomy): Eukaryota > Fungi > Basidiomycota > Pucciniomycetes > Pucciniales > Pucciniaceae > Puccinia > Puccinia polysora. The sequence continues at coordinate 19,496,864 of CM062621.1, read as the reverse complement.
ATCCCCTCAAGCCCAATTAGAATTCTTGTTGGATTGACTTGAGGTTGCTGTTGATCATCTGGTTTGTTTTTTTTCCGTCTCCCAGTGAGCCCGTTTCCTTCTAACCAATTGGCTTTGAGTATTGGCCAATGAGCCTTCATTGTTGGGTGTCTGCGTGCTTCCCAGAAATTGACTGGTCCCTTGGCTTGAGTTGATTGAGGGGTTGACAGAGTTGGTAATTGCGAACCCCATGGCTTTCTTTCCATCCAGGATCAAAGCCATTGTATTGTATAGGGGTAATGGAGTACCCCTCCATTTAAAAATCCTCTTGTTGCGCTCAGACTTTATTTTTTTCACAAAAAAAAATATTTTTTAAAAAAAATAATTAAAAAGTAAGTATAGGAGAAAAAAGAAATTACATTACTTCTTTGCAGATGGGCCCATTGCTAAAATGGGAGCTCAATTTTTTGATTGAGTTGATCCCACCCGGCCCCACTAAGGTTGCCTAGTTGCTTGACCTTGCTGTACTGGGCCTTGAGAACGTTGAAGCGTGATCAACACACTGATCCATTCTTGGTCTTTGTTCCGGGTTCCTTGGTTCCTTTGAGGTCCTTTAAAGTTTCCCTCCAAATAAAATCCTTGCAACCATTCAGGCGGCTTGGATGGAGGAAGTGTTTCTTCAAATAAGCTTGCATCAGGTTGTTGTTGTTTGAGGTGGTCAATTTTTATTGGGATACCGGTGGCAGTGGTGGTGGCGGTTGGGTTTGGGGGGTTTGTTGGGTTGAAGGGGGAGGTCCCATCCTAGAAAAAAGAGAAATGTAAAAAAAAAAAAAACAAGAAAAAGATAAATGAGAAAAAAAATTGTGAAGAGAAATGTTGAAAAAAAAGATAAAAAAATGAGGAAAAAAATCACTTACAACAATAGGGTTGGGGGTAGGGTTGTGATGAAGGCGGAGGATACATGCTATCAATCCGGGGATCAAGCAAAGGATGATTAAAGGGAGAAAAAAAATTAGAAAATGATAATTTTGATGTGAGAGGGAAAAAAGAAGAAGAAAAAAAACTTACAACATTATTGGCTGGTGAGGGGATGTTGTAGGGCACACAAGGGGGAGAGATTGATCCATCCTATGATAGGGGATTGATTGAAGATCAGATGAAAAAGAAAATTGAGGCAAAAAAAGGAAAGGGAATGACTCACAATGAGAGGAAAAAAAAATTGAGAAAAGAAAAATTTTTGTTGATCTTGGGGGAGGGAAATATTGGTTGATAGTGGGTGGTGGTTGGGGGTGGTGGAAAGACAGAAGAAGTGGGCGCGAGAGGGGAAAATACAGGTTTGACCCTGTATCTCCAGCCCCACCAAAAGTGGGGCTTGCAAGATACAGTGTACATGGAGATGTACACATACACATACACCTTGCCAAACCACCCTGTATGTCACATCTGCAACATACATGGTGTATAAATTTTTTGGCGCAGGGGCGCAAGATACACTCCAGTTGCAAAATGGAGCCTTAAGCAATATACTCAAAATTTTATGATAAAATCACCAATAAATTCATTAAAATAACAATCAATCACATTTTTTTTGGTATTTAGAATGAAATCCATGAGATATTTTTGTAGATAATATATACATAGCATATGGTTTAAGAAATGAAACCATGAGACTTCATCTTATTTTATCATCTAATGAATTGATGAATTTATTTACTTGAAAAATTGCAGATAAATTCTTGATATTATTGCCACATTTTGTCAGATAAATCATCTTTCAGCAGATTCAGTTGATTTTCTGAATTTAAATTAGAAGAAATTTTGGAAATATTATTTACATCTTGCTCATTCATATTGATGCCAGTGGAAGCATCTGATTCTTCATAGCAGGAATAATTTTTTCCATCATTCAACATGCAGAAGTTTTGAATAAAAGAAATTGAAAATGAAAGATGTTTTTGGACAGTAATTACATATTCCACACAGTGTGCCATGATAGGAAATCTCCTCTTGAAAACCCCAGAAAAATTTTCAATGACATTCATCAAGGATGCATGACACAGGTTGTATAGCTCTCAAGCATTCTGAGGCCTGTAATAAGTGCAATTAACTATTGTGAAACAACCAAATATCTTTTGGTATTATAGCTTCACATTTTGAAGCCAATTTTTTCTTTTGGAGATGATATCTAGTTCCCCCTTGAGGGACCAGAAAGACATGTGAATCAAATCCACAAACCACATATGCCAGGTAGAACAATACCTTGGGGACTTGAAATTATTTTCTTTGGGAATCAGGCAAAACCCATCCATCATGGGAAGAGCCCTTCAAGCCATTTTATATGAATTTAAATGACATGTTGAAATCAGATAACAAGGAAAGTTTGGGATAAAAACTTCTGGTTCTTAAAATATGCTCCTGAGCACTGCTCTGAAACCATTAAATAAATATGTACACTATGTTTCCAAGAACATATGATAACGGGAGTTTTCTTTCAAGTCTTTTATTGCCTCTATGCTAAGTGACTGCATGGGCGCACTGTGAGTGAAGATACTCCAAACGGAGTGAATTCTCTCAACCTCATCCTCACACTCTCTTTGAGCTCAGAGGACCCGTCATCTCACATACCTCATCTCAATCACTGATCTCATGTCCTTCCTGATCCCCATCATCTCATAACCCCTGCTTCTCTCTTTCACTCCTCCTTGTGTTACTTGTCTGAAGACAATATCTTTCAAATAGAACACCAACATTTTATGTGTGCCTGGTGAGATATTATTCTCTTGTTCTTTTCTTGTTTCCTTCTTATTGTATTAAACTCATTTTCTGGGCAGCCCATCTTTATCCTTTTGCCTTCATCTCTTCACACGTTGACTACCCATCACCTTCATCTTTTCACACCTTGACTACTGCTGTTCCTCCATCTTCATCAATCAACTCATCAATTTTCATGCACCTTGGCCTTCAATGCCAGATGTTTGTGGTCCTGATTTTCTCTTATATATTATTGTTCTGATGTCTGTGTTTTTTTCATTATCCTAGTTACCAGTTTTAATTTTAAACAAGTACTAGTTACCAGTTTTAAGTTTAAACAAGTCAGGAGTTTAACATTTTCCATGCTTTTATTTGAAGTGGTACCAGGTGAGCGTGAGCAGATGAATTTGGGAGATAGTTTGATGAAGAGGATCAGGATATGGTGTAAAATCTTGTAAATCAAGTCCCCATATTTTGAAATCTATATTGAGTTTGATGGTTTGATTCCAATTCACCAACTATTTTTAGGAAAATTTTTGGTGTTTCCTTCACACAGATCAAATTAAAGTATGGATTCATATTGATTTTTTTGAAACCTTCTATAAGCTTGTTGAATTTTGATTCCAATAGATGTAGCAAAGCAACCAATTTTTGGTGGCACCCATTCATTAATGCTTGGGTTTAATCATAAAATGAGTATATAAAATTCTTTTAGGGGATTATTATGGTTTTATAAAATAAGAGGATGATGTTTAGGGAGATAAGATCAAAAAATTGTTTTTTTTGTAATTTTTTAATTTTTTGGTACCTATCTAGCTCCATTGTATCTTTATGTTTTATATGATGAAAGAAGAGGGGGGGAAGGTATTTTTGTAGTGGCTCAAGGTGGGAAATGTGAGACTTGCCACTTGTGGACATCAAACACTCTGAAAAAACCAGGGGCATGTCCATCACATGTTTCTTCTGGAAACCAAACATTTTGGACCCAAACATGAAGTTGTGTCATATTGAATTTTTTTAAAAATTGAATATGATTCTATCCTTCTTTTGAATAAAATTTTACATGATTTTTTTTGTCTTTTTGAATGCATGCTTATATTTACCCTTTAAGGTAAAATTTACCCTTTAAGGTAAGATTTTAATACTTCAAAATAAAATTAATACTGAATATTTATTTATTTCTAGTCAAAGAGGAATTAGATATTATTCAGATAAGTAATTTCTCAAAAAATTATGCTTCTATATTGCTCTCTCTCTGCCCCTGCCTCTTTTTTTCAATATTTTTTCTTTATTTCTTTTTCTTTTATCTATTTTTCTTTTCTTTTGATGTTATTTTTATTTTTTGACTTATAGCTTCACCTACCACACCAACTCTTGACTTGCAAAAACCCCATTTCTATCTTTATCTTTTTTTAAAAAAAGAAAAATGGAAAAAAAGTTTTGAATCAATCATGTATTTACATTCAGGCTAGATCCTCAGGAATCCTCTACACATTAGACCCAAGGTTGGGTCTGAGCTGACAATTGATGATAATTTTGTTCTTTTTCAGAAAAAGAAAAAACATTCAATGAGAAAGGTTGGCCTAGAAGTTCAGCTTTGGTTCACTCAAATTTATTTTGGGATTCTTGCAAGCAATCAATCAGGCTGATCAAAATTAATAGAGATTTCTGGCCCAGGCTAAAATAATGCATTCAAAATCACTAAACTAGCACTATTTTTTTGACACAGGCATCATTTTAAAAGTTTTTTTTGTTAAATAAAGCCTTTGGAATCATTTTTTTTATTTTAATAGAATGACACCCTCTTGTGTGATTTTCAACCCCAGGAAGGCATGTAAACCTTAAAAAGTAGTGCCAATACCAAAAACAAAGCATCAAAATAGGCAACTAAGGCCTGGCACACATTTTCAAGGTTTACAGGAGTGTCTGGGGTAAGAGAACATGCCTTTTGATGGTGTGTTGGGCCCCCAAAGGGCTTTAAATATTGATTGGGGCCCTAAGGGGCCAAATTTAGGCCTCCAGACCCCCTGTGGGGCCTGTCTGGAGAGGAATCTTTTGGAGAATTCATATATGGAGGCGGGACTGGACAAATTGAGTAAACTTAATATTTAAGGATGCAATGAGTACCAATTTCTTTTCAAGGAATTGAAATCTGAGTTCAGATTTTAAAAAGAAATAAATAAATAAATAAATAAAAATCCCTAAATTCTCTATTTCCTTCTACTCTCCAACACCTGTTTTCAGTTATATGGCCTGCCCCTGTAAACCTTTCCCATTCCCTCATGACTCTGAAAAACCTTTTGATTAATTTCCCATTCAAATTATATCCCCTTCTGACTTATATCTTTGGCCCCTTCTCTGAAGATTGCCTCTGGGGTAACCTCTTGCATGACTTTTTACAATCACACACCATCCCTCTGGTCCCTTGACTTCATCACACCCACCATCCCAACAAAATCTTGCCCAACCAGGTCCTGCACTTGTTGCTTACTCATACATCCTCACTTTCTCTATTGTATTGTTTCTCACATTGGGGTAACCACATCCTGAAACCCCTTCAAATCCTCAGCTTCTGGGTGTTCTTTTTTATTCCAACCTATCAGCCCTCTGTATTTGGAAAATCCCACAATTCACTTTTTATTTCACGTTTTTTTTACACTTGTTGATTATTGACAAAGGCTCTACTCCTCTGTTCTTGCTGGCCATGGTTAAATTCCTAGGTTTTTTCTGTAAAAGACCATCACGATGTCTTCCTGGGGTGGGGAAGCATTCCAGAGGGCATCATTTTCATAAATAAAAAAAATATTACTAAAATTATGCCAAAGTCTTGAATCTGGCAAAAAACAAATATGCTCAAATGAGGCCCTTTTTTGAAAAAAGGCATCATTTGCATATGAATTGTATGTCAAAACTCTTTTGAAACAAGAGCAAGAGTACTCATAATGTTTTTATCATCCTCATTATTATTATCTTGATTTTTTGTTTGGTTTTTTTCAATCTTTCTCACAGGGGAATCCATACATAACCATTTCTATGTGGGCTCCACCAAGCGCCTACTAAGCAAGCACCAGGTAGGCTTTGGGCTAGCCAATTACATAACAAATCAAACCCTGACTGGCCTGCCTGCAAACTTTGTGTTGGAGTATATGCACCATCAATCTCTCTTTGTGCTTTTCTCTCTTTCTTTATTTTCCTTAACTCATAATTCTAAATCTCTACAAAATACATGTATGGCCAATATCTCATATTTCATATCTCATCTTCACTTCTCTCTGTGTGAATTTTATGTTTCCCTCAACCTTCTCTCTGAATCCATCATCAAATCCCCTGTGATCTATCTCAAATATCACACAAGTTGTATTTCACGGCAAGACTGTGATATCCACTGTCAGTCCATCACCTGAGGACAGAGACTGGTCACACAGAAATATTTTCTCCCTCATCTTTCTGTCTGCTACCATATCTCTGAGTATCCTCAGGTGAGTACCTTCTTCAATGTTATGATTCTTTTATCCTCATCAAATATGTTTCTGTTTGTGTTTAAACTCTTTCTGATTGATAATTCATCCCTAATCTTTCTTTCTGCTACCATATCTCTGAGTATCCTCAGTGTCATCAGACCTATTGACTCAACAGGTTATGAGCCCAGACAAAAAGTCTTCTATCAAAAGCTCACATAAAGATCCTTCGCCATCCATCACAAGTGTTGATACCAAATCATGGAAGAACCTTCATCTTCCCACCCAGTTCTTAAAACTCCGGCAATCATACCTCTTAAATCTCCCAGAGCGGATTAAAACTATCTTGACTGGTCTATGATTCTTTGCATTCATTTCCAAGCTTCTGGCATTGGATATTTGATGAAAAGAGATTCTGACAAAACAAACCGCAAAACTTGGTCCAAAGACACCTAGGTGTATGTTCAGTTATCTCAAGGTCAATAAATCCATTGAACTTCCAGTTCATTCAAAAACAAAAGGAAAGTGCGCTTGGAATGTGGAACGCTCTTAAAGAAGCCCATCAAGACAATTCTTCCAGAGGACAAATTTATTGGCTTTGAAAACTCTTACTCACCAACTTGAACAACAAGAACATGACCTTTCATCTTTCCAAGATAGTATTGTATGGAGAAGAACTTTCTTCTCTCATTACTCCCAAAAATTCTCTCACCGCCAATGGCTTACAATCTTCAGCTATCCTTCTCTCTCTTCCTAATGATTGGCTCAATTTTTTCTTGGGAATGATGAATGAAGAATTGGTTCCCTCATCAAAAATCATCACAGCCCTTAAGCAGGAACATCTGAGAATACAGACACATAGCAAAGAGGCTGTGGTTAACTCCACAAATGCACATCTCAAGTTGCAAAAGTCCTCTTCCAAGACTGAACATCCTGCCCCTCAAGGTTATAATAGAGGTCCGCCAAGAGTTTACTACTGCACCAATTGCAAAACAGAGGGTCATTTTTTCTCACTTTTGTAAGTTTTTAAGGTTCTGGTAGAAATATGGTTATGTTTATCTTAGCAATGCGCTAAGATGGATGTTCTGATCACTCCCTAATAGCTCACCTGGTAGAAATATGGTTATGTTTATCTTAGCAATGTGCTAAGATGGACGTTCTGATCACTCCCTAATAGCTCCTGAGGTATTAGATTCCCTGTGATAAGAATTGGAAGTGATGGTTAATTTCTTGTCACGAGTGCGTAGCCCAGTAAATACATGACTGACAACTGGTATAAATATGGTTACGTTTATCTTAGCAATGCACTAAGATGGATGTTCTGATCACTCCCTAATAGCTCCTGACTGAGATGTGGAAATATACCATAGGATGATAAGAAATTGGAACGACTCAAATAATAGAAAGGAATATAGTTGTGAGAGATGCTTATGGTATTAGATCCCCCATGATAAGAGTTGCAAGTGATGGGGGATCTAATACATGACGGAAGGCTCTTATTTAACTGATTTAATTTTTATGGCTCTCACTCAAATTTCTCAGGGTTCTCTGCGCATGAACTCAGCTAGGGCTTTGACGTCATAGTTTTCAGGCCCCTATGATGCCATTTGCTCAGTTGTGTCTTACCGTCTGTTTCCCTGCTTTTTGTTGGTTGATAGTGGTTGGATTTTAACACCCACCCTCAACACAACAGGGAAATGAACCTTTTGACTCCAATTAGGCCTCTGAGTTTCTTGAAGGCATTTTTGTCAAGAGGTTTGGTGAGTAGGTCTGCCATCATCTGTTCAGTGGGGCAGTACTTGATTTTTACCTTTCCCGCTTTAACTAGTTCTCTGATCCAGTGATGTTGGATTTTGATGTGTTTGGTTCTGGCATAAAAGATGGCTTTGAAAATGAGGTGGATGGCACTTAAATTGTTGCAGTGAAGGAGGATTGGTATTTTGCAGGGCTGTTGGAGGAATTTGAGCAATTCAATGAGCCAGACTGCTTCCTAGCCTGCTTTGGTGGTGGACTTATATTCAGCTTTGGTCAATGAGAGGGAGACAGTTTGTTTCGATTTAGATCTCCAGTTTATTGCTCCATTCATCATAGTGAAGATGAATCCGGTAGTTGATTTTTGCATTGCCTTAAATCCGGCCCAGTCTTCATTGGAATCTCCAAATGGGACATACCAACTTTGATTTGCATTGAGTTGGTTCTGGCCGGTAGAGTATTCAATTCCATACTCCATGGTTCCCTTGAGGTATTGTAGCACATGAAAGAAGTTCTTCCAGTGAGTTAGGTTGGGCTTTTCCATGTATCTGGCCAGGACTCCTACCGCATGAGACAGATCTGGACGAGTACATTGGGCTAGGTAGAGCAGAGAGCGCACACCACTCCAATAGGGTAGGTTTAGCTTGGTGAATATGTTGTGCTCTTCATCTGTGGAAGGTGTAAGCTTGCTGGTAACTGGGAGTGGGGTGGCGGCCACCTTGTCATTGGTGTGTTCAAATGCTAGCAGTATTTGCAACACCATGTGATGCTGGTTGAGGCTGTACCCCTGTTCAGCTTTCTTCAGTTGTATGCCTACTATGCTTTCTGCTTTGCCAAGGTCTTCCATTTCCCATTGTCTTTATATTTCCAATTTGACTGTGTTGATTTCATTACTGGTTATTATCATATCATCAATGTGGATGTAAAGAAGTGAGTATTTTCCTTCTTTGTTTCTGAGGTAGACACATTTGTCACATGGAAATCTGATGAATCCTATACTCTGAAGAAAAGTGTTTACACTCTTGTTCCACATTCTGGGCAATTGTTTCAATCTGTAGATAGCTTTATTAAGTTTCTAAACCATATCTTCTCCTTCTTTGAAACCATCAGGTTTTCCAGATATACTTCCTTGTCAATTGGGGCATTTAGGAAGGCGGTAACAGAATCCATTTGATGAATGTCCCAGTTATTGTGAGCTGCAATGGCAATCAGAAGTTTTAGAGATGTTGGTTTACTGGTGGGCAAGAATGTGTTGTGATAGTATACTCCTTCTATTTGAGAGCAGCCTTTGGCCACATAGCAAGATTTGCGTTTAATGAATACTCCATTTTTGTTTCTCTTGTTTTTGCAGAGACATTTGACTTTAATGACCTTCTTATGGGTTGGTTGTTTTACCAAGGTGAACACGCTGCGGTCTTTCATGTATTTAATTTCCTTTGAGAAATATTTCATCCAGTTGGGTGCGGCAGGCCTGTTTTTAGCATCAGAAAATGTGATGGGGTCAGAAATATGGTAAACTACTAAGGGTGATAACCTGAGAATATTATTCAACATTATGATTAGGTTGTAGTAGTTTATTTGAGGTAAGTTGCATAGTCAATGGCCTTGTTTGTATCTGTTAGAGTCTGCAGTTTCTCTTTCATGTATTGATACTGGTGTGTTTTGTGGGACCGGGGGAGGTCCTAGGTTCAGAATCAGTTTTTGTGTGGGTGTGTTTGATGGTGAGGTTACAGCTAATTCAGGAGGAGATGGTTTGTCATCATTGGGAATGAACAGAGGAGAGGTGTCATTCATGTGGGTGATTTCCTGGTCTGGTTTCTGTGTTGTTTTGAATGGGAAGTTCTCTTTGTCAAATGATACATCACATGATACTCTAGTTTTCAGAGTACGCAGATCAATAATTATGTAATTTTGGTTTTCTTCTGTGAAACCAATGAGTATGCCTTCATCAGTTACAAGGGAAAAATTGTTGTCTTGCAGTGTTTTTCTGATTAGGGGATAAGCCTTGCAGCCAAATACCCTGATATGATGAAGACTTGGCTTATACCCATGCCATAGCTCATACGGGATACTTTCTTTCTCACAGATGGCACTGGTAAATAGCCTGTTGGTAATGAAGATGGCCGTCTTGATGGGTTCCCACCAATAATGTGGTGGGGTTCCACTTTGGACCATGAGTGATTGAGCTTTTTCTACTTTTGTGTGATTACTATGCTCTGAAACTCCATTTTGCTCAGGGGTTTAGGGAGCAGTTGTTTGTGTGGTTACTCCTAGCTGATTAAGGTAGGTTGATACTTTTGAGTTATAAAATTTTGAGCCTCCATCAATGGTGAGGTTGATGACCCAATGGCCTGTTTGTTGCTCAGCAGTTGCAATGAACATTCTAATTGCATCTAAAACTTCAGATTTGGATTTGGTATTGAGGGGAAAGCCTACTCTATACATAGTGTAGTCATTGGTGAAAAGAGCATAGTACGCAAATTTGGATGATGTACAAATTATTCCACTAAGATCCACATGAACATTTTGTAATGGTTTTGAGCTCTGACCTCTTTCCTGATTGTGAGATTGATGGTTGGTTTTTGATTTGATAAATGTATTGGATTTTAACTTGTGAACTGTGGCGCAGTCAAGCGGTTTCATGGACACCATTTGGTTAAGAGTTTTATGATTTGTGTGAGAGAATTGGAGATGGATGATTTCAGATTACAGTTTCTGGGGCATGATGATGAGGTTGAGATGGCTCACATTAGGTGTAGCTTTGAACTCCATGAGGTTGTTATTGAATTGACCTTTAAGGAGTATTGTGTCTTGGCTTTTTAGTTCAACTTGAGAACCATTGGTGCAGATGTTGATTTGGTCTTGTAGTAGTATACAGCCTGCAATGAGCTTTTTGGAGAGCTTGGACACATATAGTGCATTCTCAAATCTTATAGGGAGTTTTTTTTTGCCCTTGATTACTGCGGAGCCTGTGCCTGCTATTGGGAGCGTCATTCCACCTCCAGAAAGTTTAATTACCATCCTGTCTGCCTTGTTGGAGTAACTTTCTTTTTCAAAATAGTCTAGATTGTTGAACATGTGTTGAGTGGCACTGGTATCAAATAATATGGTTTGTTCATTTGTACCGCTTTCTCCAAAAAAACACATAGGGTGGACTGGTTCAGAGCAGTTCAGAATTACTGAGGTTAAGTTGGATTTGGTGGTCTTCATGGGATAGTTTTTAATGGGAAACCATTCAGTCATTTCTCCCCTCCATTCTCCGGCTTGGATTTTCTTTTCAATCAAAGCTCTTCTCAGGTTCTTGTTCCTTGCATGACATTAGCTTGTGTTGTGCAGACCAAGGCATTTTTCTTTAGTTCATCGTGGTTTTTTGGCTTTGTTGCTTATATTGGCTTCTTGAATAACTCCGGTTTTTGAATGTTGATTGATGGAGGAAAATTTGTGGGTTTTGAGTAATTTTTCAAATACTCAAGTGTATGTAAGAGGTTTTATAAATCAATTGATTGATCTGTCATTGCTAGAGTATTTTGGATGGATGTATTCAAGAAGCACAAAGACCAAAGTGTTGTTGTCTACATTCCCTCCTGATTGTATGATTTGGGACTTGATGTTTTCAAACGTGTCTAGGTGTTTGCGGATGCTGGCGTTTGATCCTTGTTTTACAGCTCTGAGTTGTTTTTTTAGGTCAAAGATGTTGTGACTTGCATTCTCTTTGTGGAATTCTTTAAGTGCATTCCAAATTTCTGTGGGGCTTGTGTACTTTGTATGTGTTGTCAAAGTTTGAAATTTTGAATTGAGGCTGGAACTGTTTTGGTTGTCAATGTGACTAATCAGCCACAAGCATAGAAGGCGTCTGGTGGCCTCATGGTGGAGGACAGATTGGTTTTGGGGAATAATGGTGTTAACCAGGAGGTACTGTTTGAACTCCATGGCTTCTAGAGCTACAGTCACGGCATTTGCCCAAGTACCATAGTTAGAGTTGTTGAGTTTGACCAATATGGACATTTTGGATAGGAATTTCATGGCTTCTTGTTGGATGGTGTATCCAAGTCCGCTGGTTTCAGTGTCCACTGATGAGGCTGTGGATTCCCTGACGTATGGCTGAGTGGTAAATGGAGGTAAATTTGGTCTGATGGATGGTCCTGAGGGGTTGACCGTAGGAACTGGGCTGGATGTTGGTGAGCGTGAAACTGTTGCCATGTTGAATCAAAAACTCTCTTGCTACCATCTAAGTTTTTAAGGGTCTGGTAGAAATATGGTTATGTTTATCTTAGAAATGGGCTAAGATGGACGTTCTGATCACTACCTAATAGCTCACCTGCTAGAAATATGGTGAATTTTATCTTAGCAATGCGCTAAGATGGACATTCTGATCACTCCCTAATAGCTCCTGAGGTATTAGAGCCCCTGTGATAAGAATTGGAAGTGATGGTTAATTTCTTGTCACGGGTGCATAGCCCAGTAAATACATTACTGACACCTGGCAGAAATATGGTTACGTTTATCTTAGCAATACACTAAGATGGACTTTCTGATCACTCCCTAATAGATCTGGACTGAAATGTGGAAATAGACCATAGGATGATAAGAAATTGGAACAACTCAAATAATAGAAAGGAGTATAGTTGTGAGAAATGCTTACGGTATTAGATCCCCCATGATAAGAATTGGAAGTGATGGGGGATCTAATACATGGCGGAAGGACCTTATTTAACTGATTTAATTTTTATGGCTCTCACTCAAATTTCTCAGGGTTCTCTGCGCATGAACTCAGCTAGGGCTGTGATGTCATAGTGCTCAGGCCCCTATGATGTCATGTGCTCAGTTGTGTCTTACCGTCTGTTTCCCTGCTTGTTGTTGGTTGAGAGCGGTTGGATTTTAACAAAGTTGCCCTGAAGTTTTGGAGGCTCTAGAAAAATCAAAGAAGAACATTCACCAGTCAAAAGGAAAGCAATCCAAGTTGGCCAAAGCTAACCTCATAAAATTCAAAACAATTACACATTTGACGTCCAATGAAGATGATGATTTTTCCAATTCTGATGTTATATTTCATGCCAGATCAACATTGTGCAACTTGAATCACTCAAATCTGAACCTGAATAGAGATCTCAATCTTGAATCTGGATTTTCTGTTTCTATGAACCCATATGAACATCAGCTGACCAATAGGAAACCAAATCTCACCCCTGTGAGACTTGCCAATGGATTTCAAATCAACTCTTTCAAAGAAGGAAAATTGAACCTGTCATTCTGGCAAAAAAAATCCCTTCTAGTGCCAATTCTACACAAGCCTCTTCTGTCAGTTTAAAGCCTTTGGAATCAAGGATTTATGGTTCTGTTTTTTACAGATGGATGCAGAATTTACAACAAGAGTGTAAACCAATTGGATGAAAAAGCATTGCATCACAGGTATCAAAATGGAAACCTATACTACCTCCTTCAAGGAGTGGTGAGCAACTTTCAGGTATCATCTAACTCCTGTGCCTTACAAGAAATTAAAAAAAGCCTCTTTGGCTATTACTGCAGACTCTCACATCTGAACTTGAAGTATCTGAAAGCAATCCTCAAAATCCAGAACATCTCTCCTAACCCCTTCAACAAGCTGGAAGTGCAGCAATGCAAAAAATGTATAAAATCAAAAATGTCATGGCTTCCTTTCCATACACAACTCAGTTACAGATCCACTTTCCCAGGCAAGATAATCCACTCCAAAGTTTGTAGTTTTGATACTCAATTCAGGGAAGGATAAAAATACTTCATTACCTTCATTGAAGACTGCTCAAAAGCCTTGTTTGCCTACCCCATGCAACTCAAATTGAACTCTCTTCAATGCACCAAACTCTTCATTTCTTTTTTCAAAAATCAATATCAACATTGTGTCTCTTCCTTGCGCACCAACAATGGGGGCAAATAAATCAGTAATGAGATGAAAGCTTTCCTCTCCTCGAAATACATTGTACACAAACCAGCTCTGCCTCACTATCCTCAACTCAATGGTGTGGCGGAACAATCCAATTGGACCATCAATAATCTGATCAGATCTGCCCTGCGCTTATCCAACTTACCCAAGTTGTTCTGGGTCAATGATTTTTGCCATTCACTTTTCTCCTTCAACTTTTCTCCATGTAAAATGCCACAGGGCTTCAGGTCACCCAACTCCATCCTCTGATAAGAAGACATACCCCTATCCTATCTTCATCCTTTTGGTTGTCTTCCCTGGTACAAAGTACCAGAAGCCAATTGTACTAAACTAGATGACAAGGCCAGGACCACTATCCTTCTATCATATCTCAGCCAAGGGAATGGATATTGACTGCTGGAACTTGCAAGCAAATTGGTGGTCAAGTCTTGCAACTGTCTGTTCAATGACTCTTCTTTCCCATACAACAGGAGTAACAATGGCGCATTAAAGAACCCTATTTCTCCCAACCCAAACATTCCGCTTGTGTCAATCTCAGCACCTCCACTGCCTTTTAGCAAAACACCACCGCAATCAATCACATCACCCCATCCCTTCTCTTCTCCTCCTTGGCCGTCCAATCACCCCAATTTGTTGTTTAATCTCCCTGAACCTGATGCCCATCTGTCTCCCAACATGGCCCTTGACCTGCCAAGCCCTTTTGTTCCTTGCATGTCTTGTCTGCGCTCAACAAGCGTTGTGGAAAGCAAAGGCAAGTTACACTCCAAAGTTGTCCGCAAGTCCGGAAGTTATTGGTCTAAGCATCTGTAAGGAGTTTGGATGCAATGAGTTCTTAACTGTAGTGAAATAAAGAATAGATAATGGGATGTATTCCTCTTCCCCCAATCCTTCCTCTTCCTTTCCTTGGTGGTCTTCTCGTAGATGATGATCATAACCCAACCCAGAGTTGAGTGTGAGGACTTGGGTCCCCCCCCTTCAACCCTAACCTAAGTACAACCACAAATGCAAAAGAACAATGAAACACAACCCCTAAGCACAGAACCCTAGCCCAACCCTACCCCTCCATCCCTTGCCCCATAACCCATGCCCCTCAATATCAACGTATGCCCGGTTTGTCCTTCTCATGGCGCGGCCCTCCGCCGGGCCCTACTTGGAGCCCCCCGGTTTGCCTGCCCGCGCGTGTCCGCGGACCTTGCAGTCCGCAAGTCGGCCCGCGCGCGCCTAACCCCCCAATTGCCCCACCCTTGCCTTCCAGACTAGCCACCCGCGAGCTTGGTTGGGCTGGCTCCATCACTTGGTCCGCGTTTCCTAGGCAGGTTGCGGCCCGGCGCCCTCAGAGTAGGCCCAACGCACACCTGGTGCTGAGCCCCGCAATTCCTACTGCTGAGCCTGCAGCGGCTGCTGCTGAGCCCTCAGCAGGCACTGCTGAGACCGCGCACACCAAAATGCTGAGCCCAACCTACCCGACTGCTGAGCGCGCAGCCCGCAACGCAGCTCTCAACCCAAGTTTAAAAATACAACACCACATCCCCCCCCAAGTTGAGTTCTGTCCCCAGAGGTCTCCAATTGCTGCCTTGCCCCCATCACACTACCAACCCACCTCTCCCCCACCCACCCGAGCTCACCCCAGCCCCTCCTCCCCTTCCGCTTTGTTGCCATCATGGTCCCCTGCGACTTCTGCGCCCGTAACGGGCTTGCATTCTTGATTGTTCCTGGTTGACGCGCCTGCAATTCTTGCCGTCGTGGCCATTGCCGCTGCTTGCTCGGCAAGGAAATGCCGCGTCCTCCTCCCCAATCCGGTCCCCGTCCCCAGCCGCGCAAGAGGGCCCGTCCGGACCCGTTTGTGGTTTCGGACAATGAAACAATCTCTGAGGACTCGTGGACTCCTCCCGGATTGCCTCGTGCCCGCCGCCCCCCGGACCAATCCGCAACTCCACCTCCCCATTCTGCTGCGCAGCGCCCCCACGGAAGGAGGACTACCCAAACTTTGCAGCTTATTGCTCTGCCTTACGGCTCTGGGCAGACCGCGTTTGGGTCACGCAAGGCGCAAGGGACCGGTGCATTAATGAAATCCTCCAATGCTGCGCTGGCCCTCCTCCGGTCCCTACCCCAGCCCCGGCTCCTCCCCCAACTCCTACTCCTGCCCCGGCCCCAGCTCCTCCTCCAACTCCGGCTCCTCCTTGCTTGTCGGACTTGGACGAGAGGCCCCCAACCCCGCGGGGCACCCCTCCGCCACCCGCGTTGCCGGTTGTCATCTCATTGTTGCCTCCTGCTGGACCAAGCCCCCCCAATGGTCCACCGGGGGCCCCTTCTTCACCAGTCCCGCCTCCTCCCAGCCCACCCAAGATTCCAGATGTCCCCTTTTTCCCGTCTGTTCCGCTTGCAAGGTTTGATTCAATGGTGGACGACGCGGACGGACTCCTTTGGCGGTTCCTGGCGGCCCCTTGTGCCCACACCACCGGCAACCAATGGGAACTCTTGGCGGCCTTCCGGACCCTAGCCGCAGCGGCTTGCCCGGACGCGGAGGAGGTGATGAGGACTTGTCTGACGTAGACGGATCACCCCCCCCCCTCTCTCTTCCTTTTCCATCTTGTATCTTATTCCGCGCCTACTTGCAAAGAAATAGACTTTTGCCGTGCCGTCCTGAGTAGCCTCTGGGCTTGTGAGAGCCTTTGTGCACGAGATCCGCCTCTTGAAAGCAATCCGCGCGAGTGAGAGCAAGAGTGAGTGAGAAAGAGTGAGTGAGAAAGAGGTCTGCTCCCGCGTCCTGAGTGAGAATGAGTGAAATTAAAGTCCACGCCCACGTCCTGAGCCAACAAAGTTCCCCAGAAGGTACCTTGACCGCCCCAGCCAAACTGCCACACAGTTCCCCGTACCCAATCCTGCAACAAACGCAAAATTCCTACACCAGCACGCGCACATTCATCCAAGAGAGGCAAAGAAGGAAGTTGAGAAAACAAACATTCTGGGGTGTCTAGCTGTTCCGGCTGTGAACCGGCTAGGAAACCCCCTTACCAAATCGGACCTTTCCCGTACGTGTCCTGCGCCAAAAGGAAACAAGGAAAAGAACCAAGCCCATAAAAAAAAGGACACCAAAACCCCAAGAAAAGCGGAAAGAATTTTTTTTTTTTATTTTTTTTAGGGCCTCCGCTTCTTGTCCCGCATTGCCCAATCTGCAGGGCTTGTCCTTGGGTTTACGGACCCGGCTAGCGCGGCTCCTGCTTCCCTGTGATCAATTATAACCAAAACCAGTACCAATCCAAGAGTCCAATCAAATATAAAAGAAGTAGGAGAACAGACATTCTGGGGTGTCTAGTTATTCCGGCTGTGAACGGGCTAGGACACCCCCTCACCAAATCAGACCTTTACCCTACTCGCGTCCCCCCCCCCAAGTTGACGGCTTTCCCCAGTGGTTTGTAGTCTTTCACTCCTCTGAGGTGGCGTGTTGCGCGCGGGCTCCTCCTCAGACAAAGGATCTGGCCCGTCCACTGATCCTGAATTTCCAACGCCGTCCCCCGCGTTTGTGCCATCCCCGGCCGTCTCGTCAAAGGAGGTGGAGCCGCGCGCAAAGAAATGCTTCATGTGAAAGGCCGCGGACTTCTGTTTGAGCTGCGCCCCGTCCAATTCCTTGAGCTGGTAGCTCCCGCCCTCAAACTTGGACGCCACGCGGAAGGGGCCGCTCCATTGGTTGGCAAAAAGCTTTCCCCACTGAGATTCCAGACTCCGGTTGTACAACAAAACCAAGTCACCCTTCCGCAGCGGATCCCGGAGGCAGTGGAAGCAGCGCTTGTCCCAATAGCGGACTGAAGCCATCCTTGTCTTCTGCAACCTTTCAGCGGCCTTTGCCAGGGTCTTGTCCCATTGGAGAAGCTGTTCGGCGCGTGCTTCCACGAGTTCCCCAGAGGTCTTCACCTTCCACCAGTCCATTCCCAAGAAGGTTTTGAGCTCAATGTCCACTGGAAGCACCGGACGCTGTCCGTAGAGAAGTTTGTAAGGCAAGTAGCCCTTCAAGCGTTTGAACAAGATCCTGTCCGCAAAGAGGGCCGCTGGAAGGGCCTCCTGCCACCGTTTAACGTCCTCCCCACACATCTTTACCAGGGCATCCTTAATGGGCTGATGGTCGCGTTTGATCATTCGGCACCCTCCGGATAGTATTCCGTGACCCGCCCAAACTTAGCTCCGCAACTCTGGACCAGTGCCATCAAGCGCCCCCAGAACTCTGCGCCTCCATCAACAGTGACCAAGCAAAGCAAACCCTACCGCGCAAACCAATCCTCCTCCAAGAACTGAGAAACCTTCTCCGCCAACAAATTCACCAGAGGACAAGCCTTGACCCAACCTGACAGATTGTCCCGCGCAACCAGCAGGTACGCAAACTTCCCTGCCTTTATGTGGACCACGTCAAGGGAGACCCGCCCAAACAAAACGTCCTCCCCTGTAGGGTGACCCACCTCCCTGGGCAGCCTAGAACTCCGCCGTTGACACGCTTTGCAAGACTTCACCCATTCCCGTACTGCGCGCACCACACCCGGCCACCAGAACCTTGCCTTCACCCGCCTCCGCGTTTTGATCTTGCCCCGGTGCCCAAGGTTGTTGTGGAGACACCTCAGAATCATTTCCTGGTCCCTCCTTGATGTTGCAACCACCAAAGGCACCGGGTACTTTGTTGCCACAGTTGCCCGTCCTGCATGTAGAAGTTGGTTGTCCGCTGCTTTGCCCACCCAATTTCTGTTCCTGACGCGTCCACCGGAAACCCGAGATCCCGCAAGAAGGAGCACAAGATTGCATAGCGCCTGGACTGCTGCAGCCGAAGGGTGACCTCCGTCTCCATCATACCCACGCAAATAACCAGAGACTCCACGTCCAAGGGCTCCGCCCCCTCAAACGGATCCTCCCGCGGATACCGCAACAGCGCGTTGGGCATTGTGAACGCCTTCCCTGGAACATGAACCACGCCAAAAGTGAAGAGCTGGAGAAACGCCACCCACCTAGTCATAGGAGGGTTTGGAAGCGTTGGAGAATTGATCATCCTTTCCAGGGCCTCCGCGTTGACCAGAAGCTCAAAGTGCACCCCCCAGAGCAGGTGCTGAAGCCTCCACACAATTTTGGTGACTCCACATAATTCTAAATTTGGCTGCAAGTACTTACTCTCCGTTGCTGTAAAAGTCACGGACTCGTAGAGAACCGGCCTATCCTTACCATCCTCCTCCTGCTTCAGGACACCGCCTGCGCCAAACTTGCTAGAGTCAACGGCCAAGCGGATCCCTCCCGCTTCATAGTTGAGGTTGCAGAGGACGATGTTGGAGCCCACAATCTCCTTGAGCTTTGCAAAGGCAGCGTCACACCGCGCCGTCCATTCCCATGCCACGCCTTTCTGGGTCAGCGCCCACAGCGGACTTGCGACTTCCGCAAACCGTTTGATGAACATGCAAACATAGCTGCACAGTCCCAGAAATTGGAGAATATGCAAGGGCTTCCGCGGGGTGGGCCATTTGAGGACTTTGTTTTGTTTCTTTGCCGCAATTCTCCTGCCGTTGAAAGCCACCACATGGCCTAGCACTTCCAACACCGGAACACAAACTGCCAACTTACCCCCCAATACCATAAGCCCTGCCTCCTCAATTCAAAACAAGACCCGCTCTAATGTCTGCCCGTACTCCCAGATGAAGCGGCGGATCTTTGGGGCCTCCTCTAGCACTGCACCCTTGTAATCCGTCTTTGGTCCTTTGATGCCGGCGTTTTCAATGAAGATCAGAACCCCGTCCGGTATGTTGTCCCGCAGGATCCACGTCATCTGGGCTTGATAGACCGCCACCAAGTTTGTTGCCCCCTGCGGCAACCGCGTCAGCTGCATCCTTCCCAATCCTGTCTCAAACGTGGTTAGCGGCCGCAAGTCGGGATGGAGCTTGCGCTGATCATACCCCCCCATTACATTGACCAAACCGTAACATGCGCGCCCCACCATTGATTCCAGGAACTTGTCCATGCGCGGAGGCAATCCCGCGTCCCAGATAGTGAAGGAGTTAAGCCGCTGCGGGTTGTGAACAATCCTAAGCGACTTCCCGTCCTGTTTAACAACCGCGAAAATCGGGCTAGAGTAGCTTGATGTTGACTGCTCATACAACCCCGTCCTCACACGCTCCCGGACCAGTTCCAAGAAGGGTTCCCGCATGGTCCGAGGGATCTGAATTGGCTTGATTTGCCAGGGCTCGTGTGGCACTGTGGGGATTACATAGGGGTTGCCAACCTTGCCCTTCAGCAATCAGCACTTGTCGGGCCCAAAGGCAAGGGCCTTCTTGCGGAGCACCAACACCAATGCTAGCAAATCCTTCTCCTCCATACTCAACCACCCCGCCGGCCCAAAATTCAGCGCCTCGATTTGCTTGTTTGTGATCCGGGCCAACCACGTTACCCACACAAACTTCCTCAACGGACTCACCCAGGGATCCCAAGACCAGGAGATTGGCCTCAGAGGCCCGTTCAGCCCCTGCAGCATGGGCTTGTTCCGGGGCCGGACCTTTTGCGCCACAGGCTTGTATTGCCCCGTGTTGCACCTAACCATCCTTACGCGCCCGCCATCGTTTTTGTGAATCCTGGCAACAATCAACCTGCGGCTCTTGCCTTTGCTCACAAGCGTGGCACTGTGGTAGGTTTTTTGAAACACAGTACCTTCCGGTGGTGCATACTGAGGAAGAGGACTTACTTCTGCCGCTTGCGCCCTCCGTGCACTTCCTTCCGCCTTTTGCTCCTCCCTAGTCAACCGCCCACACAAGGCTGGAGCCTGCCCCGCGCGGTACCCATGGTTGACTAGGGAAAACCCTCCGCAGGGCGGCCCTCACGGTTGTCCCCACCGTCAGACTCTGCCTCTTTGCCAACCGCTGCTGTAGAGACTCCTGTGGGATTATATAAATAAAAGAAGCAAATAGCTTGCTGGAAGTCCTTGAAGGGGAATTTAGTATTACTTCTACTCCTTTGGAGTATTAGTATATACTAAGAGTGGTTTTGAATTGCCTGCCCTTCTAGTACTATAGTAAGTCTGCACAATAATTTATTTTAAATTAATCCCTGGTTTCTTTGAGACTTAATATAGGTCTCAGATCAGACCTAGATTAATTATTAACTGTGATATTGGTAGGATTTGTTGAAGAATAGACCAGATGTATTGGACTATTGGTTAATTTATTGATCAGATATGTTTGATCTTAACCAATACCCCAATATTAAAGGGTTTAAGGTTTTATCAAAGGTCTGGTTCAGGAGAGGACCCAAGGATGGGTTTACCCACAGGGGGCTGGGCAGAGGGAAGGTTGGTAGTTTCTTTTTGTTGTGCTCTCTTTCTTTGTAAGGGTTATTTATTAACTAATGGGTGGGGTTTCTTTAATATGGTGCTGAATATTTAGGTCACAGAAGAACCCTTATCTAAGCACCTGGTGGGTGGTTTAATTGGTTAAAGATGGGTAATAACTTGGTTTCTGATTTCTTGTTTTCCTTTTATAACTGATTCACTACTAATATTTTATCTGGGTAGGTACCACAGATAGATGGGTTGATGGGGTGAGTAGGGATGGGTGATAACTAGGCCAGATGGCATGAGATGGGATGAGTGATTTTGTGGGGGGGATGAGTGATTTGTGTGGGATGGTGATGCAACTTGGATAGGGCAGAGAGGCCCTCCTTAAATAGACAAATCCTGCCCCCAGGGGTGCTCAAGGCTGCCCCTGAGGGTTCTCCCTGTTCTGGTGAGGAACAGTGAGATACAGTTACATGAGGCATTTCTGCTGGTTCGGAAAAGCTTGTACAGTTTCATGAGGCATTTCTTCTGGTTGGGAAAAGCTGGTACAGGGGTTTCATGCATGCACAGACCTGCATAAATTGCTGTGAAGTGCAGATACAATGTATTCCTGTGCAGTACTAATGGTTGGTCTGGTGCTACTTGATTCTCCCTACATGTGCTGCTGTTCATTCCCTGGTGATTTGTTTGGTGCTGCATGATCTTGACTGCCTGCATATATTGCTGTGTAGTGCTGTGTGTTGTTGCTACTGCATGATTCTGGTAGTTTTTTTGGTATCACATGCTTCTGACTGCATAAATTGCTGTGTGGTGCTGAGAGTTGTTGGTACTGGTACTTTGTTTTTATCACATGCTACTGGCTGCATAAATTGCTGTGTGGTGCTGAGGTTGTTTGGTACTGCATGGTTCTGGTAGTTTGTTTGGTATCATTTCCTCCTGCATATATTGCTCCTGTATACTTCTGCACAGCCTTCTGTATGTATTCTTTCTTATTTTTTTGGTCCTGGTTGAGACTGGTTTCACTTTCTCCTGCCTGTACTGTTCCTGTATGCTTCTTCACAGCTTTGTGTATGTATATTTGCTTGTTTGGTTGGTTCTGGACTGGTTGCACTGCCTCCTGGATCTGTATACTGTATTCTGGATGAGGTGACTGGATCTGGCATGCTGCACTGCCTCCTGTGTCTGTATGCTGTATTCTGGATGGGGTGACTGGATCTGGCATGCTGGATGAGGTGACTGGATCTGGCATGCTGCACTACCTCCTGTGTCTGTATGCTGTATTCTGGGTGAGGTGACAGGGTTGGTGTATGGTTCTGGTGTTGAGGGTAGGCTGTTACTAGTATGTACTTGAGGGTTTGAAAGGTATGTCTTTATGCCTTCCACAGAGCTGTGACACCTGGTTGGGTATGAGTTTGCCACAGTTGAAGGGTTCTTGGGCTGTATCTTCTAATCCATGAGAGATAGAGGGGTACTTTGGCTGAGTGACTATAGATTATTTGTGATGTAGAATCCATTTCTGAGGTTTCTTTGAGGGTTGGAGCTGTTGTTACACTAGAAAAGTGAGTCTTATGGCTATAGGACAGGTTTGGTCTACCACACCGCCGATGGCACCCATTTCCCCTTCCCATGGTTGGAGATTGTTGTCTCAAACCTTGCCCCGGACGCATCCTCCACCGTCAGAGCCTCCGTCCCTTCCTCTGCGTTGAACATCATTTGGGCCTGGAATCCAAACATGAACAGCCGACCCAAAATCACGTCACCGCACTCAACCAAGAGGAACAACAGCGGCTTCTCAACCTTTGCAACCTCCACCTCTTCTTCCTCCACCACCCCATCTACCCAACATTCCCCCCCATTGAGCGCCCGCAAGCCCATAGCGCACTTCCTCCGCACCAGGCCCAACTCATCCACCAGTTTTGACGGGAGCAGGTTCACCATTGACCCGCTGTCCACCATTGCCCACACTTTCCTTCCCGCGATCTTCAGTGAGACATAGGCAAGCGGCACTGACACGGCTTTGGATTGGCACAAATCCCGTTCCGCTTCCTCCGTCACCGCATTCACGGGCTGCACTGTTGCCGGGATCCTGCCTCCCCCGTGCTCCTTCAGCGCCTGGACCATTTCCTTGACAACCACCGGAGAGACCACGGCCAGCTTCCATAGCGTGAGAGGTATCGGTACCTCACTCCCCATCACTTGCCAAACAATTTCCACGGCCTTCCTTCTTCCTCCGGAGCTGATTGCCAACCCGTTGCCCCCCAAACCTTGCGCCCCAACCCTTGGAGCTTGATTTAATGGCTGCTCCTTGGTATCCACGTCCATCTTTTCTGACACAATCCGCTTGTTTGCCACCAACGCCCTAACTTCCGCCGCCACACGCGGTGCCCGCTAGTATTGGGCCCGGTGACAATTCCAAGGGACACCCAAGTGGCCCCTGCGGGTCGGGCCCTTTCCCTAACCCGCTCCACCGGTGGTGGCTGACCGGCCCCCAGGTCCACTGGTTTGCCCAACGGAAATATGTAGGTCCCCCCGGACGCGCAAACCAACCCCTTGTTCATGTCCTTGGTCAGATCCGTGAAACCAGACTTCCAATGACATTTATCGCCGCAATATGTGCACAGGCAAACCAAAAACCCCCCTGTCAGTCCGCTACTGGGCTGAAAGCCCCCTCTTGCATGGGGCGGCAGATTGCGCGAAAAAGCGGGAGGCGGAGCCGTTGGCTGGGCCGCCATCCAATTCATAAGTATCCGCAAGTCCCATAGCATGTCTGTCACTTTGTTCACCGGTACTCCCATTGACTGCAAAGGGGCTACAGACCGTTCCGTTGCTGGCGGGTCTGCAAGCGGTACCGGTGTCAGGGCCGGGGTGGAAGAGGCCATTGGCTTTCTTGAACTTGCCGGGAACAACTGGGCCGTATCCTTGATCAGCTCTTCCAAGTTGATCTTGCTCTTGACCGCCTGTTTGATTACACCCAGGCTCAGGAGAAGCGCAACGCTCCCATCCACTGACCGCGTTACCAACCCGCGCTCAAATAGGTAACGCTGGACCCGCGGGCAAAGTTGCGGCGCGAGCCCACCTAGGAACACCCGCTTCATGGCCCCCGTCTGACCTTCCACCACCTGGTTCTTTTCTAGGTAACTATAAATTTGGTGAAACTGGGACTTGTACTTGGACAGATTTCTCCGTGTCCGCACCCCACCTTGGGAAATTTCCTCACCCGCCACTTGCTTGAAGTCCATCTCCCAAAAGCGGGGCTTGCACTCCCCCCACCTCGCCATCATCTTGCCCCGGAGCCTTCCCCAGTCGCGAGCCTTGTACCCTGACATATCCTCCACGTCCCGGAGCGTATTCTTGTCCGCAATGAAGAGAACGACCGTGCAGACCTTGTCCTCACCCGTCGCCTTTTTGGAGTCCGCAATATCCTCAAATCTTTCCAGAAAGCGCCCGATGTCCGCGGTGTTGAATTGGAGATGGGGGAAGTTCTGCGGCCTAAGCCACACCCGTCGCGGAACCTCAGCCGCCTCCAAAGGCTCCAACCAAGGAGGAGCAAAACCGCCAGACCAAGTAGTTGGTGGCGGTGGAGGTGTTGGCCCGCCAGCTCCCGGCCCAAGAGGGAACAAGGGTGGAAAATTCAATCCTGGGGTATTTGTGGGCAGCATTGCATCCGCTAGCTTTGAGAGACCTAGACAAAAGATTACTTCCCGGCCAGACCCCCAGATGTGGAAAGCAAAGGTGAGTTACGCTCCGAAGTTGTCCGCAATTCCGGAAGTTATTGGTCTAAGCGTCTGTAAGGAGGTTGGATGCAATGAGTTC
Organism: Puccinia polysora; assembly: GCA_025617555.3. Classification (NCBI taxonomy): domain Eukaryota; kingdom Fungi; phylum Basidiomycota; class Pucciniomycetes; order Pucciniales; family Pucciniaceae; genus Puccinia; species Puccinia polysora. The sequence continues at coordinate 19,471,900 of CM062621.1, read as the reverse complement.
TTAACTGTAGTGAGATAAAGAAGAGATAATGAGATGTATTCTGTTGGGCTGAGGAATAACAGAGGTGTGAGATGAAATAGAAGGATTGTTTCATAAGCAAAAGGAAATACATAGTGAAAGAGAGTATAAAAGGAAAACAGATCTTACCTGAGGAATAACAGAGGTGTGAGATGAAATAGAAGGATGAGGAAAGAAATCCTTCTACTTTGCTCAACCTCTGTCCTCAGGTATAGGTGCTAGCATTCAGGTGTCACGTACAGTGTGACATGGTAGGAATACAGAGAACATTCAGTGTGAAAGAAAAGAGGGCGCGGGTTTGGAGACTGAGTGGTGAGGAACACTGACATGTTCAGTGTGTGATATACAAAGAGAACAGGAATGGAATGGAAAGAAAGAAATGTGAATATAACAGAAAGTAAAATAAGAAATAAAGAAAAAGGAATTGAATATAACAGAAATTAAATAAAGAATAGAGGAAATAGACAGAAGAAGATGTGGAAATATGGAGATATGAATATACTCCAACACCCCCCCTTGCTAACCATTACCGCTGAGGCCAAACAGTTGTTGATGAATTTGCAGAAGAACCCTGTTAAGCGGCTTGGTTAGCATATCAGCTATCATGCCTCTGGTACCCACGTGATGGACTGTGAAGGCGCCCTTAGCGACACATTCTCTGATAAAGTGGTGGCGCGCGTCGATTTGTTTCGTTCGGGAATGATGTTTGGGGTTTTTTGCCAAGCACTCGGCCCCTTCGTTGTCGACATAGATGGGCACAGGGGAGGTGTCTCGTAATTGCATTTCACACAGGATATTCTGGAGCCAAAGCCCCTCCTTGCAGGAGTCAGAGAGGGCCTTGTACTCCGCCTCAGAGCTGGAAAGAGAAACCGTAGGCTGTTTTTTAGATCGCCACGAGATAGCGCCAATACCCAAACGGAAGGTGTACCCGGATACGGAGCGGCGGTCGTCCTTGTCTTCAGCCCAGTCGGAGTCGGAGTAACCGGAGAGCATTAAGGAGGGGCCCCCAAGAGTGAGTCGGACGTCCTGCGTCGAGTTCAGGAATTGAAGCACGCGGATGGCACTGTCCCAGTGACCGATCGACGGGTCCTGGAGGAATTGAGACAGCTTATTCACCGCAAACAAGATGTTGGTTCTCGTGCATTGAGAGACCCAAAGCAGAGAGCCAATCAATTGATTGTACTGCGGGGTGGATGATAGGTCGGACGGGGTTTGTTTCCGCAGTGCTTTGAACAAAACTCCCGTCGGAGATTTGGTAGGCAAAGAGTTGGAAGGGAGGAAAGTGGAGGCGAGTGACAAGATATAGTGAGACTGGCATAGCAAGACGGTCTTTTTCTTCAGATCGCGGTTAACAGAGATTGAGAGGAAGAGATTCAGGTCCTCGTCAGAGCCAATCTTGAAGCAACGGCCGATGTCAGAGATGAAAGTCAAGACAAAATTAGGCGTGCCTACGACCGCCAGATCATCAACATGAACCGTCAGCGCACCCACCAGAGTACCATCAGTTATCTTGAAATAGAGGGATGGGTTGTAGGAGGAGCAAGAGAGACCAAGGGAGAGGAGGGCGGCGTTCAGCTCCAGGTTCCACTGGCAAGGAGACTGTTTTAACCCGTAGATAGCCCTGGAGACCTTGCAGACCCAGTTGGGATTTAGAGGGGTTCTTGTCATTTTTGATTTGATGCACGTTGTGCATTTATGGACATTGGATTTGTTGTTTGAGTCGGGATCAATATTGTTTGACTTGAGTAGCTTGTGTAGAGATTTAAGGTTCAGATGGGACAGTCTGCAATGGTAGCCAAAAATACTGTTGTCAGGTGTTTGCAAGATAGCAGAAAGAACTGTTTCCTCGCGGCTTACTTTATCTTGAGGAAGATAGTATAAATTTCCTTTTCGGTAACCGGTTGCAACTGGTGAAGTATTTATATTTGATGTTGAGCTGTCAAAAATCTTGCATGTGTTGGACAAGAATGTCACGAGGAATCCAGCGTCACAAAGGCCCGAAACTGAGAGAAGAGGTTTGTGGAGATCTGGGACGACCAAAGATCGAACACGGGCAAAAGGGAGTGAAAGAAATCCTTCCTTATTTGAGATTATGTTTGTTCCATCTGCAAGCCGAATCGAGGTTGAATTAGGTTTCTTCTCACTTACTTGCCAGTCGTATGGAGTCATTGATAGTGAACATCCTGAATCTAAGTTCAGATTGTGACCGCGGGTTTGGCCAGAAGAGTTGACGAGATTGCACAAAGCGTATCCAGCGTGAATGATAACTTTGGAGTCAGTAAAATCATCCTCATTGTCTTCATCGTTGGGTTTATCTTGGGCCTTTGCCAGATTTGCCTTTGCCTGCTTTGACCCGGGTGGTCGGATTTTAAGAGACTTTTTGTTTCTTTTTGAATATTCTAAAGCTTCGAGAACTTCAGGACATCTCGCAAACAAATGTCCTTTGACTTTGCAGTGGGTGCAGAAGTACGTCCTTGGGTGACTTTGACTATCCCGATCCCGTCGGTTTTGGGATTTTGAGTTGGATGTTTGAGCTCTAGCAGAGTTTATGGAGTAGGTGTCTTCATTTCTTGTCTGTCGTCTAAGATGCTCTTGTTTCAATGCATTGATCAGTTTCAATGATGGCACAGATTCTTTGTTCATCATTCCAGAGACGCATGCCAGCCAGTCGTTGGGTAAGGATAACAGGATGGCTGTGGATTGTGAATCGTCCGCTGTCAGAGGGTTCTTGGGAGTGATAAGAGATGAAAGTTTTTCACCATAAGTGACTATTTTGGATAGATGAGTTGTCATGTCCTTGTCGTTTAATCTAGTGAGGAGGAGTTTACAAAGCCAATACATCCTTCCTCCGGAGGAGCTGTCTTGGTGTGCTTGCTTAAGGGAGTTCCACATTCCAATAGCACTTTCTTTGTGTTTTCTAATGAATTGAAAATTCAAGGGTCCAATCAATCTTGATATGACCGAACACATGGCCAGGTTATCTTTAGAGTAGGATTCACCCTTTGGAGGATTGTTAGAAAGGAGATAACCAACGCCAGAAGCTCGGAAATGGATCCTTAAGATCATAGCCCAATCAAGATAATTCAAGTCAGACCCGGGTGAGTTTAGAGGGATTATGGATGGTGTCTTGAGGACTGGATGGAAATTTTGACTTTTGTCCATGATTGTCTCTTTAAAGGTATCGACGACTTACCGGATCCTTCTGTTAAGTTTTAATGGTGCGGCTCTGGTCTCATAACCTGTTGAGCTGAGGAATAACAGAGGTGTGAGATGAAATAGAAGGATTTTTTCATAAGAAAAAGGAAATACATAGTGAAAGAGAGTATAAAAGGAAAACAGATCTTACCTGAGGAATAACAGAGGTGTGAGATGAAATAGAAGGATGAGGAAAGAAATCCTTCTACTTTGCTTGACCTCTGTCCTCAGGTATAGGTGCTAGCAGTCAGGTGTCACGTACAGTGTGACATGGTAGGAATACAGAGAACATTCAGTGTGAAAGAAAAGAGGGCGCGGGTTTGGAGACTGAGTGGTGAGGAACACTGACATGTTCAGTGTGTGATATACAAAGAGAACAGGAATGGAATGGAAAGAAAGAAATTTGAATATAACAGAAAGTAAAATAAGAAATAAAGAAAAAGGAATTTAATATAACAGAAAGTAAATAAAGAATAGAGGAAATAGACAGAAGAAGATGTGGAAATATGGAGATATGAATATACTCCAACATATTCCTCTTCCCCCAATCCTTCCTCTTCCTTTCTTTGGTGGTCTTCTCGTAGATGATGATCATAACCCAACCCAGAGTTGAGGGTGAGGACTTGGGTCCCCCCCTTCAACCCTAACCTAATTACAACCACAAACGCAAAAGAACAATGAAACACAACCCCTAAGCACAGAACCCTAGCCCAACCCTACCCCTCGATCCCTTGCCCCATAACCCATGCCCCTTGATATCAACGTACGCCCGTTTTGTCCTTCTCATGGCGTGGCCCCCTGCCGGGCCCTACTCGGAGCCCCCCGGTTTGCCCGCCCGCGCGCGTCTGCGGACCTTGCGGTCCGCAAGTCGGCCCGCACGCGCCTAACCCCCTTATCGCCCCGCCCTTGCCTTCTGGACTAGCCACCCACAAGCTTGGTCAGGCCGGCTCCATCACTTGGTCCGCGTTTCCTGGGCGGGTTGCGGCCCGGCGCCCTCAGAGTAGGCCCAAACCGCACCTGGTGGTGAGCCCCGCAATTCCTACTGCTGAGCGCGCAGCGGCTGCTGCTGAGCCCTCAGCAGGCACTGCTGAGACCGCGCGCACCCAAATGCTGAGCCCGACCTACCCGACTGCTGAGCGGGCAGCCCGCAACGCAGCTCCCAACCCAAGGTTATAAACACAACACCACATCCCCCCCCCACGTTGAGTTCTGTCCCCAGAGGTCTCCCATTGCTGCCTTGCCCCCATCACACTACCAACCCACCTCTCCCCCTCCCACCCCAGCTCACCCCAGCCCCTCCTCCCCTTCTGCTCCGTTGCCATCATGGTCCCCTACAACTTCTGCCCCCGGAACGGGCTTGCATGCTCAATTGTTCCTGGTCAACGCGCCTGCAATTCTTGCCATCGTGGCCATTGCTGCTGCTCGCTTGGCAAGGAAATGCCGCGTCCTCCTACCCAATCCGGTCCCCGTCCCCAGCTGCGCAAGAGGGCCCGTCCGGACCCGTTTGTGTTTTTGGACAATGAAACAATCTCTGAGGACTCGTGGACTCCTCCCGGATCGCCTCGTGCCCGCCCCCCCCCAGGACCAATCCGCAACTCCACCTCCCCATTCCCCCGCGCAGGGCCCCCACGGAAGGAGGACTACCCAAACTTTGCAGCTTATTGGTCTGCCTTACGGCTCTGGGCAGACCGCGTTTGGGTCACGCAAGGCGCGAGGGACCCGCGCATCAATGAAATCCTCCAATGCCGCTCTGGCCCTCCTCCGGTCCCTACCCCAGCCCCGGCTCCTCCCCCAACTCCTACTCCTTCCCCGGCCCCAGCTCCTCCTCTGACTCCGGCTCCTCCTTACTCGTCGGACTCGGACAAGAGGCCCCCAACCCCGTGGGGCACCCCTCCGCCACCCAGGTTGCTGGTTGTCATCTCATTGTTGCCTCCTGATGGACCAAGCCCCCCCAATGGTCCAACGGGGGCCCCTTCTTCACCATTCCCGCCTCCTCCCAGCCCACCCGAGATTCCAGATATCCCCGTTTTCCCAGCTGTTCCGCTTGTGAGGTTTGATGCAATGGTGGACAACGCAGACGGACTCCTTTGGCGGTTCCTGGCGGCCCCTCGCGCCCACACCACTGGCAACCAACGGGAACTCTTGGCGGCCTTCTGGACCCTAGCCACAGCGGCTCGCCCGGACGCAGAGGAGGTGATGAGGACTTGTCTGACGTAGACGGATCTCCCCCCCCCTCTCTTCCTTTTCCATCTTGTATCTTATTCTGCGCCTACTTGCAAAGAAGTAGACTTTTGCCGCGCCGTCCTGAGTAGCCTCTGGGCTTGTGAGAGCCTTTGCGCACAAGATCCGCGCAAGTGAGAGCAAGAGTGAGTGAGAAAGAGGTCCGCGCCCGCGTCCTGAGTGAGAATGAGTGAAATTAAAGTCCACACCCGCGTCCTGAGCCAACAAAGTTCCCCGGAAGGTACCTGGAGCGCCCCAGCCAAACTGCCACACAGTTCCCCGTACCCAATCCTGAAACAAACGCAACAATCCTACACCAGCACGCGCACAGTCATCCAAGAGAGGCAAAGAAGGAAGTTGAGAAAAAAAACATTCTGGGGTGTCTAGCTGCTCCGGCTGTGAACCGGCTAGGACACCCCCTTACCAAATCAGACCTGTCCTGTACGTGTCCAATGTGGAAACCAAAGGAGCGATACCCCTGAAGTTGTCCTTGAGTTCCGGAAGTTATTGATCAAAGCGTCTGAAAGGAGATTGGATGCAGCCGGTCAAGAGAGAGAGAGAGAGAGTGAGAGAGAGTGATAGAGTGATAATAAGATGAATTCCTTCCTTTCCAATCCAATCCAATCTGATGTGGTAAAGTGATAATCCCCTCCCCCTTAAAACCCAGAGTTGAGAGTGAAGTATTTAAGTCCTCCCCCTCAACCCTAACCTAAGTACAACCGCAAGTAAGCAAGAATGATGGAATACAACCCCTAAGCCACAGAACCCTAGCCCAACCCTATCCCCCCTTCCCCCGTCCCGTAACCCATGCTCCACCTCCCCCTGCCCCATGCCCCGTCTGTGTTGCCCGCTGGTTTGTCCTCCTCATGGTGCGTCCGCCCAAAAACCCGTTCCGGGGATCCGGGGCGTTCCCGCGTTATCCAATCAGCACGTCTTGCAATGCACAATCCGCTTGATCCGGGCAAGCCATCTGATCCATGCAAGCCTTCCAATCCGCGCAAGCTTTCCAATCCGCGCAAGCCTTCCAATCCACGCAATCCGTCCAATCTGCGCAAGCCATCCGATCCGCGCAACCCCGCAGCGCGCAGCCTTTCCCAACTCGCGTCCATGAAAGAGCACCACATCCCCCCCCAACTTGAGTTCTGTCCCCAGAGATCCGCCACCATCTCACCTACCACACTCATCCTCCAAGTTGCCTTCCCACCCGCCTGCCCTCTATCCTCTGCGTCACCTTCCCACCCACCTGCCCTCTATGCCGGCAACCTTCTGCTCCACCAGATAAAGGAACTGCATGCCTTCATCCAACCCCACACGGGTTCCAAGCGCAAATTGTTGTCCCAAACTGCCTAGGTGCACCTCCCACCGCCAAGACCCTCCTGCATCCTTTGAGATTCAAGCCCATCCGGGCGCAAAACCCAAACAAAAGTGAAAACCCCCAGACGTCCTTACCACAACCCGCCATGGAGGAGGAAAGAGGCTTCCAAACCCTTAGAGAGCATAAGAACCGTGTGCAAGATCCGTGCCTTGGAGAGAGAAGATCCGCGTGAGCAAGAGAAATCGGCAAAGGTGTGAAATCCGCGCCAGTGAGAGTCTGAAAGTCAGAAATCCGCGCCAGTGAGAGTATCCGCAAGAGTAAATGGGGAGACCTTGACGCGCCAGCGCGCGTACGCAATCCTCAAGAGAGACAGGAAGAGAAAAAAAAAGGAAAAGGAAGAATGAATAGATAAGAAAAAAAGTTTTTTTTTTTTTTTTGAGCCCGCGTCCTGCGTCCCAACTCTGATCTTCCACCCTGCGCTAGCTTCCCCCCCCCCAAATTTTCTGCTTTCCTCAGCCGACCGCGCCCCCTATACTTGTCACCAGATCCGCGGCGCGTTGCCTCAACCAATCCCGCAGGGGCCTTGTTTGCCAGCCGATTCCTCAACCTTCCGTCCCAATGCACCTTCCGTTGCCAGCATCCCGGACAATCCATCGTCCTTTTCCCCAGTTGTGCCGTTGGCATCCAATCCCTCCCCGTTCCACCCCTGAAGCCCTGCCGCAAGCGTCCGCTGCACCAATCCCAAGGCTCTTGCTAGCCCTGATGGCTGCGCGCCCGTTCTGGGACCATCCGTCCTGCACTCCGGCCCCCTGTCCGTCCATTTTGCGCCCGTCCTTTCCGTTGCTGCCACATCCTTCTGCCCCATCCTCATTCTCCCCACCATCAAAGGGGTCTGTCTCTGGTTGCAATCCTCCAACGCGTGGTTTTTCCCTTCCGCCGCTGCCCCTAATCTTTCCAAATGCGTGCTCCCCGCCATCAAAGAGGTCAGTCTTGGGTCGTGATCCTCTGATGCGTGGTCCGTCTCTTCCTCCGCCGCGTCTACCTTCTTTGCAAGGCCCGTCAGCCACTTGCCAATTCCCAAACCGCACGGAGCATCCATTTCCCGTTCCGTCGTCCTTGCCCGCTTCCTTTCAGTAGGCTGCACCGGTTCCGTCGAGTCCCGCTTCCCCAACACGTACTTAGCCCCCACTGGGAAAACCAATTCCGCGTTCCAATCCGCTGTCCGGTCCCTCTTTCCTGTCCTCCAACGGTCGTCGTCCTCCCCATTGGCGCACACACGGGGCGCAGGCACACCGGGACGCTGAATACTCTCCAGGTAGGCCTCAAGGCCCCTTGCCACCTCTGCGAGTTTGCTAGCCCAAGAGATGGTTGCCGGTGGTGGGGCCGGAACATACTCTGCCCTGTAGTACTCCAGTTCCGCATAATCCAATTCCGCTTGCAACTGGATCCCACCGCGCGCGCCTGCCTTGTAATCCAATTCCGCAGATGGCTTGAGATTGTCTTTCCAAAAGCGGGAGCCGCGCCTCCCCCATCTTGCCAGCATGTCCTCCTTCAGTGCCGGCAAATCCAGGTTCAGGTAGCCTCCCATCTCCTCTACATCCCGACGCCCTTCTGCGTCCTTGATGAACAGGACAACATGGCACGCCTTCTCAAAATCCGAAACGCCTTCAGAGTCCCCAATTATTTCATACCGTGAGATGAATTTCTCCACTTCCGCAATGTTGAGTCAAATATGCGGGTAAATCCATGGGGTAGCGCGGAGGCCGTGGGAGGAGGAAGGAAGAGAAGCGGCTGTTGGTAGCATCCGTGAGTACCTTTGAGAGACTTTGACAAAATATTGTTCCCGGCCAGACCCCCAGATGTGGAAACCAAAGGTGAGTTAAGCTCCAAAGTTGTCCGCAAGTCCGGAAGTTATTGGTCTAAGCGTCTGTAAGGAGGTTGGATGCAATGAGTTCTTAACTGTAGTGAGATAAAGAAGAGATAATGAGATGTATTCCTCTTCCACCAATCCTTCCTGTTCTTTTCCTTGGAGGTCTTCTTGTAGATGATGATCATAACCCAACCCAGAGTTGGGGGTGAGGACCTTGGTCCCACCCTTCAACCCTAACCTAAGTACAACCACAAACGCAAAAGAACAATGAAACACAACCCCTAAGCACAGAACCCTAGCCCAACCCTACCCCTCCATCCCTTGCCCCATAACCCATGCCCCTTGATATCAACGCACGCCCGGTTCGTCCTTCTCATGGCGCGGCCCTCTGCCGCGCCCTACTCGGAGCCCCCCAGTTTGCCCGCCCGCGCGCGTCCGCGGACCTTGCACTCCGCAAGTCGGCCCGCGCGCGCCTAACCCCCCGATTGCCCCGCCCTCGCCTTCCGGACTAGCCACCCGCAAGCTTGGTTGGGCCGGCTCCATCACTTGGTCCGCATTTCCTGGGCGGGTCAAGGCCCGGTGCCCTCAGAGTAGGCCCAACCCGCACCTGGTGCTGAGCCCCGCAATTCCTACTGCTGAGTGCGCAGCGGCTGCTGCTGAGCCCTCAGCAGGCACTGCTGAGACTGCGCGCACCCAAATGCTGAGCTCAACCTACCCAACTGCTGAGCGCGCAGCCCGCAACGCAGCTCTCGACCCGAGGTTATAAATACAACACCACAGGGTCCTCTCCTCCAGCTCTGATTCTCTGCTGTTGCCGCCGCAAATCACACTGCCTAACTCACCCCCCATTCCATCTTGCTCTTCTGACCCTGTCCTCACATTGCTGCCTCTGTCCCAGCCTCCATCCGATTCCGCCCTGACTCACCATTCCACCAGAATGCAATGCTCCCTGCAATGGTTTGGAAATTTCTCTCTCTCTGCATCAGTAAAAGACAATCTCATTGCCCCTACTACCTGGAAAAGGCTACTCAAATTGCCGCATAGGCAAAGGAGGATTCTGTTGGCCAAGGAGGAAATGGCATCACTCAAGGGTATGGGCACATGGAACCAGGTTCCTCCACCAAAGAATTGCAAGGTTGTGGGCTGCAAGTGGGTTTTCTGAGTGAAGCGCCAAGAGGATGGCTCCATTGTGAACCTGAAGGCTTGCCTAGTGGCCATGGTTTTCTCTCAGGTTCAAGGCCTGGACTTCTCCAAATTCTTTTCCCCTACACTGAGGCTTGAGACTCTCTGTATTCTGCTTGCTCTTTTTGGCCACAGGGACTGGGTTGGTTGTCAAATTGACTTCAAAACTGTGTTTCTGAACAGGAAGCTTGAAAAGCCAGTCTACATGTCTCAGCCAACAGGTTTTGAGGATCCTGAAAATCCAGATTAGGTTTGCAAGGTTACTTGGGCAATATATGGCCTCAATCAATTGCTGCGGCAATGGAATCTGGAGCTTGAAACCACCCTTGTCTCCATAGGTTTGCAGCAATCACACTATGATCCATTGCTATACTTCAGAGTCAAAGGTTATTGTCTTGTGGGAGCCATCACTGCTCACGTGGACAATCTTGCAATAGTAGGTACACCCAACTTTGTCACATTGTTTGTGAAAAGTGTAATGATTAATAAGATTTGGGATCTGCACAATAGTCCATCACCATGGTATTAGCTCAACCCGCTGTCAAATCTCACCTTTAACTCTGATGATTGTATTACTAACCTGCACAATAGTCCATCTCCATGGTATTAGCTCAACCCACTGTCAGATCTCACCTTTAACTCTGATGAGGAAAAGGGTTGTCTGGTTAGCGGGTTGGGTAAGTCTTTATATACATGATTTTCTTTTAGTATCTACACATGCATATATTATGCTTATGGCATATTGGTCTATCGACTTGTGGTTGTAATCTTATAATTTATAATCCGTGTATAACCTAATCTTTACACTCCCCCCACACGGTTTATAAATTATACCCCCTTGATCTGGAGACTTTCTAGGGCCGGGGCCATCTTATTTGGTCCCATGCGCTTAGTGAGTATATCGGCCTGTTGCGTGTGGGTGCTAGTCCAATTCAGTTGGGCATGATGGCGGCGCACAAAATCATTCACAAAATAGAAAGCTTGAGATAGGTATTTTGTGCGCTTCTTTGAAGTGTTGTCACTCGCAATAAGGATAGCCAATTGGTTATCACAAAAGATCAAGATTGGCAAGCTTAGATCGAAGTCATGGAGTATATTGTGTAAGTAGGACAATTGCTGGGTACCTTCCAAGAGTGCAACATACTCAGCCGCACAAGTGGAGAGGGCAACAATCTTTTGTCTGGTGGAGCCCCACACAACTGGGTTCCCATAGTACTTGATTACATGCCCCAAGGTAGAGCGTTCATGTTCACCACCCCAACTTGCATCACTCCACAGCTCAAGTCCAGGTTTGCCCTTCTGGAAGATGAGTGAATTATCTTTTATCATCCGTAAGTAGCCGATTAGCCAATCTAGTGCAATCCAATGGTCCTGTGAGGGGGAGTTTGCAAACCTGGGCAACAGATTAACTGGAAATGCTAGTTTGGGCCTGGTCCCCGCAGCCAGGTACATAAGTGAGCCGATGAAGTGTTTATACTTCTCTGCATCCACTGCTGTCGACTTGTTAATGTTCAAAGTCAATTCAGGGAGAGGGCTGCGCCTTGGATGAGCCTCTCGCGGATAGTCGTTGAGGACTTGATTTGCCAGGATGTGTTGATTGAGTGATACTGAAGCGTCCTCTCTCCTGATGGCGATGCCAACGATCTTCTTTGGCAAGTTGTTCCATTTGATTTTTATCTCGCATTCCATCCCCCTCTTGAGTGGCTGTAGGAGGGATGGCAACAAGCCAATAACAAATCCGTTGTCCACATGCATCCATACAACGATGAAACCATCTTTTCCCCTCAAGAAGTACAGAGAGGGTTCAATTTCTTGAGTCTCAAATCCAAGTCTTGACATGATACCTTGGAAGAATCTCCACCAACACCTTGCCGCCTGCTTGGTGCCATAGACTGCTTTCTTCAGTCTCATCACCATGCCCTTCCATTCTGGTCTTACTTCAACCAGGGGTTGGGCGTACAGTTCTTCATCAATTGGGCTGTACAGGTAGGCAAAACTCACGTCAAACAATGCCATCGGAAGGTTGGTATTCAAGCCCAGAGATATGAGAACCCTGAGCACATTCAGGCTAGCTGTTGGGGCATAGGTTTCATTGCATTCTTCCCCCATCCTCTGATTGAACCCTTTTACCACCAGTTGTGATTGCCTTTCCAACAGATTGCCATGTTCATCAAGCTTGTTTGCAAGGACCCAGCGCATCCAAAGAACTTGCATTCCTGGATGCGGCTTAACCGGCTCCCACACATCAAGTTTGTCAAACTTATCAACCTCATATGTCGCCGACTTGAGCCAATCTTTGCCAAATTCTCCTTGTAGGTCTTCCGGCAGGGAGCGCGGGAGGTAGTGATTGGTCTTGACGGGCATACACAAAATGAAGTCGTGCTTGGCTTGCGCAATTTTATTGGTCGGCTCATTACCCAGCTGTAGCAACATTTGGTTAATAATGAAATCAATACTGGCCTTCTTTTCTTCAGCCTTCAGCTCGGCAGCTTGGAAGTCAGGGAACACTGCCGCGGTGGAATGAATAACATGCCGCTTGAACGGTGACCAAAACAGCCAGCCAGCGCCTGCAGCCAGATAGGAAAAGAAGCAACAGAGTTGACCTCTTTCCGCCAACTTAGAATCTTGGCGTTCTTTGGGAATATGAACAATTGCCCTTGCACCGAACAGATACAGAGTGTTGGGATTGAACGTAATTCCAAAAAGCAAAGTTACTGGGCAGGACGAGTTTGTCCTTGTGTTGGGGATCCGGTTATGTAGGTAAGTTGCCGTAAGGTAAGCGTAGCTCCAGTATTGCTCAGCCATTCTGCTGGCATTGAGCATGGTTCGCGCAACGTCCCTGACAGTCCTATTTACTCTCTCAGCCTCTCCGTTCTTTTGGGGATGGAAGGGTGCCACAGGGGCTAATGAAATGCCCAAAGCCTCCAGCTTTGTCTTCAGTGGTCCGATATACTCAGCGGCATTGTTGGATCTGACGTACGCTGGGACCCTTCCCAGAGTATTTCTTAGGTGTTCAATCCAACCTATGATCTTCTGTGGAACCTCACTGCGGGACTTGAGCGCGGCTCCAAAGGTATCCATGGTTGCATGGTCCCGGAAGGTCAACCATAATCTGGCCCCATTGAGGTCCTTCTCAAATGGACCGGAAACATCGGTCACACATAGCTGGAGAGGGTCATGGCGTGGGATGTTGGATGACACACCAAGCGATGGTCTGTCAATTGATTTGGAGAGAGCACACCGCTCACAGAAGTAAGTTTTCCAGGTGCCTTTGGGCTTTTTAGGGAAATGTGACTTGAGAAACTGTTGCACTACCGCTTCAGAGGCGTGGCCTAGCCGTTGGTGCCAGCTATACGCGTCAAGAAGTGGTCGTTGTGTGATTGCACAGCATAGTTCTTGTTCAATTGGTTTAATTATCCAGCAAAAGTTCCTAAAATTTGTCTCAAATCTTTTACCACTATGGTCATACAAGAATAGCTTGGTCCCCTTATGATCTAACCTCCATCCATCACTAACAAGCCACCCCGTCGAGAGGATTGTACCCCTGACCCCCTCACAGTAGTAAACATTAGGGATCACAAGCGTCCCCATCCTTGTCGGGATCTTGAGGCTGCCGATAGAATAAACAATCGCCGAGTTAGAGGGGACGGCCATTGTAAGTGAGATTGGTACCTCAAGTTGCCTGACGGTAGTGAAAAATTGGGATTTTCCACTTACATGAGCGGTGGCTCCCGAGTCCAATAGGACTTCACCCTTTTTGACGTCCTCAACATCCATCTGACGAATACGAGGACCAGCATGAAGTGGGACAGTCGGTTTCCTTGGCGGTAGGTATCTGGAACCGCAAGTGTCGTGGTCTTCAGGGGGTGGTGGGATGACTCCAAAGCGTACGTGCTCCCAGAAGTCGTTGCAATCAGCATACCAGTGGCCGGAGCGTTTACAGTAGTGACACATGTATCCAAACTTCTTCAGGAGGTTCTTGTTCCAATCTCTGCCCTTAAATTGACTTGCCTTTTCAATTGACAGGCTTGCCGGGCGGCCATTCGCCGGGGTGCGGCTGTCAATCTTGTGCCTCCTCGCTGGCGGTACATAATGTTGGAGGGGTTTGTCAACTAGCGCCTGGATGTTCATTTCAACATCCAACGGTATTGTGCCAATGGTATTAGAGGTCCTTGGCTTGAGCTTATTGGAGCATGATTGTATGATTGTGGACACTTCTGTGAAGCTTGGAGGCATCAGGCAGTCATTCAGGTTCTGTCCTATAGCGTACTCAAAGTTCTGTTGGTCAACCCCGGATGGGGCCAACGCACTTCCTTGCAAGCACAGACCAAAAAACTCATCCAAGGTGGTATTGACCCTGTTGAGATCCGCAACTACCTTGTGCCAGTTTGTGATCCAAACATTGTCTGAGCCAGTTTGGTCATTCACCTCCACAAAGAACCTGTCTATGATTGCCAGCTTATGGCGACGGTCAGTTTTGCTGCACTTCTTCTTGATCAACTCAAGAAGGAACTGAGCATCTTCAGTACCGGATCCCTTGACAACGCTGAGGAGAGTGTTGTCGATTGTGTTCCTAATGAGAATCGCAATTGTCTCTCTGTGGTTGCGGTCAAGAAGGAGGAAGGCGTCCAGGTCCCCAAGGAAGGTTGTTTCTTGCCGTAGCGCCCTGCGCAATGTTCTATCAATGGCAGACTCCCATTGAGAATAGTTCAAACCTTCAAAAGTTAGTTTGACTTTCTTTGGGTTGATAGTGTTATGGAAGGAAACCGGGTCTTCTATAAATTTACTTGTGATTGTGTTGGTGAGAGTATTAGGTTCATGAGCCGAGGCCCGCAAGTGTGGTGCATGGTTCCTTTCAGAACGCTCAATTCTAAATTGGAGTCCGTTGATTACTTCTAGGAGGGACTTGATGGAAATGTTTGGTGGATTGCTCATACTTTGGGGTTCAGGGACAAACCTACCGTCTGTTGCAGAATATAGGGATGACTTGTTTGATGGGTTTTGCTGACTTGTGTCTGATTGGTTGCTGTCCAAAAGGATATTGCGGAAAAATTCCATGCACCTACCAGCGCGTATGATGATGGCCTACCGGTGCTTAGATGATTGATGGCCTACCGGCAAAGAATTGATGACCTACCGGTGTCTTACTCAATCAGGAAAGGTAAGGAGGTGACAACGGCTAGTTGGCCGGCTTTTAACCTGTAATGATTAATAAGATTTGGGATCTGCACAATAGTACATTGCCACGTTATTAGCTCAACCCGCTGTCAGATCTCACCTTTAACTCTGATGATTGTATTACTAACCTGCACAATAGTCCATTGCCACGGTATTAGCTCAACCTGCTGTCAGATATAACCTTCAACTCTGATGAGGAAAAGGGTCGTCTGGTTAGCGGGTTGGGTAAGTCTTTATATACATGATGTTCTTTTAGTATCTACACATGCATATATTATGCTTATGGCATATTGGTCTATTGACTTGTGGTTGTAATCTTATAATTTATAATCCGTGTATAACCTAATCTTTACAAAAAGCATCAAGAAGAAGTTCCAGGTGGGGTCCAATGAGGACCTTCATCTTTTTCTCTCCATCTCTATTCAATGGGACAAAGTGGCCAGGAATGTCTTGCTAGGTCAGTCACACTACATCAATTCTATATGCTTGGCTTTTATTCCCCCCGGTGACTCAAAAAAATTCCAATCTCCAACGGATGGCAAATTCAAGTTTCTTGCTTGACAGTTGGCCAAATGCAAAGTTGCTTCCCCCCAGTACAATCAGCTCATAGGATCTCTCCTCTGGGTATCTCAGTGCACCAGGCCCAACGTTGCATTCACTGTCAATCGACTGTCCCAATTTCTCCAAGATCCGTCGTGTGCTCATTGGGATGCAGCAATTTGCATTCTGCGCTACCTCCGCACCACCCGTACCCTACGCTTAGTGCTTGGTGGGCGTGATTTTAATCTGGAAGGCTATGCTGATTCCAATTGGGCCGAGAGCATTGAAGATCAAAGGTCCACCTCTGGCTACAGTTTCCAAGTAGGAAACAGCACCATATCATGGAAATCTAAGAAGCAGCCAACTGTATCACTATCCAGCACGGAAGCAGAGTACAAGGCTCTCTCTGAGGCTTGCAAAGAGGGTCTATGGCTTTGCAACATGCTATGCAAGCTCAAACTTTGGGACTCCACTGCCGTTCCTCTTTACGTTGACAACAGCGGTGCTGAGGCCCTTTCCAAAAACCCGCAACATAACTCTAGGACCAAACATATCGATGCCCGGCACCATTTCAACCGTGAGTGCGTCAAAAATCAAGTCTTCTGTGTCAGCCACGTCTCCACTTCAAACATGTTTGCCAACATGCTCACAAAGGCTCTTCCGCGCGTTCTCCTACAATCTCATTGCTGCCTGCTTGGTCTCTCATGATGTGTTCAGCAAGGGGGGGTGTTGGAGTATACGCACCATCAATCTCTTTCTGTGCTTTTCTCTCTTTCTTTATTTTCCTTAACTCATGTTGACCCGACTCGATAAGCACCCTGAAAATTTCCGAGTGATACATCTGTATGCATTTATGTGCGGACCTGTATGTGCACGCGTATGTACATACATGCATACATGTATTTGAAATTCATTCTACGCCAACTCTCGCTGCATGCAACTATTCCCCCCGCCAGTGGGATCAACTCAGCCTTCATGACGGCTCCGAGGACGATCCACATGGAAAAATCAATCAATCTTGACGGATGACTGGTTCTGGATATCCTACATGATAGGTATGGACATACATCCATCATACCTGTGAGACAAATCCCAAGTCTAGATATTGATTCGTCTAGAAGGCCAATGTCTATCGTTTCAGGGTCTGAGCTGATCAGCCACCAGCAAGCCGAGGACGGAGAGAAAGAAGTATCTTTGGTCATGAGAGATGCACGAGCGGAGAGGAGGGATTCGGTAGATCCGTCGCAGGTCGGAGTTGGATGATTTCTTGTGTGGCATTCGATCGGATGAACGGTTTTGCACTCCCAATCATCCATCCTGGTCGGGTCTGGGTCATCCGTTGGTCGGTGTGTCGTCGATCGGATGGATATTGATCAAGTGCGTACGACAAGGGGATTCTGAAACCCTGGATGAATGGATAGAGAAGTGCCTGTTGACATCCAAGGATTTATGGTTTAACCGCTTCGTGTTGGGTATCTTCATCGTTACTGAATGCATTCGACCCGTCAGCCAAACGAAGCCATGAGCCTAAGTCGCGTTTGGAAGCCGTTAGAAACTACAGAGTGAGACTGTAGTCGATCTCGTGATGACCTAAATCGTACTGCACTAGGACTCGAGTGTTACTAACGGTGCATCTCCTCATATTTATGTACGTGACTATGAGTTGATGTATGTAGACCTAAACGACATACATACATCTTTTGATACTCTTTCGCAGGTGATCGTGATCTTACCTGACTTGGAAATTCATCTTTGAGGGTTTGGAAACTCGAGACGCCTGAGCCAATGGTCAGGATTTGAAGCGATCGCTTTAATGTATGTATGTACATACATACAGTACACCCAAAGTGAGAGGCGGGATGCGCAGGGGTTCGTCACGGAGGGGGAACGAGACTGATAGGAATCGTCGTTGCATGAGGACCGCGTAGAGACAGAGTCTAGCGCACTGGTGGTATTCCTGTAGGTCCAGTGACTGAGCAGCCACCAAGCACTGGTGGAAGAACGACTCGAGCAAGAAGCAAGGGTTACAAGCGTCAAAGGGGGCGGGTGAGAAGTGAAACGATTTCTTCCTCCCAGGACCGTTTTGGTGTAGATCGACGCGCAGGACGTCGAACTAGCGTGGAGACCCGAGGGTAAGGGTGAGTTCTCCTGGCTTGAGGAAGTTGGTGGACGGTGGAGGGTTGGGTTGAGTGGGTTGGGTGAAAGGAAGTGGATTGGGATCGGATGGAGCGATGGAAAGGTGGAGCGAGGGGAAGGGAGATGAGGGGGGAGACATCGATGCAACCATCGTGCTGGTTGACCCTGGATGCTCTCGAGAGTCACAGTCTGAGGCTGGGTGAGGTCAGAGGGAGAGTTGGATATGTATATGGTGTTGAACTGAGGATGATGAGTGTCTTTGGAGTAGATTTATGAACAAAGTGTTGTATGCATCGTCCGTAAGGATCAACTCGAAGACGATTATTACAAATGATGATGGCGATCGGCGTGGAGGTGTGGATGTGTGGATGTGGATGTGGATGCGTGTAAGATAGATAGTTAGACTAGATTGAGATCCTTACATAGAAAGGGAGACGGTCGATTGGAGTCAAATCGGACGACCGACAAGTGGGAAGGATCCTGGGTTGGGATCGCGATCAATACTTATTGGAGCTTCAGCCCCCAAGGAAGTCAGACCTCCACTAATCTCTTGCGCCGATGAATCGGTCCCAAGGTTGAGGAATCCGAAAGCCATCGACCCCATCCTGAGATTCTAAAGGCTCGATTGGATAATTATTATTACTACCCCACTATATCATGAGTATTTAATTACATTTACATACAAACCCATCGAAGAACAGCCTGGCTACCCTCATCATCATTATCATCATCATCATCACCACTCGGGTCTAGGTACTCACATCGAACGAGTTCTTCGCAAGAGTTTCAATCCATCGATCGACTGAATCGAGACTGGATCAGATTTATACGTACGTACGAGATCATTGCCGATGCCAGCTTCCTGAATCTCGCTGGAGCGAAGGCAGCGCCGCATCGGAGCCAAGTCCAACGGATCACTGTCCTGATCCTAGCTAGGGGGTTGTGGTCTCTTGAGGTCAGTCGATATGTGCACGGTTTGTCTCAGTAGTGGGTTGTTTGAGGATAGACTTGTTTTGAGTCTAGAGGTAGGCTATA
Source organism: Puccinia polysora (assembly GCA_025617555.3). Classification (NCBI taxonomy): domain Eukaryota; kingdom Fungi; phylum Basidiomycota; class Pucciniomycetes; order Pucciniales; family Pucciniaceae; genus Puccinia; species Puccinia polysora. The sequence continues at coordinate 19,453,211 of CM062621.1, read as the reverse complement.
ACTATCTATCGGTACATATTAATTAAATAATTACATCGAGATCTATCTATCTAAGTATAGACATGTACCGAGATCTATTCTCTGTGTTGATGGACTGGATTGGAAGATCGAGAATAGGTTGGAGTGCGGGTCGAGAGGGAAATCTCTGAGGAGCAGAATCGAATGGTAGTGGTCGGGATTCGATGGATCGATCGGCTGGCTGATGATGTTCGACGAGCCAAATGATTTGTTTATCGTCTTGATCTACGAATGATGTCGAACCCAAGTCATCCTCGAGTTCAATGAATGAAGGTGGGGCTATTGGAGCTGATGGCGATGGGAATCGGGAATATTGGGAGGCGGGATGGAAATCGATCTGGATGGTTCTTGTCCTCCTCATTGACTCCCTCAACGACTGTCTCTCTCCCTCTCTCTCTCTCTCACTTGTCCTTCTGATTTTATCCCATCGCTCTGGCTCAGTCTGAGCTAGAATCGGGATGAGTGATCATCGGTACCCGTGGTGGTTTGTACCCGATGACTGTCGCACTGCTCCGGTGAAGGGGAGACTTGATGATGCTCAGTCATTGACTTGACTCCAGTTGAACTTCTTCCTCCCTCACAAGTATCACTACTGATCGGCCTCACCCCTCGAAATTCTCCATCGATTCTTAGCTTACCTTCCCTCTCTCTCTCTCTCTCTCTCTGACCTCGTTCGCCCTCTCATCCTCAGTTACTCACTCATCCCCATCCCCTCCACACCCAGGACTGCGCCTGGGAGTACTAACTACTCCAATCCAAGTCGTATGCTACATACATCCTTTGACCAATGACCGTCCATCTCTATCGATCGATCGGATTGTATTCTAACATCCGGCTCGAGCGTGTGCGATCACCCTAACTCATCATCCCATCCTCATGAGGCCTCAACACTACCCGACAATGTCCCCTCAAATGTTGTAAGGATGAGAGTCCCTCTTGATGGGGCCATGCCACACATGACTCGATCAACCTCCGAGGCCAGTGACTACAGAGCCCCTTCTGCTTCCACGCCTCTCTCATCATCATCATCATCATCATCATCATCATCATCATCATCATCATAGCTAAGATTCATTGACTTGAATCCACACCCAAGTCGATCCGATGCCGACACCACTTTCATACTTTGACTCTATTTATCATTCTAACTGCTTCATCTCAATTCTTACCTTGACTAGCTATCTACATGTATCCAATGTTGAAAAAAAGAAATCCATGATCCAGATTACTTCCCATCTCAACCTCATTCTGGTCCTCAAACCGTTTTCTGCCCCAATTATCATTCGTGATTACCCCCGCCGTCATCATCATCCATGATGGCTACCGTCATCACCTAGCCCCATCATCATCATCCATCATCATCAGCTTGGTCTTCTCCCCCTTCTTAAACTTTCGCTCCAATCGGCGTGGTGAATTCGATCAAATCCCTACCATCCCATCCCCACCTTCGAGTGGGTTCGACCCGCTCGATACGGCGGCCAGGTCCTATCTCTTCCTACTTATCTATCATCCACTGTCATCATGCCCTCAATTATTCTTCTGAGACCACCGCCAAACTCAAAGGATGAGAGTATCCACCGATCATGATTATCTATCCCTTCCTGCGTCTTTAGTCATAATAATCCTTCCAGGCTGCTTTTTTGGATTTTGGATGGTTCTTGATTTCCTTCTGACTAAATGCTCTTCTAATCCCACTCCGCCACCTCCCCTCCGCTGCCCCGCTGTCCCCCATCACTCAAGTCTTGAGCCTGTTTGAGTTAATCAACTAACTTGTCTCGAGGTCTTGAAATCTTCCTCGAGTTGAGGATCCTCGCTGACTTGTGCTCTCCTCTCTGGGTCCGCCTGGCAGGTCATCAATATCATCATCATCATCATCATCATCATCATCTGTATCTGCATCTACTTGGTTCAGTATTGCTCCGAATCCTACTCTCAAATCATCCCCAATCAACCAGTTCCCTCCTACTCTTTCCGTTTCAGAATCAAATCCGACGACTTCAAGTGGGATTAATGTATCAATAAATAAATACTTCGTGGATCGTTCCCATCTAAATCCATCTTCCTCATCTTCATAACACCCACATCGCCATCCACCCGTCGGCCACCCTCCTCTACGACAACTCGGCCCTACTCAAATCACAACCATTCGCTATCATCCCAATCAGCGGCGGAAGCGGTGCCATCGTTCACTTGCCGTGCGGTATCTTCCAGAGGCAGTCCATCCTCCTCACCACGATCTTCGACTTTCTTTACTTCCCGACCCGCCCCGCCTCCCCTCTCCAGATTGAGGCTGAGGACGCCTGATCGAAAGACTGTGTTCACTTATTTAACTTCAAACTCAGTCAGCTAGCTCCCAGAAGAATCTTTCAGCTTATACCAATATACACATCATACACATACTCACAACCGTACCACCACCACCACCACCACCACCACCACTACCACCACTACCACTACCATCACCACCATCGTCACCACCTATCGTTGTGGTTGTGTGTGCTTGTGCGTCGTGCGCCGTACACACAGAGTCGGTAGGGCAGCAGGCCCCAGGCTTATTTTACTAAACAATACTAACAGTAACACGATCAGCTCCATCTCGATCGATTCATTCAACCAGTTTTACTCTCAAAAACAACCATTCATAATAACGCAACATAATAAAAGATATCATACAAAACACGCTCACCCAGACGGAAGAAGGAAGAATCAGTCACAAAATCTGATACTCCACATGAACTGACAATCCAAACACAACAAGCACCTTGTATTCGCATCTCATAAAAAAGTCACATTCGGCATCATTACTTATTCCATTCAATCAAATACTGTCATCATCATCATGTTTATTCTTATCCTCATACAAAACTCTACCTGACCTAGCATCATCTAAGCCATACTCTGCAACAGTTTCCGATAGTTTCGATTTTTTTTTGATTACTGGAAGTCTTCCACAACATTCCTCACCATCGGTCTCGTCTGATTTATTCTAACGTCTTCTTCAATTGTGCAGTGTTGGAGGTGGGGGTGTTGACAGTCCAGATTCCTGCAATCGTGTGATCCCAAACTCCGCCTCGACCCTCCTCAACTTCCCCCCATCTACCACCGCTTCATCCCCACTCACCTTCCCCTTTTCGTAGGTGATTCCTTCTCGCCCTCCGGCGTTGACCTTACTACCTGCAGCACCGCTTGCTCACTTGATCATCTGTGCTTTCTTGATGCATCTTAAGCCTTCGTTCTCTCCTGATCTTGAAATAACATGCTAAAACAACGGCACCATCATTGTAACTCCTGCCTCGTATGATCTTGTTTTTATTTTAGTTATCTTTTTATCTTACAATTTTTTCACTTGGTTACCTTTGAGCTGTCCTGGTTCTCCCACTGCATTATAGCCCATACTCAGAACTATTATCAAGTTTCCCCTGAAACATTTTCATTCTTCCCTTCCCCGTTGCTCTCAAGTCTGCATCAAGCATTCTGACATAACAATTTCCTCTTTACTTTTCACTTTGATCACTTTCGATCTCCTTTTTTCCTTTTGCTCACAAGAGAGGAAAGAGAGACAGAAAGAAAGAGTCAAGCCGAAGGAGTGCTAGACATCCTTGAACTTTCCTCGTTCCCCCTTGAACGTCTTCATTTGACTATTTCTCGTCCTGTGCCCTACTATTCCTAATCCCATAAGGCAATGCCCCATTTATCATCTACCGCGTCGGATCCCCTCTCCCGATTCCAACAGTTCAATTGGTCTCTCAACATCTTTCCCGAAGCAGATACTCCCCCTCCCACCAAAACCGCCGGGTCATCAGCGCTGAAGTCCTTGTCTCACGAAGGCAACGAACCCGTTGCTCTATCTCCCATTGGATCTCAATGCTATTCCAATCAATCTAGTTTGTCCACCATTTCCGCGTCTGACTCCACCACTCAAGTTGGAGGGAGTGCCCAACTTCGACAATCATCTTCCGTTGTAGAGGGCGACGTCCACCCCGCCAGTAGCCATGAGATTGAACCGGAGAAACCGAAAGACCCTTCACCGACCATCATCGCATCACCCTCAATCGTCGTCCCGGAATCAAACAAGTCACATCCCTTTCGTTCTTCACCCCTGAGCTTTTGCAAACAAAACGCGTCACCTACTTCATCCTCTGGCATCTCCCCCCCGAGTACTCAACCTTCTAGTGGCCCCCCTAAACTATCCCGATCAACTTCTATTCATAATTCAACTGGTTCTGCCTCATCACAAGAACATCACCACGCTCCTCTGCCGCGCTCATCTACTACCCTCTGGATGGGTGATCTCGAATCGTGGATGGACGAAGACTATGTGCGCCGATGTCTGGTCATGATGGGCTGGCACTTACCCCACTTCGTTTCAACCTCTTCCACCGGGCTGAAGATCGATATCGGGCCGAGCGGCGTAAACGTGAAGATCAAAATGATCAGTGGGGCTAGTCCCAGCTCGGCTTATTGCTTTCTAACTTATCCCAACGCTGAGATGGCTGAGCATGCTTGGAAAATGATCAGTAACATGCCACCAACCTTAATGCCTGGATGTGAAAGGACTTTCAAGGTATATCACCCTGTCAATTCTTGTTACGCACTACTCACCTGACTCGGTCCCTAAAAATTTTTCATCCCTTCCAATCTAGCTCAACTGGGCTACTGGACTACCTGGGGTTCAGCCGACTTGGGATCGCGAGTTTTCAGTCTTCATCCGAGACCTTGACCGCGAGGTCACCGAAGGAGAACTAGTCGTTAGTTATCGAGTAGCTTGCTGGTCACCCGAAGCCGTAGAGCCCCTTCTTGCTTACTAATGCTCGAGTTTATCTAGGCCCTTTTCACTTGTAGCTTTCCATCGACCAAGTCTGCAAAGATTATGGGTGACCTATCCACCGGACTTTCCCGTGGGTACGCCTTCATCCGTTTTGGCGAGGAAAGCGATATGCATCGTGCTCTGGCTCTGGGTCGTTCAAAAAGCGGAACCGGCTTATTCCTCCGAGGTCGTTGTATCAAAATCACGGAGGCAAGTGGCTCCAGTGGTACCGCTGGTGATCACTCTCACCATCGTACCTCCATCTCAACGTCTCACAAACCGCGATCTGAACAAGCGTCCAGTCACTCGATGACCGTTCACCAGGATGAACATCTGGACGCAAGACTTAAGAACTCCATTTCGTCCAATACCAGTGTCACTTCGAGCCCATCACCCCACGAGTTTCACAACTCGAGCGTGAGGAACAATCGCGACAGTATCTGTCAGGTAGCTTCATCAGATCCTTACTATTTCCAACGAAACGAAAAATAATATCTCTTGACTTTCTGCTCTAGAACCCGGCTGTCATTTCAAGCTCATCGAGCGCACGCCTCTCGTCGAGCTACCCACCGGGAAACAATAGTGTTATTTCTGCACGAGGAGTGCCGAGCTCCCTGGCCAATGATAGTTCTAATCCTAAATTGCGCATGAGCCGTGATGGTGGAACACAGGTGCGTTTTATGAATTGGATTTCATCTAATTGGAATACCTTTAAACTTTCATTCTAACCTTCTACCTCTGGTTCCCTCCTCGTTACCAACCAAATCCTAAACGCGCACGGTTAACGCTCGATAGGCCGTGGGCAGACTGGCATCTTCCATGTCCGCTTTGCGCCTCTCGGGGTGCCCTCCGATTTCGGCTGCTTCTAACGTCCCACACACGACCTCGGCCCAAGCAAACGCCCCCAGTTTTGGGCGGACCTTCCCCACCGGTTCATCTCTGATGACTCGAGCTCAATCGATTCCCAACCCGACTTTCCAAAGTCACTACGCACCTCTGCTCCCACATCCCGTCTGTGGCTTCACTGCCCAAGGCTTACTTTCATCCTCTCAGACTCAATACCCCCCATACGAAATCGGCCCTCCCGTCGGCTCAATGTTCACTTCTTGTCCATTGCCGATGGCACGAGCAGTTGCCCCTCAACCCAGTCAGATCCATTCGAACACTCCAACGCAACCAATGTTTCCAAATCTGAATTCATCCGTTGGAAACCAGAACTCCTACCCTACTGCCTACATAACTCCTCCCGGTATGTTCTTTGTCGTGATCTACACCAACTATATTCCGTTCAGATCAGCTGATACCTTGAAATACCATAGGCTTGTTTTCTCCACCTAACGGGGTAAACGCAGTCAATTGTAACCAACAATACAACGCTACCTTACCTTCGACGTACGAGTCAGGTATGCCCCCTAGAAATTCGGAGACATCACCCAACTCGATCAACTCCCATCTTGCGGCGCTGTCCCAAATAGTCTCAGTCGCTAACGATGCGAGCAACGATCCATCGAATACGACTGTCTTCGTTGGCGGTCTCCCTGCGTGTATTAGTGAAGGCACCCTGAAGGTATGTCGCGCTGATCATTAAGCGCCTTTGTCCAAACTAATTATCTATACCCTTTGCTACAGACCTTTTTTCAAAACTTCGGCGAAATAACGTACGTAAAGATACCACCCAACAAAGGCTGCGGCTTTGTGCAGTACGTGAGACGAGAAGACGCCAAACAGGCCATGCTCAAGATGCACGATTTTCCGATTCACGGGAAATCACGCATCCGGTTGAGTTGGGGACGGTCATTAGGAGACAAGCAGGTCGAATACGTCAAAAAATTATCCTCTGCCCTTGGTATATCCTTCGAATCGGTCTGGAAAATCGTACAGGGTCAAGATCCTTCCATGATCAAACACATTGCCTTGACTCTCAGTGGAGGAGCGGGTGGTGCCCAGCCTCTGGCTGCCCCATCCGGGAGGCCGAATTTATCCACCCGTAGGGACTCCGATCAGTCCCGCTCCGTCCAAAGCCTTTCTGGTTTGGGGCCAAATATTTCCCATCGCTCGAATTACAATCCTGCATTTCTTGCTAATGGGCAACCATCAACTTCTTCCTTTGCTAGTCCGTCAGCGATGTCACCGAGCGGATACATGTGCACTGAACCCATCTCCATGTCTTCCGCTGGGACGGAAAATACTCAACGTACTAGCAACCATCTGTTCGTTAATGAAGTGCAGGATGAGCTTCGGCGATCGTTTATCACGAAGCCGCAACCCCAACGACCCTCGACGTCGCATTCCTCAGGCTTTCAACCTATATCGCCCGGGCCCGGAACGTCTCCCGCACCGTCGGTGGGTCCGCGCAACTCATGGCAAGGTCTTCTGCCTCACGAGAAGTTGGCTCTGACGTCCGAACGTGCCATGAGTACCACTCTCGGGACCGATCTTCCAAATGCTCTTCCAAATCGACGGGCCACTATCCATCCGATCACGCCCATTCCAATGCCATCAACAAACATTCCCGATTCCCAGTTTTATCAGATCAAAGCCCCTACTCACACGACTCCTCCCATGTGTCGTGAAGGTTCATTTGATAGTTTGGAATCGAAATGGACTTCACTCGGACTAAAGCATATGACAAGGAGTCACTGCGCCCCGATTAAGGAAAAACACGAGTATCATCTCAACCGACTCGATATTCTGGGCGAAATGTCTAAGGTCGACTTTGGGGAGGACAAAAGCTTTCAATTGAACCCACCTCCACTTTATGATGGAAATTCCAGTCAAAGGTTTCAGGTTAACGCCATCGCTGGATCACCACCCGACATCCCACTCGGAGTGCAAACTTCGACCGCTCAAGCAAGCGCAATGAAATCACTGGAAAGCTGTTGGAGTTTTCCGCTATGATAAAAAAATGTAACGGGTTCTGATTATCTGTCTTGACTTATCACCTTGCACTTGCTGGCAGTTCTTCTATTGCAGCAATATGTATACCTTTCAATTATCTCACTTTTTATACCGCGCACTTCTAGCTCTCTCGTATAACGCCCACATTCTTCCTCCACGATTATGTTGATCCCAAGCATTCCTCGGTGATTATCCCTCCTTGAATTTTCATTATCATTCTATTTTGTAATACGTCATCAGAGCATCAAAGTTTACCTAGCCTTCACTCCATCCCGGATATAGAAAGCAGCATCTTTTCGTGTTATTAACATCAAGCTTAACGTTATACATACATACAATACATACATACATCCTAATGAGGTTTTGTTATCTTTTTTTTTTATCTTTGTTCTCGCGTGCTCCATCTGTCTGCCTATGCTCCAACTCCTGCTAATATGGTGAAATAAGGTCAAACTTGTGACAAAATCGGTTTTTTATGTATTTAGTCTTTCAGCACGTCTCCCAATGCTTTAGCTGTGCAATGCCTCCCTCCCTCTTCACAAGAATTATTTCTTCTCCCGCTTTTCTCTCTCTCCGTCTTGTCTGCCTCCGAACTTTTTTGCTCTCTCGATTCCTTGACAACCGAAAATCCCAGCAAGCTTTCCATCTCCGCCCTACCTATCACCGCCTTCAAGAGAACTAAAAAAAAAAAAAAAAAAAAAAAAAAAACCATCTGCATGCTTGTTTTGCTTCTCCTTTTTTTTCCTGTTCCTCGCTCTGTCTTTGCTCTCCTGATCTCTCTCTTTTTTTTCTATTTTTTCCTCTTCTTTTTGTCGATCGGTGTTCTTCAACCGTCACAACGATCAGTCACTTGCTCATCATCGACTGGAAATCAAAAGCGATCATCCATCCATCCATATCCCGTTTTTTTACTAACCTTCGATCCCATCCGGCTCTTCTCTCTCTGTCTGATCTACCGAAATCCAATCTACCTTATCTATGATCCATCTCCTCCAAGATCTCCCAAGTCTCTTCATAATAGCTTTCCCGGGGCTTTGAGTTCTGTTGAACGGAAAGACTTGTTGTATCGTGAGTACTCTCCGAGATCACGTTCTGACAGTACTCTCACTCGAGTTGGCGAGAGACTCGAAGCTTCGAGAGATGAGAGACCGAACGAGAAAAATGAGCAAAGTGGCAAAAAAAAACACCATCAATGAGTAGAAAGGCTATCGCTGGACTGAGTGACTGACCGAAACTCGATGAGAGAACTAGCTTCCTGCCGGATCAGATAGGATCGGATCCTGATGACTGATCGGTTGACTCACGAGTTTGGAGGATGAATGAAGTTGTTGACTTGATTAAATCTTCATGGATCGAAGCCTTGTAAAAGAAATATAACCTCCGGGGAGTTTTTTTTTTGGTCTCAGTTCAAACATCCCCGCCCCTTTGTTAATAATGAAAAAAGAACAGGAGGGAAGTGCGATTCAAAGGAAGGGTTACAAACTATGAATAGCCAACTCCACCACAACCAAGTCAAATCGATTCGACCATGACTCTCGAATGGCCAGAATTCGATGTCAAGAAACTACACAACTCATGATGAACTGGTCATCCCAGCCAATGAATTGAATGGCTGATCCAAACCCAAAACCCCCCAAAAAAAGAATGTCTGAAGTAGATCCTCAAAGATGATCTTAAATCTACCTTAGAGAACACTGGCGAACTTTTCAGTCTCATCAAAAATCAGCTCTACTGGACTTTTTTTAATTTATTTTTTGATTTTTTATTTTTTTTTTTTTTAAAAAAAAAGTGCTACTGATTTCACATACCGCACTATGATGATCTTGTAATAAATGAAAAAGTGATCTACTTTTGGGATATACATAAGATTATACTATAAATAGGACTAAATTTTGAGAAAGACATGAAAGTAAGTAAATATATGATTTATGTAATAAAATACTATGAATGACAGAAAAGAAAAGGGAAAAAAGGAAAAAGAAAAGCAAGGGGAAAAAAATAATTCTAATCTAGGAATTCATACTACACCTTCCACCAGGAATTGAGGACCCATTAAAATTAAATCAAGAGTTTTAAGGTAGAATAAGCCTGATGATAAGTGATGTCTTAATATATCCTCCCCCAAAGATCTATCAAAAAATGACATTAAATGGATAATGTTGATACACAAAGAATAAGTGAATTATTGTTATGAAGGAAGGTCTTCCAGTGATAACCTAGCTATTGTTTTCTCAAGCTAGATAGAATAAAATTGAATGTGAACTAATACAAAACTAACGTATGAATTTGATGGAATAATGATAGCTAATCATGAGGAATAGAGTAAATTAAATAATAGTAAATAGGAATATCAAGTGAGATGAGAATATAGAACTAGATGATAATAAAAGTATTTGAAAGAAAAAAGGGTAATGTTAAATTCATGGCTCCAGTCGTGTGGGAGTTGTGTAGGGCCCCACACAACCTGTGGGAGTTGTGTAGGGCCCCTCAACGCCTGGGGGCCCATACACTAATCCAAACGGTTGTTCTAAACACGCGCAACCCCTGGGGGGGGGCATATACCCCCCATAATGAGCATTTTTGATTTTTTTACCCCTGTAAACAACCATATTATTTCTTATTTCTTATTCATTATTCATTATTCATTATTCATTATTCATTATTTATTATTTATTATTTATTATTTATTATTTATTATTTATTATTTATTATTTATTATTTATTATTTATTATTTATTATTTATTATTTATTATTTATTATTTATTATTTATTATTTATTATTTATTATTTATTATTTATTATTTATTATTTATTATTTATTATTTATTATTTATTATTTATTATTTATTATTTATTATTTATTATTTATTATTTATTATTTATTATTTATTATTTATTATTTATTATTTATTATTTATTATTTATTATTTATTATTTATTATTTATTATTTATTATTTATTATTTATTATTTATTATTTATTATTTATTATTTATTATTTATTATTTATTATTTATTATTTATTATTTATTATTTATTATTTATTATTTATTATTTATTATTTATTATTTATTATTTATTATTTATTATTTATTATTTATTATTTATTATTTATTATTTATTATTTATTATTTATTATTTATTATTTATTATTTATTATTTATTATTTATTATTTATTATATATTATTTATTATTTATTATTTATTATTTATTATTTATTATTTATTATTTATTATTTATTATTTATTATTTATTATTTATTATTTATTATTTATTATTTATTATTTATTATTTATTATTTATTATTTATTATTTATTATTTATTATTTATTATTTATTATTTATTATTTATTATTTATTATTTATTATTTATTATTTATTATTTATTATTTATTATTAAGTGGAGGCTACACAACTTGATTTTAGTTGTTTAGCGTGCCACACGGCCCATTTGAGTTGTATAGCATGCCACACGGCCCATTTCAGTTGTGTAGCATGCCACACAGCTCATTTGAGTGGTGTAGGGTGCCACACGGCCCTTTGAGTCGTGTACACAAATCAAAGAGTTGTGAATTTAGCATTAACCAAGAAAAAAATTAAAAGAAAGTAAAGCCTTGATAGGTGAAATTGAGTTTCATATAGGATTTTTATTTATTGAGCTGGACAGTTGCATGCCTTGCTATGGCACCGCTTTGGAATCTGTGATAGTGATAATAGCTTGTATGTCCAAAGCCTAATCTATAGATTCAAACTCATCTTTTTCTTGTTACTCTCAGTGCTTCTGTTTTCTCTTCATTCAATTCATACTATTGTTTCTCATCAACAAACTTGTCCCATCTTTTTGACATTGCATCTTTGCTCCATCTGGTCATGTCTTCCATCATTTTGGGTCATTTACTCAATCTTGGTAATCTCATAACCAATTGACCAAAGGGCTTAAGAGATTAACAAGATTGATTAAGTGACCCACAATGATGGAAGACATGACCCAATGGAGCAAAACTGCAATGGCAAAAAGATGGGACAAGTGTTTTGATGAGAAGAAATAGTATGAATTGAATGAACAGAAAACAGAATCACTGAGAGTAAAAAGACAAAGATGAGTTTGACTCTATAGATTAGGTTTTGGATATACAATCTATTATCACTATGACATATTTAAATTTTGTGCTTCAGCAAGGCGTGTAATTGTCCATATCAATATTATTTGTGATCTTCAGTGTTGGTATAGAAAGAATATGATTGAATTGCTTGTAGTTTTCAAGGAATTCAAAAAACTCTTGAAAGCATTCATGATTGTAAAAAATTGAATAGGAACTCAAAGGATTTGATTTGGTGTGAAAAGCAGATAGTTTTTTTCAAAATAGGAGCCTTTGATGGTGATAGTTTTGAAAACAAAATAGGGAATTGACCAACAGATTTGACTTGAAGGCCAAAAATGAGTTTATTCCTGGTTTCAAACTTGTAATGAATATCTTTTTGAGTTGATAATTTATTTTTTAACAGGAGGGAAGATCTGGAAATTTTTCAAAGTCTAGAGAGACATGAGGTAGTGATAGTTGGAATAAAAAGATTTCAAGTATTGCATTTCTATTTATCTAAGAGAAAAAAATTATTTTTGAAAAAAATATTTGAGTTTCCTGGGCACCAGGAGAGTTTCTTAGTGAATTTGGAACTAAGAGATAGGAGGTTTTCATAAATTTGAATGTATAGCTATTGTGAGATGGATGGTTTGGAATGTTAATAACATTTTATAAGTGCCTGTTGATTATTGGAGAAAAAAGATATTTTACTGATAGGAAAATTATTAAAGGACCTCCTACTTATTTCTTGAAGTTCTAAATCAATACTAAGGGAAATACCAAAATATTTTGCTTCAAAAATGGTCAGACTTATTTTTGAATTTAAAAAGGAGGAGGGGAACATGGAAGGATTTTTTTTAAGTAATTCTGCAGCTCCAAAATCCTTTTTTTTTGATGAGGGAACCATCTGAAAAAAGAATGATAAAAGAATAATTAGAAATTTAAGAGTGAATTTTTGATTTAAAAATTCAAGGAGCTTTAGATTTGAGAATTTACAAGTTTTTGAACTTGAAGGAGGGAAAAAACCATGGATCTAGAGGAATAGGAAAGATTCTTTTGGGAGGAAATGAAGAAAGATGAAGACTAGAAAGATTACTGCAATTAATATGAGAATGAACTAACCTGGGGTGATTTTTGACTGATTCAAAAAATTCTAAAGAAGCTATCTTTTTTATGGGGTTGGAATCAGAAACTTAAAAAGTAAAATAAAAATAATTAGGAAAAATTTTGAAATTCTGAACAAAAAAACAAATATTAAGCCACCATGTAATTTGAGGAAAGGGAGAGGTTTTTTTCATAATAATCCAGAAAATAACCTGAAAGATTGAAAAAAAGTCTAATAATGTTTTAACTGTAGCAAATTTCTTAGAAATAAACCATAAACCACTAAAAAAAAGAAGCCAAGATTTTAAAACAGAAATAACTGATTGCCAAGATGCTGTGTTTTAATGGCTGAGATAGATTCAATAATATGAGAGAGTTGATGAAAAGAAGATTTGAAGTTATCCTCAAATTTTTTGATATTATTTTGATAGTTGAGCTTAGGATCTGAATAAATGACTAACTTTTTAATTGAATTAGAGAACTTAATAGAATAGTAATTAACAACAAAGGAATAAATATAAATATTTCTATGTGTAAAAGCCAGAATATTGTTTAGTTTTTTTTACAGAAAATAGTGACATGTATTTTTACCAATCAAGGTAAAAGGCAGAAATCCTATTCACATTGTAAATTCCTGTATAAATAGAAAAAGAGGCTGAAATATCAGCAATTTCATCTTAAAAACCAAGAGAGATGACATATTCATAGAGATTCAGGTAATTATATAGGATTAAGGAAGAATATATAAAGGATTTAAAGAGCTAAAGAGAGAGGGGAACCTTGAGGGAGACCATGCTCAATATAAAACATATCAGAGAGATAATATTCTAATCTCATAATAGTAGATCTTGAACTTGAAAAGAAAGAGATGATATTAATAAGATAAGTAGGACAGTTTTTTGAGGGAAGAGTGTGGATCAGGAAAGATTTAAGAGCTGAAGGATAGGAAGATTTACCATCTAAGAAAATTCCTAAAACTGTCTTTTTATCTCCCCATTTCTTTTTGATCTAAGAACTTTTTTTTCCAACATTTGAAAGAACCCATGTGTCCACAGGAATAGGAATATTGATATCAATCCAATGGGACAGTTGATTTTTGATAACTTTATCAAACAATTTTCCAATATTATTGATTAAATAAATTGGATGATGAGAATTAGGATTGTATTAATAATATTTTACTGATTTTTTATATGATGATAGTAATAGATTCATGACATGGAAGGTAAAATATTACCAAAATAAAACAAATTTTTGAAAACAAGGGGGGGAAGTCAATTTTAATTCATTTATAATAATTTTAATGATTTTTTTTGAGTTTTATCTTTTCAAGGAGCCTTTTTATTTGGCAGATGATGAATGATATTTTTGACTTAAAAATCAGGGATTGAATTGTGGGGAAAACAGCATGGAAGACAGAAGGGGAATTAATATGTCAGAAATGTTGATATCTTAGTTAATGATAGATGAAAATCTAAAACTAATGGCAGCTTGATCTATTTTATTGGTGGTGAGGATAACAGTGGAAATTGAAGTGGGTCAATCATATTGGAGGATTGAGTTTTAGCATAAAGATAAGCATCAAAGATGTTTTTAGAAATTTTAGATGCTAAAAAAAATTAAAAGTGAATCCTTTTAAGTGCTTAAACTCAAGATTTGAATTCTTCTTACCAAGCTTTGTAGAATATTTTTTCTGTCAATGAGAAAGTGAGAATTAACCAATTGCAAGCCTTGTTTCTTATTTTTTATTATAGGATTTAGAATTCATTTGTTCCACAAGGGTTTTAGTTTTGATGGAGAGTAGTTGACCAATTTTACCCTTTCATCAAGTATATTAAAAATAATAGAAGATAGTTCATTGTAAAAATTTTTGATAAGTGTGTGATTTGAATGATTATTGTGGTTAAGCCAAGAGATAAAATCAGAGCTGACAGCCTCTTTCAAATTAGGTTGATAAATATATATGATAGAGATAGAAATACAGGGGGGGAGGGGTTTAAAATAGAGTAGATTGAACTTAAAGGTGCATAAAATGGATTTATGATAAGAACCATGATTATTGCGGGGTTTTTTCTATTAAACAGGAAGTGACTTCAAGTTTTATTTTTCCACAAAAGATTGATCCATCTCAAATGACTGGAAGAGTTGAAGAAAGCTGGAATACAATTAGGGGAAAGGATTAAAAAGGCTCTTAAAGCACACATGAAAATGAGGGAAGAGGATTGAGGATATGAATGATGGTATGAAGGGGGTTTCCACTGATTATGATGAAGATAAGAATGTATGGAGATAAAAAATGGGATGATTTTGAGTTGAAGAGGAAGAAAGCCACTGATTGAGGATTGGAAGACCTTGAAATGGAGTAGAAGTGTGTATAATTAGAAAAAACTAATTCTCTGAAAGGGAGTGGAGGAAAAATGAATTGAAACAAAAGAGAGAAGAGGATTGGAGTAGTTAAAAGAATGAATATATTTTGAAGGTATGATTTTTCTGATTTAGATAAATGATATAGGTCTACTAAAAAATTGGAAGGTTGTTGAATGGAAATAATACAATGCAAGCTTGGGTTCATTAGAGGAAAGAAGTCATGTGCACAAAAAAAAGGTTCTTGAAGTCAGAGAAATAATTTAATTTTCTGGTTATCAAGGAAACTGATCATAGTTTCTGCTTCATTGAAGAAATTCAGTTGAACAAAAGAGAAAGAGTCTGGAAGGTGGATGGATGATCATTGAATTCTTTGAAATTGAGGGAAATGAGATTCCAAATTGAAAAAGGAAGAAATTTTATCTATTTGATTTAAATTGTTTTGATTATCACATATTAGCAGAGTGATTTTTGATCTCCAGTATTTTTTCATATTTGATAAGGCATTTAGGACTAAATGTTTAGTGAGAGAAGAATTTTTCCAAATTTCAATGGAAGGATTAATTGATTTATGTTCAGAAACACAGCCAAAGCACATTATTCTAGGAATGTCTAAATAACAATCAAAAGTGTTTTCCAAATTTCCAAAATTGGTTAAAAAAGGATGGTTTTTTCACATATGAGCTAGATGAAAAACCTGTAAAAAATCAAAGCACTTTTTAGGTCCAGGAATATATTTATTGTGCTTTAAAAAATTATAATTTTATTCAAGACCACTGGTCTCAACTTCTGAGGCCCATTGCTTTGTGGTTAAGTTTAAAATCAGGCTACCATGTGATTTTTCTTTGGAGATGGTGTTTATGAGCCACTTGATGGAAATAATATTGTTGTTTTCAATATTCTTTTGAGAAAATAAATTTAAAATATGTGAATGATCATTAGAAGAGAAAGCCACTGGATAGGAGTGGATGATTACTGAAAATTGAGGAGGGTTAGTGATAAAAATGGGATATGAGAGATGAGTCCAGTGGTTTTTGTTATCAAGGAGCCATTTGAATCCTAATCAACTTTGAATAAAGAACTTGATATAAAAAGAGTGTCATTTTGATAGGGATTTGACTCTGATGCTGAATGAAATATCTTAAATATTGAGTTAATTTAAAAAAGAATTGAATCTTTTGGAAATATCAGCAGCATTAAGGTTGGGAATAGGGTTGGGTAAACCATAATTAGCTCTGATCGTAACTTGAATTATTTTGAATTGATTCAAAAACTATTTTTTGAGTTTGAAGGTACATGGTTGACAAAAGGAAGTGATTTGAGGGTAGAAGTAGGGTTCAAAGTTGAGCTCATTACTGTAGCAAAATTTTTCAAAGGTTTAGAAGGAGAGGAGTTAAAGTGAGGTGGGATATTTTTCAAGACGGAATGAAAGCTATTGAGGAATTCATTGGTTTCATTTTGAATAAGATCAAAACAATTGAAAATGTTGTAAATCTAGATAAAAAAACAATTCCTTGAATCATGATCAAGTTGAGAAGATTTGTGAGGTTTAAGAATAGAATTTGAGTATATTTCCAAAAGTGGTTTATCAAGTTGGATAATTTTATTTTTGAGGCTGTTGATGATCTTTAAGAAGGACTCATTATTGGAGTTTTTAGGTTTTTCATCATGAATTTCCATAAATTCAAAATGGGAGCTAATTTGAGTAGAAATCATAGTTCATGCCACAGATGGTAATGAATGAGCTGGTATATGGATCATTCAAAAGGATTGATTGCTTGATTCAATAAGGAAAAGAGGAATGAAAATGATATACAATTCACAAGATTATAATGATAGATATGTAGGAAGGAGAAAAAAAAGGACAAAGGAACTTTTTAATTTTGAGCGTGGTAAAGAGGACTTTAGTATTTGAATTTTTGATGAAAATAGAAGGTTTTGATTTAATGGTAAAGTCAAAGAAGACCTGTTCTACTGGAATCAGAAATATATATTTTTGGAAATTTTTAACTTAAATCCCAAATTTTAAGTAGCTGGAGAACTTCTCATCAAAAAGAATAGCCCTAATCTAAAATATAAACATGAAGGAATTTTGTCCAAAATACAGAAAAGAACCCAATATGGGGAACATGTGAAGGATGTAGCTTCCCAACAGAATACCAAAAAACTAAAAAGATCACAATTCTCAAAAAGGGCTC
This sequence comes from Puccinia polysora, assembly GCA_025617555.3. Taxonomy (NCBI): domain Eukaryota; kingdom Fungi; phylum Basidiomycota; class Pucciniomycetes; order Pucciniales; family Pucciniaceae; genus Puccinia; species Puccinia polysora. Next base: position 19,435,739 of record CM062621.1, on the reverse strand, counting down.
AAAAAACTCTAATCAATTACCCTTAATTGGAGTGTAGCCAACTGACCAACTGAAAAAGTAACACACAGCAGAAATAATCAAAACAATGGTATTTATTTCTGAGATTTGAGCTCTGGAATAAGCATTTTCTCTGGGGCCTCTGCCAATGTTTCTGACCCACTCCAGGAATTTTTGGACCTAGTTCTGACAAATGAGAATGTCTATATGGCCAATGGAAAATTGATCAAAGCCACTGGAAAGGGCACCATACACCTTGAACTTCCCTGATGAATATTTCCTTAAATAACCGCCTGCTGGTACCATAAATAGCCACAAACCTTGTCTGCATAGGTACTTTTCTTCAAATAAAACCTGATCCAGTCCAGGAAGGGGATAATTTCCTACTTGAAGATGACTCAAATTGAAATTTCATGCAAGGAAAATTCTCATTTGGAAAATTTGTAGTACATCAGGGACAACAGACAGCCAGCAGCACCTCAGTTGTGCCATATCCATAAATAATGACCCTTCACCATGCTGCTAAAAGTCCTTCCCTCAAGTATCTCAAACAATTTTTTTCACATTTTAGAAAACCAAAACTCATGTGCCCCACACGCAATATAGGTAAGATTCACATCACTCCCTTCCTTGGAAGTTTCCAATCCCCCACCAGGATACTTTAATATGTTAATTTATATTTCTTTGGAGAAAAATACTACGCTCCCTCTCCGGAAAAAGGTGTTTCCTTTTCACAGTTTATTGATTCTTTCAATTTTGATGGATTCAATCAATAAAAACAAATCAAAATATGATCAAATCCCAAAGGGATTCTTAAATCAGAGTTAAGTTGAATAAAAGTGGAACGTTACTTAATTTATCTTAGAAAACAGCACCAAATTCAGAAAATTCACTGTCACCAAATCCTACACCAACTCTGGCATCTAAAGTCACACTATTTTCCCCTACTTAAAATAAAAAAGCCCCTAGCTGAATGTGGAGATCACACAGATATTCTCTAGGATTGATGTATCCTCAAGGAATCAGAATTGCCTCTGGATTTTTGGCCCAAGGTGCCCACTTCTGTGGTATACCTTTAAGGGAAAACACCTTTCCAAAACATAAATCTCAAATCTACTCACAGAAAATGGCTTGGTAAAACCCATTGTTTGATAATCTTTATCCTTTTGGTTTACAGGCCACATTTAACCTAAACAATCCCTGCAGAAAGTTTGGGGATTGAGAATAAGCAGGAATATTCATGTGATGTAGAAGGGGGAAAAGGCTCTGTAGAGTCCTAGAAAAGGTCAAAGGTAATATCACCATCAATCATCACCTAAGATTGCATGATTTTTTTTTCATCTTTGATTAAACCACTTCCCCCAACCCTATGGATCTTCATGTGAACCCAATTTGACTTACCTAAAGTTCTTCCTCTTTTGAAAACAACTAAACCCAGATTTCTGCTCATTCAACTTCTTCTATTCCTACTACCTCCTCCCCACAACCAGAAATCACTGAATCCCTATCACCACCATTGAAAAACTCCTGAAAACCTGCAATACCAGAGGAAAAAAAAATTCTCCAGTCCTTTTCCTGCCCCCCTTCCCCATCCAGAAAAGGCTATACATGGAACACTGACCCCTCTTCTGAAAAATAAATAGGTTGCCTTGAACTTTGCAGCTACCAACCTCAAACCCAATTGAAGAATTTTCAAAGAAGCATTGAATAGACTCAATGCAGAAAAATGAATAAAGGTAATCAAAAACAAGCATGGAATGTTTTTACCATACTTCAACTAACCTTGTGAATATTTGCATTGACTACAGAAACTCTGGATCTTCTGAAAAAAAAATAGATTCCCATGGTAACCTCAAAAAATTAAAGGACCCAGGCATATGGGATTTCAGGAAGAAGAAAGGACTATAATATTCCAACATATTCTCACCCACCAGCCAGATCACCTCCCTGAATTTCCAATAACCATCTGCACCATGAGATTCTTTACTTTCCATCAAATTTAAATAAGTGTACATTCCTAAATGGTACTCCAGAGGAAAAAATCTGCATCAAATGTTAAATTTTTATCCTTAAGGATACAAGAAATTAGATGATAAAAAATTCATTATAGGGACTCAAGAAGAGAAAACGGTGTTGAACATTTTCACCAGGAACCACCTCCAATTAGGTTGGGATGAAATTTTTGAATAATGAATCATGCATTCATTTTTTCTCTGACCAGGGAAACCCTTTCTGGTTATAAAACACAAAGAAAATCTCCTGTTTTGTGGCTCCTAGAATGATAAATTAAAACCAAATATATCCTTGAAATTTGAAATGGAGTACCTTCTTCAGGCAAGATTTTCCTTTTGAATTTTTAGAATCCAGCACAGAAGAAACACTTCAATCCTTCAAGAAATGTAAATTTAAGGCATCTTGTGCAAGCTTAACACCATTGGAAATTGAAAAAAACCAACCTGATAGCAAAATAACAAACAAATCTAAGCTCTAGAATCTTCAAAACCACTTCCAAACCTCCCTTCAGCTTCCAGAGAGATTTTGGGCTACTAAAATACCTTGGCCTGTGTTATTTCCTAGAAATATCCTTTGCATGTGCTTTCCTCCCTCAGTTTCTCAAAGATATCAAAAATTCTAAGTTTCATGCTGTTGAGAACCCCCCTCATCAACCCAGAAACACCAGAACCCCAGAAATTTTCATAGGAAAAGAGATGGCACTTTAGAGATCCAAAAATCTAAAAGTCTTCTGCAACTATTATTATGGGGGAACATGTAAGTGAGAATAGTTCTCAGGCCTTTTGGTCTATTAAAACAGTGAAATTAGATGGAGAATACATCAGAAGCAGCTTCTATATCCCCTCCACTAAATCCAAATTAAATCCCCTTACAGATGAAATGATTAACCAGGAAGTAGGAGATTACTAGGGTAAAGTTCATGGGACCAAGGAGATGAATGAGATGGGAACAGTTACAAAAATGAGTAACCAGAAAGTAGGAGATGAGTGGAGAACAGGTCATGGGACCAAGGAGACATAAAAGATGCAAAAATTACCTGAAAAAGGTACAAGAGATGAAGAGGAGAAAAATAAACTGAGTTTGAGGATTCCATGAAGCAAGCATAAGGAATGAACAAAAAAAAGGAGAGACATGATCAAGAAAACAATAAATAAATAAGAAGAGAGCAGACCTCAAATGAGTAACCAGAAATTATAAGATGAGTAGGGAACAGTTCATGGGAACAAGGAGATGAATGAGATAGGAAAATTACCTGAAAAATGCACAGGGGATGAAGAAGAGGAAAAAACAATGAGTGTTGACAAAAAATAAAGAGGAGAGTTACAATTACAGTTGAAAGTGGGTAAAAGCTCCTTGAAACATAACCAATTATAAACAAGTTTTTATTTTTTAGATTAGGTTTTTCCACACATGGAATTCAATGTCAAGTCCCCTTCAGGTTGGAAGGCCATTGCATGATATCTGGGTTGGTTAAATGTTGAGTTGAGGAATTCCTACCACAGAATTATTTCAAGAACTCCTCTGGGTAGCAAAAAACATGGAATAAATTCTTGGAAACTTCCCTCCTATCTACCTTCTTACAAACAACAAGAGCTCCAAATCCATATAATCCAATATGGTTTATAATCACAGCAATTTTCACATGAAAATTTTGCTTTGTATTTTTAGAAATACTTTTCTTTCCAAAAACATTTCCCAAATAACTGCGCAATTACCAAATTCACAAAAAAAACTGACTAAGAACCTCACTGCCTCCAACAAAAATAAGTCTCCAAAATTTATCATGGAACCAATTCCCACTGGTACTGTTTGGAAAAAGTGCAAGGGTTTAGTTGGAATCAAAATTATTGATATAATCTTGCAAATCTTCCCATCAGTTTCATATTTCATTTTGATTTTTGTTTTTCTGTGTCTCAATTCTCATTTTTTACTCCTTTGGTTCTATTTCTCATTTTTTTCTAAAATCTTGTAATTATTTTTTAATATTGAAATTTCATTCTCTGCCTATTTCATATAAATGAGTGCTTCATTTTTTTAAGCCAATATTTTCCAGGGATGGGAAACCCCTGATATTTATCTTCTTCAAAGACTATAAATAACTGTGTTTCTATCAATCTCATATCTAATTTACTCCTTTTCTCATATGGTGTTTTTCAAAAATACTTTCTAGGTAGGTTTTTTGTGTGCCACTCCCAAACCTATAAAACTCCTCTGGTCCTTAACCTCCTCCTGGCTCCATACAGTTGCTAGTATTGGATTTATTTTCTGTTTGATATTTTTTCATTTTTCCACTTAACAAAAAAATTTGTTGATTAAATCAACTAATTAGCTGGTGCTTTTCAAAAAAAATCTATTTTTGTTTTGGTGTATACTCCCATACCCTGCCAACTCTTCTTGTCCCCAAAATTGTCATGGTTCCATAAGGTCTATTTTTCTTGAGCTCCTCCCATCTGATTCCAACAAATTTTTTTCTTAACCTACTCCTTTTTCCACAAAAACCCTTTGTGCTTTTTATACCTTGTAAAAAAATAATGAGGTTTTTAAGGTAAAAAATCCTCCACAAAAAGACACAAGAATGACTTTATTTTTACATTTCACTGATTGGTAAAAACTGAAAATTGATAAAAATCAATCTTTGAATAATACTCTCCTCCTATATCTTAATAAATTTTATTTCTCAAAGATTAAATAAAACTCAAAACAATCCAACAGTCTCCCATCCCTTGAAAATCATTGGGGAACCTCTGCCAACCTTTCTTTCACATCATTACTTCCCTAAATATTCAAATTTTTCTTCTCATCCCTTACAGAGTAATTTTTGCTCTGTTCCAGAATCATTCCCATCACCTGTGACTTTTGCAAGGCCAAATGTTTCATCTTAACAAAATTCAAAGCAACCATCCCAACCATACCATATCCAGCTTTCAAAGCATGTCCTTATCTGGCCAGCATATGCTACCTGTATATTGGTGCAGTTGCTGATTATAGAACTCCACTAGTATTTTTAACGCACAGATGAATATTTTGTGTTTATTCTGGATTGAAAAAGGAAGAATTGTTTGTGATTTGTGGTAAATGCTGCGAGGGGAAGTATGTTTTTTTAATTTGAAGATAAAGGTTTTTAGGAAATTTGGTCACTAATAAATGTGATTTATAAGACTTGGAATATGGGGTTTTGGGAAAGAGCAGGTGCAACTTCATTTTTTGTCAGAAGAATGGGTGCAAAGTTCAATATTTAGGTTGTTGGTAGCAGTTTTCATAACCATTTTTGATCTTGAGTTGCCTCTTTCAGGGCCCAATATTTGGACCCAACTGTAAAAAGCAAGAATTTTTCTTTCTTTGAGGATCTCCATAAAATTATTCCAAAAGAATTTAGGCAGATGATACCTATGGATTGAATTGTCTGGAGACTTGTCCCAGTTGGTATACAGAAACCTGTGAGCATACATCAGGGTGAAAATGGAGGCAGATGCTAGCATGTGCCCCCCTGTAATGTTGGTGTTACTGAAAGAAATAACTCTGGTGTAACTGGAGGTTCAGCAAACCATATCTCCAACATAAAAAACATTTAACTTTTTCCAAACCAAAATCAAATTCATTTCCAATTTTGATAAAATTCATATGTGGCTGTCACATGGAGGATTGAAACAGAGCCAGGGTAGCAGTCAATAACAGAAGAAGTAAGACTAGTAACAGGGGGGGGAGCAACCAAAATGGATTGAACTGAGAGATTCAGCAGAGAGGAGTGAGGACTCCAAGGTGGGTAAGAACCCAAGGAAGAATCAAAATGAGTCTGGGTGGTACTAGTAGGGGGGAAATATGGAAGGAGTGGACTGGAAGTCAGGTTGCAGAAAAAGAAGAATTGATTTCATAAGGAAATGAGGAGAAAGATCATGATATTTAAGGTTTATATACTGCCAGATACAAAATTTCATTCTCCTACTTGTAAAATATTTGCAAAATATTGAAAGAAGGAATAAGAAAATGCTATTTATGTGAATAATATGAAATGAATATGTCACAAGTGTGAAAGAATTTTCCAATGAAGAAGAGGTGTACTCCTGAGAACCTTCAAAAATTAAATTAGGTTTTGAAAAACATACTAACTAAGAAATTGTAGGATGCTCATGTAGAAAGTTACTGCAGTCACACATGATAATAGATTCTTGGGGTGTGTATTGAGTTGATTTGATGATTGGGAGCTTTCCATAAACTGGTTGTTGCAATTCTGAGAAGATTGAGTTGATTTGGAATTCATATTACTTGTAATTCCAATTTTCAAGCAAAGCATTTATGGAAACCCTTATGGGCTCTTGAGATGATAGTCAAACAATAACACCATCCCTGAAAACAAAAAAACTACAAAAAATAATTCCAAGAGTGTATGAAAAATCTTCAAAATCATCCTCCAGATCCCAATTGGAGCACAAAATTATTCAAAATAGATTTCAAAGAGATTATGAATCAATCCTAGGGGGTATACAAAAAGGATGAAGATGGTGGACAACCCAATGGAGAAGCTGAAGTGATTTAATACCTAGAGGAAATTCTATCTCAACCAATGGCACCAAGACTTCCATCAAAACCATGACTGGATTGATATAACACTTGCAGGTTGTGATTGGTAAGAGAAAAACCAAAGGAAATTTTGCCAAGTGGGAGAAGAGAGGCACCAGTGAAGGGACTCATGTTGCTAAGACCAATTCCACTACAAGGACTAGAGCTGCATGGAATGTCTATACTACCCATGCTAGGTTTTGAATGCATATAGTGTCCTCCAGAACTTTTCCCAAAGTTCTGGGAGACATTTCTGATGAAACTGAAGAGATTGATCTTATGATTCCAGAACTAGAAACCAGTCTGATAACACAAAGACAATGTATAAATAAGAGACAATCATGAAATTTAAGCTATGGATGAAAAAGAGCATGAGAATGATTGAGAGAATCAACCAATGAAATTGAAGAAATGAATCATACCGCCCAGAGATGAAGAAGTAGTGTCAAGATGACTGAGATGAGAACAATGGATGAATGAAGAGAGGTAGCTAGGATGGATGAGAGGACTAAAACCAAAGATGAGTAATGTGTTGATCTTGGGGTTTTCTGATCAGATTATCACCAGATGAAAGCAAGTAAGGATGAAAGCCTTGAACAAACAAGCAAGTAGAATTGTTGTAGTGGTCTTGAATGGACTTGATAGATGACAATTAGAGCGGCGGAAGATGGGTTTTGGATGATAGGTGAGAGGTGGAGATGTTGCGTTTTTTGAGAGGAGAGATCAGAAAATGAAGTGAAGAGGAGCAGAGCCAAGAGGAGAAAGGAGCAGTCAAAGGAGAGAAGAAAAAGAGCGGAAAGTGTGTTTCATTCATGTGACATGGGAGTGATATTGAACTGATTAATAGGATGCACAAACAAGCTCCTCCAGGTGACAGTAAGCATGATTTTTCAACAATTTCTGTCTCAATTAAAAAACGTTTGGGGAATTAATTCATTTCAGGAATCTTTTGAACAGAATATTAATAACTCAATCCCATATGTTCAAAATGGATAACTCCATCAACCCTGGATTTTCATTATATCTTTTAGGGGCTTCAACTAAATTTCCACAATTTTAAATAACTTTAATCTCTTTCGCCCCTTTTCCAACAGCAAAACTGAAATTTCTTTTTCTGAATTACATCTACCTGTAAAAAAGTTAGGAGAAATTTCAAGAAAATTGATAGGTAAATACTAAACTAATCAAAGTAAACTGATAAAATCTGTTAGAAAATTCATCAGTTGGAAAAAACTTGACCAAGGTTTTTTGAAGGTTAGCAGCCAGAATTTTCAAATAGTTAAATGGTGAAAAAGGTTATTTGAAAAATATAGCAATATTGTAGTCTAAAAAAACCCTGTTCAAGATATTTCAAAAGGTATTCAGTAAAAAGAAGATGCTGCGGATTCAATGAAAAAAAAAACAGATTACACTCCATCATGAAAATATATCCAACCAAGAAAGCTGGAGGTAAATCAGGAGGGCAAGCAAATAATCAAAGATTCCAAATTCTCATAATCAATTGGTTTTCTAAAATGATATCACCAAACAGGAATATCAGCAAGGGGAACAACAATTGGAAAAAAATTGTAGATTGGTTTTTTGTCTTACTGGCTCACTGATTTTTCCATCCACTTCTGTTGTGGGGTTTGTGAAGCTAATGGTTCAGATTTGCATAATAAGAAAACAGGATTAACCAATATTTTTTTTTAATTTGAAAGCAGGGTGATTTTTTGAGAATTCCAGCTACAATAATGCTATTAGTGTGCAGTCAAATTGTGTCCCTCTTGGACCAATTTTTCATCAAATCAAAGTTGACAGTCCTGACCATGATGGAAAATAAAAAAAAGAGTTATGTTTCTATTAAATTTCAACCAAAAAAAAAGGGTAAAAATCCCCTGAAAAAGTTTTGAAAGCTGGGGAATATCCTTGTAGTATGAATAAATTAGCTAATTAAACTCTGAATATCAATTTATTTTGAAATAATAAGCTTATGAGAAACTATTCAAAATCTTAAAGCCTTAATTAAATATTCCTTAAATACTAGTGTTTTTATAAAACTTGTGATTCATATACAGGCCTATCCTTGTGTATTAGGTCAAAGAAAAATTTTTAAACAGGATGTAAATATTTTTTTTTAAAAAAAATGAATAAGAACCCAGATGGAGTGGTGCTGTCTTCAAAATTTCAAGGTCTAGATTTGCAGCAGTCATGTTCCCCCAAGATTGATTGATTCATTTAATTTTGAATGTTTTCAAGAAAATACTTGAAATTTTATATTGAATTTCCAAGAATGAAAAAATTCAAAAACAAAATTGCTGTAATCTATATCAAACTGATTTTTTGATCATACATCACCAAAGGATATTAGAAAATTGAAAGAAGCCTGAATTTATAATTGAACCTCCTTTCAAGTGTGAATAATATCTGATTTCACATTGGTTATCAAATATTTCAACAGAATTTGTGTTTTGGGTATCAGGGAGTTATTTGAATAGATTGACTGAATTGGGAAACAGTTAAAACCCAGTTGTAACCAAGTTGATAAATTTTGATGGGGTGGCACATGCTAGCATGTGCATCCATTTTTTTCCTGGTGAGTGTATTTGAAATTAATGTCAAAGCAGATTTCTTTGTAATTTCAAGCTGAGAGTACTTAATTCCTTTGTGAAAAAAGGCAAATTTTTGAAGGAAAAAAAATGAGATTGCTATGAGGATTGAGGAACTGTGCTATTGATTTCATTCAAATCCAACTAAGGCCTTCAGCAGTATAATTCCTTTGGTGTTTTTTTTATTTAAGTTTGTTTATTTTTGAAAAAACTCCATACCAATTCTCAAAAAGACATTTGGGACAAGAGGATTTTTTCAAGGACAAAAATCACTCATTCCAAGCTGTTCTATGATGTGTGAGATATATTGGTGTTTACCAATTTATACTAATTTCTTGGATTTAAGTTTTTGAATCTTCATTACTAGTGTTAATTTTTATGGTCCTAATTTTTCAATGATGAATTGATCATGCAGGAGATTCTTGAAATATAGTATAACTATTAGCCCAATAATTGAACCATAAAAATGTAAAAATATTAATTTTGGTAGAGAAGTTTCTGTGCAGATAAAATGACAAGGGTCTTCTGGAAATTTTGAAAAAATTAAAACTCAAGAATAAAGCTGCAAGACATCCAGACAAGGATTGTGAAATTGTTTTAAGATCCTAAAAGGAATTATTAAGATTTAAGAAACTGAGTTTCTTTGAAAAAATCAGGCAAACCTTAAGTGATTTTTAAAAATATATTTTCTTTGATTTTCAAATGAAGAAAGGGGGATTTCCCATCCACCAGGTAATAGCCCATTTGTTTCTAGTTCTCAGGAAAATTTAGAAAAAGAGTAATCCTCTTCTTCCAGTGGGTCAAAAGTGTTTTTTTTTTTAAATTCATACCATTTATTTTTTAAATCATTCCACCTGAAGTTGTACATTGTATTTAAGTAGATTTCAAAAGAGTTAATCATCTTAAAAAAGGCCCAGGTAGTATTTTGGAGGTTGGAGTTCTCAGAATTTTCAATAAAGAAGTCATATTTCAAAATAATGGAGGGTTTGGATTGCATTTCCTGCTTAAAATGTTTTTTTTGTGGAAAATTCATGGCCTGGTAATAGTTTTTGATTATTTTATCATTCTTCTGAAATTGAAGCATGTCCAGATTTTTTTCAATTTCTATATTGAAGCTTCCATAAATAAATTCCAAAGTTTCCTACATCAATTTAAAAAGAATTTCAAGAAAATATGTTTTTAAGAATGCCTAACTTCTTTTTTTATCCAGTGGATAAAATATTTTGATGATTTGAGAGAAAAGATGCGCTGGTATTGGTGGAAAACTTTATTTGAGAAGAAGTAACACTAAGGATTTATCATAGAAAATTATGGATTTTCTGCAAGGTGAAATGAGATCTGTGTGGGAAGATGAGGAATTGTGAGAGAAACTATTGGAAAAAAAGGAAATAAGGCTGTGAGTTAATTATTTTCTTTTGGCATGAGTCAGACACTTTTAATGAAAGGAGGGGTTTATTTTCTTTAGAATAAGATTTAAAAATATAAAAATTAGTTGGCCATGATTAATCATCAATTGGCAATAGATAGATAGGAAAAAGAGGGAGTTAGGTTAGAGAAATAAGAACGGTCCCTAACATGGATTTTTCAAGCTCCGCTGTTCAGAAGAGCAATATTTCTGTTGAGGGAAGAGCAGGCCAGGAAGTATCCAGCTATTTTGATGCCAAAAACAATACTAATTGCAGTTCATTTTTCAGGCGCTTTTAATGAAAGGAGGGGTTTATTTTCTTTAGAATAAGATTTAAAAATATAAAAAATAGTTGGCCATGATTACTCATCAATTGGAAATAGATAGATAGGAAAAAGAGGGAGTTAGGTTAGAGAAATAAGACCGGTCCCTAACATGGATTTTTCAAGCTCCGCTGTTCAGAAGAGCAATATTTCTGTTGAGGGAAGAGCAGGCAAGGAAGTATTCAGATATTCTGATGCCAAAAACAATACTAATTGCCTTTCATTTTTAGCATTCACAGTCCCATGCACCGCAAAATTGTGTGCAAATCAAAAACAAAAGCAAAAAATTGAAAATTGAAAAAATCATCCCAAATACTTTGAATCATATTAAAATTTGGAACAAATACGGAAAATGGAAATCTTTAAAAGATATAAATTAATTTGCTACCAGGAATTGAATAACAGGAAGGGAATCATTTTTATGGTTTTTTCATTAATAATTTCAAAAACCAAAGAAATCAAAAAATATATATACAAGCAGCGCATTAAATGTCTCATGCCCCCAAAACTGGCTTTCATGTGGTTTTGACAATGCCACAACGTCCCCTGACGTCCCCAATACACATGGTAATCCTGGAATTCACACGGTTTTCTGGGGTGGTCAAAAAAATAAAAATAAAAAAACACCAGGGGTTAGACAGGCATCTCAAAACCCTGTAAAATATTTGTAAGAATTTTTGTCCATTTTGAAGGCCTTCAAAATTGGACTCAAAAAATTGAAAAAAAACGCTTTAAGTCTCAAATATTTTCACATTTTTAATTTTTTTCTTTATTATTTTGGTAAATATTAAGATACAGAAATTTTTCAAATATGCCAGTCCATTTAATTGTAATTCTTTTAGAATTTTAGCACTTCACTTTAATGCCAGAGAATGGGATTCACATAAAAAATAAGACATTCTTTTCAATTTTTTTGCTTTTTTTCTTTCCATAAGATTTTCCAAATTTTGAGCTTTCAGTCTTTCAGTGGGAATTTGTAATGGCCCAAAAGAATTATTTGGGTATTTTTAGGATCAATTATTCACCTAAAGATAATTGATGTATCTACAACAATAATGGGAAGTTTCTGTTTTGGGATGTGTTTTGAAGCCATTTCTGATACTATTTTGATTTTTTATATGGACAGACTGAGTTTAAGGTTTTGAAAAGCACTTCAAATGAAATACAAATATTTTTTTTCATATTTTTTGGACCTTGCTTTATCCCTCAAATTTCTAACCTCAAATTGCCATGTTTGAACCCCTTTTTGGGGCAGGTCCGCATCTTTGGGCTCTTATATATGAATAATCTGATATTCAATATGATTTTGAATGTTTTCCTGCCTCCTCCTCACCTCCTGTGGCGGTCAAATCCTCTCCTCAACCATGAAATAACCTGTAAAATTCCAGAATCCACTCCACACCACACAAATCATCACCACCATCACCAATCATCACAACCCAACACCAATCAACCAATCACACATCACTACTCAAAACAACTCAAAAAATTCAAATAAAAACTCCACCCCCAATAAATCAACCCCCCTGAATCCAAAAACTTAATCAAAAATCAAAAAATCACTCCTCCACAACATTTTCTTAACTTTTTTGCACTTTTTTTTAAATAACTGAAAAATCAATACAAAATCAAAAAATAACCAAAAAAGCTTTTTTAATGCCAAAATCAAGTATATGAAATCTCCTTTTCTCTCAAAGTCTTAATCTTTCTCCTGAATATACTCTATTCAAAAATCCAAATTCTTCATAAAAAAACCACCTCAAAATCAAAATCTCAAACAAAAAGTGCCTGAACAACACATCAACCCACTTTTAATATCTGCCTATTCTGCTTATTCTTCTTCTAAACTATCTTCCTCTGCTGCTTCAACTGATTCAGATCACCCCCATGAATTGGCACCTTTGGCTCCTCCACCTGAATTATCATATCATTCAAAGGCAGAAATTGTGGATGCTGTTCAAGAGTGGGCTAAATCCCATGGATATGCCTTTCCACCACATTCTCCAATACTAAGGAGCAAAGATATACTTACCAATGCAACAAATCAGGGGAATACAAACCCATTTTGGAAAGAAAAAGACTTTCAACAAATAGAAAAAAAAACTGCCCTTTTGAACTCTCTGGAAAAATTCACAAGAGGTCTGGTCTTTTGGAAATAAAAATCTAATGCCCTGATCACAATAATCCACCATCAACTGATCCATCCACCCATCCAGTTCATAGAAGAAATCAGGGGACTCACGTCAAATCTTTAAACAAAGCTGGGGTTCCTCCCCTCAAAATTTTTAATTCCTTAATGCAGTCTTCTAATTCTCCTGTTCACACAAACCTTAGTACAATCTATGAAAAAAGATCAAAAATTAAAAAAAAAATAGAGGGAAAATAACCTGTTTAAGCTTTAGTAATGGAATTGAGAAACTCATCTTTCAAATATGAAATCAATAATAAAAATAGTAATATTAGCTCTTTATTCATTTCTCACCCATATTCCATAAAATTAATCAAGCTCTTTCTTTCAGTATTAATGTTTTACTGTACCTATAAAACCAAAAAATTTTACAGGCCTCTTCTTCACATTGTTGGGGTAAAAAATTTTGCTAGAAAATTCTCTGTTGGTTTCTGTTTCCTCTCCCAATAAATAAAGGAAGACTGTAAATGGGCTCTCAATCAACTTCATAAAATATTAGAACATGAAGAACCCAAAAGAATCATGAATTAAAAGGAGCAAGCCCTGATTGATTCCATTGAAAATATATTTCCCAACTCTCATCATTTACTCTTTCTCTTGCATATCTTCAAGAAAATTCAAACAAATAGAAGAAAACACTTTAAATCTGAAGAAGAACAGATGATATTCAGAAAAAATTCAAATATTCTGGTTGAATCCAAATCTGAAAATTCATATCTAGATTATTTTACCAAACTGACTGTAGTCTGGTATCCCCCTACTTCTGAATAACTTCTTGAAAACTGGCTTCCTCTAAAAAGAAAATTTTTTCTGTATGCTGAAAACAAGCACCTTAATTTTGGAAATACCAGCAAATCTAGAACAGAAGGGCTTCACTCTTATTTCAAAGGATTTATCACAACTTCTTTGGGTTCCTTTTCTGATTTAGTTCAACAAATATATCATTCAATTTCAATTCAACAACATGAAACTTCCATTCAAACTTCTCAAAAACAATTCAAGAGCTTGATTGGTCTTCCATATTGTGTTGAACACCTCTCAGGAAAAATCACCCACTATGCTGTCAAAATTGGGAATTACTTTCACATGCCAGGGAAAAAATCAAACACCTGTTCTGATTGTGACTATTCTTCTTTCATGGGAATTTCTTTTTTACACCAAGTGAAGAAGGAAAATCTCAGGAAGCAAAAATTTTTGCTTGATGATTTTCATACCCAGTGGCATGTGAAATCTCCTATTGCAGTGTGTTTTGTTTTTTTGAAGAAAGAAATAATTCTAAAATTGATTTATGAAGTTTTTTGTTTTATTTTGGAATTATTCATAGCTTGCTGAGAAGGAGTCATTCCAACCTTCTCAATCATATGATGAATAACCATCCAAATCAACCAACGTACACCAGTTTAAGAATGAACTCTTTGAAGCATTCCTTAAATTGTGCTGAGGAGAACAGAATTTTTACCTTGGAGAAATGATGAAACCGTTGAAAGGGAAGTATAAACTGACTCCCATTCAAGAACCCCTATCAAAACAAGAAAGGAAAATTTGTGGAAGACCCAAAGGAGCCCCCAATAAAAGCAAAAGATTTTTTCAGCATTCATCCAAGAGGGATCCATCTGGTTTTGAATATGTTGAAGGAACTAAGAGAAGAGGAAGACCAAGGAAGCACCCCATGGGTAAATAAATGGTTAGTTTTTTATTTTTCTGCTTTTTTCTCTCTTTCTTTTGGATTTATTTTAACAGAATTTAGGGGAAAATTGATTTTCTCTATTTTCAGACTCTGAGGAAAAGGAAAGGAAAGGAAGAACATGAAAAGTACAAGGAAACAGAGAAACAGGAATCAGAGGAAGAGGTGTTTTTTTCTCTTTTGTAATTAGGCTAACATTTTGTTCTGAACAGGATGAATTTATAACAGAAGATGAATTGAGTGAACCGGAAATAAAATATCTTGAAGAATTAGATATAAATAAGACATTTAGTGATTTCTTTTGAGGGGGGGATAAGTCTAGTTTTTCTAGTTTCCAATTTCATATTTTTCCTTGTCAATCAGAGGTCAGGAGAAATCATCAATAAGCATGTTTTTTCCCATGATTTTTGTCCTGGGACTTTGGAGAGGATCAAGAGAAAAAACCAACAAGATGAAGATTCAGATGCTTAAAGGCCTCCAGGGAATCCTATCTTTGCTCACACAGCTACAGCCTCTGAAACTGAAAAGGTGAATACATTTCTGAAATAATATTGCTTTATGGTTCATTTATTAACCTGTCCTTGTTTTTTGCAATGATATTGAAGTTCACAACATTTTCTTTTTCATCTTCTGATACTTTTGAAGTGTTTCTTATTGATAAAGTAAGTACAAATTGTTTTTTTCATTTCATCTTAAATAATACTCATCTTTTTTTACTAAGTATCCATACAAAAATTTCATTTTCTCCAAGACAGCCATATCCCAATTTTCACATGTTCAAGATGTGATGGGTGATGAGAACTGCAGGTTTGGATTATTAGCAGTAAGTTTGGGCCGCAAATCTGAAGATTGGATTTCAATACCTCAGGAAATGATAAAGGAAATGGAATCAAAGTGTCTCTTCAAGGATGAAAAATTCATCAATCAAGTCTGGGATAAAACTTTTGACAAAGCAAGTAAAAATCTCAACCAAAATCCTTTAAATTCCCCTCAAATTTACTCTATGAAATTTCCTTGCCAAGGTTTGCTGCTGGCAGATACATACAAAAGTCCAATGGTACTTTTATCTAAGTTGATGCCATCAACTCATTTGCCCTTCAATTCCCCTCCAACTGCAAATTCTCAAACATCTACCATATGTTTAATTATTTTGGAAAATTTTAAGCACATAGCTTCTTTCCACTATAATTCTGAATTGTGGCCAGCTCCCCAATTAGAACCCCTTTGGAAGGCTTTATCTTGCAAGGAATCACAAAGATGGGAAGATTTTATTCATAATAACTTGGAACTTGATCTGAAGATTTTTTTTTCTCATAGTAAAAATAATAAAGTAGTACAAATTGATCTTGATCAAATTGGGTCTTTTTTTCTCAATTTTTCATCATTGTTTTTTCTATTGATTATCAAATCATTTATTTAGATCAAAAACACCACATTTGTTTTTTAAATTATGAATTTTTTGGGAAATAATATGCTACAGAAAATCCCCAAATAATTTTTCTGGGACCTTCAAATGCCCACTAGAAGACTGCAAGCTCAAAATTTGGAAAGTTTCATGGAAAAATAGGGGGGGGAAAATGAAAAGAATGTCTTTTATTTTATGTGAATCCCATTTTCTGGAATGGAAATGGAGTACTAAGATTCTTAAAAAATTACAATTAAATGGCCTGGAATATTTGAAAACTTTCTGCCTCTTCAGATTTTCCAAAATAATCAAGAAAAAAAAAATCAAAATTTAAAAAGATTTGAGACATAAAGCATTTTTTTTTTCAATTTTTTGAGTGCAATTTTTAAGGCCTTTAAAATTTCCAAAAATACTTATAAATATTTTAAAGTTTGTAATTCCTTTCTAGCCCCTGGACTTTTCTTTATTTTTTTTTCTTGAACCCCCCAGAAAACCACATGAATTCCAGGATTACCACGTGTATGGGGACTTTGCAGGACGTTGTGGCAACTTTGAAGCCACATGAAACCCAGTTTTGGGGGTGTGAAAAATTTAATGCCCTAAAACAATTAAAAAAAAATTTCAAAAAATTTAACAAACATAAAAAATGCCTCATGAATCAAATTTACAGAAGGAAATTTACTTGGGAAGGAATTTTGAACTCTTTAGAGAGAAACCAAATTTAACCTGTCATATCAAGCCATTTGATTTTGATTTTTTTATCAAATCATTTGGGCTTCAAGAATTTATAGCTAAAAAGAAAAAAAATAAATAAAATCCGGGAATAAAATTTTTTCATGCCTCCAATACTTAAATTTGTGTGATTTGGGAGTAACCACAACATCCCTCATCTGTGCATCTTTTTTGAAATTTGTGCAGTTTTGTGAAGTTTCCAAAAAAAACAGTGGGTAGGTAGATGTCAAAAACATCTCTAACAATTTTTTAGAGTTCTTTTTTCATTTTAAGGCCTTCATCATTTGGTTCAAAATTAGAAAAATAAAAATAGAGATTTTATGTCACATCATTGAAATGGTGGATTTCAAACATAGAATCTGCCATTTATGCATCATAATCTATCCACCATCCACGGCATGCAAAACATCCATCCAAACATTCACATAAGCAAATCCATACCAATACTATCTCCATTTCTCCACACACATCTCCTCTCCATTGCTTCACGTCTCCATTTCTTTGCATCTCCATTGCTTCACACACATTGCCAACATCAAAGATGAATGGGACAAAATATTTAAAGACAATATTCCCATCCTCCTCAAGTCATCCTCATCTCATCTTATCCCTCATCTTCTGCCATGAGAGAGAAGATTGTATTCCTCACACTTTCTCACTTTGATCAGTAACATTTGGCTTTTAAATAGGTAAAAAATCACATCACAGTTAGTTCTTTTTTTGGGTTGTTGAACCAAGAATCCTAGGCTGACTTGTTGTTTTATTATTCTTATTAAGTTTTGGTGAAATTAGAAAAAAACAAAAAAACCTCCATCTCATACCTCACCACTCAACAAACCAACCACCTCTCCCTTCCAACTCATCACTAAAACCCATCCATTTCACCCCACCCACTCACAACTCCACTCCTTCCTCCTCCTCACCAAACCACCTAAAGCACCACCAGCACCTGCCAAACCTCACCAGCGCCACCTGAAACTCACCAAACTCACCAACTCACCTCCAACTCATCTACACACCTCCACCTCACCTCCACCTCACCTCCACCTCACCCACCCACCTCTCTATAAATCACAAATCAATCACTCAATTGATTGCTAATCAATTGAGAAATTGATCTAGGTAAGCCCCCCCTCCTTCCCCTCCCAATCAATTTCAAATCACTTGAGAAATTGATTGATTGATTGATCCCTCCTCCCCCCCTCCCCCTCCAAATCAATCAAGGAACCAATACTCCTCCTCCTCCCCCTCATAATTGATTGATTGATTGATCCACCTTCCTTTCAATTGATCAATCAATTGAGAAATAAATTGCAATTCAATCCTGCTCCTCATCCTCCTCTTTAATGCATGAGACTGCTAATTATCTTTATTTTTTTTCTTTGGGGGTTGATTTTGGCTTCAAGTATTTTTTTTCTTTTTGGTTTTATTGTTTGGTATGTATGTACAGGGGGAAGGGGGGAGGGGGGGGGGGGGAAGTAAGTCCTCCCAGTGATTGGTCAAAATAATTAGTTTTATTTTGAGACACATTTTGCCAAATTTTCCAGTCCCAAAAAATCATAAATTTATTTTAGCATTTGTTCTTTGAGGTGTAAATTGATTGATGATTCAAATAATAAAACTATCAATTTTTGAAAAATAATGCAAAAAGGTACAAAATACCCCAAAATAGATGTTTCAGAAAGAGAAAAAATGAAACCATTATTGTTAATTTTATTTTTAACATATTTAATTTTAGGGAAGAATCAGACTAGCACTATAAAAAAAACTAATGAAATTCATTTTTTCCATTCATGGGAAAAGCAAATTAGATTAATGTAATTTTTTTTGTGGGTTTGATTATACTTTTATTAAATAATCAATATGGGTATCTGAGAACTCATAGAAGTCAAGCAGAAAATATTTCTGATGTTTTTTGAGTTCTTTAGTACTATTTAATTTGAATATTTCCCTTTTCTAAATCTTCCACAATTTTGTGAAAATGTTTTATTTTTTTGGTTTTGAGAGGGGGTTCCTCCCATTGATTGAAAAATAATATAAATTGTCAAATGAAATGAAATAATTTGGTGAATAAATAACCTTGATCTGATGAATTATTTTCAACCTTAAAAACAAGGTAAAAAGTTAAATGAAATGAAATATCAAATGTTGGAAATTACTGAGAAAAAAATCTGAAAAACCTCTGAGAATAACTTGTTTTTGATTTTCCAGGCAGATTCATCTGTATTCCAAAATAAAGGGTAGTAAATTTTTATTTGTTTTCATATCTTTATTTATTCAAATTTTTTTATCTTAATTAAACTAATTCATTTTCATATCATTTTTCAAAAAAAAAAACATTTCTTGGTTTTGTCATTTCACACATCAGCGTGAAGACTTACTTCCCCCCCTCCCCCCTGTATATGTGGGTGACACATGCAATTTTTTTTGGTTTTACTTTTCAATGTTTCTTTTAGGATCAACAGAAGGTTTTTTTATTTATTTTTCTTTTCATCCCATCATTTTTAAACAATGGTATCACATGACTGACCCTCTTTTTTTTCTTTTTTTTTTTTTCTTTTTTATTTTTTTTGTTAGGATCATCAACCAGTGTAATGTTTTTTTTATATTTTTTTTGATCATCTGCCTTGATTATAAGATGACTAATGATGTTTTTTTACCTATTTTTTTTGGATTTGATTATAGGTTGTCTTTAAATGATTTTCACTCTTTTTTTATTCTATGCAATTAAACACAATGTTTGACTCCTTGTTATTTTCACACCTCCCCTTTTTCTGATCTCCCAATTCTTCTCTCACAATGCTCAAAATTTTATACAATGAATTGAATCCTTTCTTGATCCTCACCCCAATCAAAGTATGTGGATGGGAGGAGATGATTTGAAAAACATACAGCAATGTGGGAAGAATAGGCCTTTCAACCCTCAAAATGATTGAATACCTATTGATCCTCACCCCCAAAAAAGTATGTTGATTAGAGGGAACAAGATGGGAGGAGCTGATTTGACAGAAATATAGAGACATTTCCAGAATAGGGCTTTTTGGCCAAAGAGGGCTCAAAATAGAGATTCTGACATCTCTTTGCACATAGCAGAGGAAGGGATTTATGAAAATTTTGCACAAAATGGAAAAAAAATGCAACCTTTGGATTTGTATCCCACCATTTTTTTCAAAAAAGAAAAAGAAAAATGAGAAGACCTCCTCCAAAGAGTTTGAACAAGCCAAACTGAATATAAAACAATTTTATTTCTTAAAATTAAATATAATTACAAGCCCAGTAATTGGTTAATCTGCTTTAATCAATCAACTGTTCTACTGCTGCCAATACATGCCATGGCCACAGATAAACTTTATTTTCTTTCCATTGCCAGTCATTCCCTCTCCTTTTCCAGCTAATCTTCAAGTTGATCCTTCTGCTTTTCCTCTTTTTTAAACTGAAAATCAGCCTGTTTCAATCTCCAATCAGCATAAATTTTTTGCTTATGAGCCAGACTTGCATATTTCTGCTTTTAAAAATAAATATTCAATTGAAAATACCACCATTGATTTTCAAATTCAATTTATTTGGATTCAATTTGCAATTGACTTTTTTTTTGGAGGGGAATACCAATGAGCTTGATTTTAAAGAAAGGAGATTCAATAAATGCAATTAATTGAATCTTGCTTCTCCATGAGCTGTCAAAAGCCCAAAAAATTGGAGGTTTTTCTCCTCTTTTGATGAATTTTGGGGTTAAGGTTGATTGAATTGGAGGCCTTTTGCTTTCCCTTTGCAGAGGCCATTTGTGTCTAAATGTCATACCCATTGTTTAAAGTTGATTTGGGAGGCCCCATTGGCTTGAGATTTGGGCCATTCAGAAAAGGATTAGCCTGTATTTTTATATTCAAAATCAGTCAGTAGTAAACAGAAAAGACAAGAAATTTCTTTGTTACTTGAAGAGATTTTGATGGTAATGGAGATACTGGAATATATTGCTCCCCATTTGAAAATTGGTTGAGCTCTTCTGCCCCAGGAAGGGAAAAATCCAAAGAGGTAAGTGAGGGATCCAATGAATTTTTTGAATTATTGATCTATGCTGATGTAGAAATTATTGGAGATCGTTTTTTTGTAACATCCTCCTTGGAATCAGATTGGGGCCACTCAAAGTTTTCATCAGGATCATCATTTCTATGCTGGTCATCCACAGCCAAGTCCTGAGCATCAACGGAATCAGATTTCTAGGGAAAAAAATCATCTAAAGGGGTGATGTTGGCCTTCTTTCAAAATATTTCTTCCATTTGAATATAAAAAGGAAAAATGGAGTCCAACTGATCAACCAAAAAGTTGGTTCCCTTGGATTTATTAGAGTAGGTGAGACCAAAGCCAGTAGAGATTGAAATTGAGTGGGCCTTTGTGTACTTGGATTGAGAGTTCTTGAATTGCTCCTGCATCTTTTTGATGAAAGATCAAGCCTAACTTTTGTTTTATTATTGAGCTCATTGGACATCAGGACAGAAACATTAAACTTAGAGGATGAAGGTTGGCTAACTTGTGTTTCATTTTGGATCCAAATCAATTGTCATAGTTTGAGGTAATTTTGAGCCAGTTTAGCAGGAGGATTTGATCAGCTCTCTTGAGCTGACTTGATCATTTGGAATCTGATGGGGGAGGATTTTTTGTTGTAGAGTTCCTTGGAAAGGTTTGCTTTGATGTATTGTATTTTTCTGTGTACTTGCAGGGGGAGACTTTCTGAGGGGCCATTTGAAAAGACCAAAAGCTATTAAATGATAAGAATGATGAAGTGATGAGGATAGCAATGAAGATATGAGAGAAATGAAATGATGAGAGCAATGAAGTTATGAGAAAAATGAAGTGATGAGGGCAATATAGTGATGAGAGTGATGAAGTGTTGAGTGTTGAATTAAAGGGCTCTATCCTGAATCTAAACTTTATTACTCTTTTTCTAAAAAAAACAGCAACTGACTGGAAAAGATTTCACAAGTACAAAAATATGACAGAAGGTGAATTTGAGATTTGATCACTGGGGAGGTTCTCTGTCTTTGGGTCAAGGAAAAAACTGGAGTGAAAGGAATTTTTTTTCTGAAAGCATGCAGAAGGGGTCTGGGGAAGCAGTTGGAGTCTGGTTGCTGACTGCCCTGTGGCCTTGGTGATAGCTGAAGGCCTTTGTATGTGTATATTCTAACCTGTAGGGTGTTCAACTCCAGGTCTAGATTTGTTTATTTTTGTTCTATCTTCTTTCCAATTCTAGTTTTGGCTTAGGAGAGGGATTAAAAAGTTTTTAATTTTGGGTTTCATGGTAGGTAGCTTGTTGTTCAAGTTCTTTGGCTTTTTTGCTTTCTGGAGGATGGCTTGATTGTTGTTTGTTTTGAAATCAGTTCTTTCTTCAGCTAATCATTCAATCTTGAGGTTTGAGAAGTAGAAGTCAATTTGCCAGTTGTTTGCAGAGGTGTTGGTTCTTTTTTTGATTGTTCAGTTGGTCTGGAGAGTCTAACTGAGGTGTGATGGAAGGATGGGGTTGGTTGGTTCAGAGATGACTCTGTGTAGCAGTGCAGTTTTTTGGCCCACATGACTACAGGGATTTTTCCCAATTGGGATACCTCCCAGACATGGCAGTCTTGGAGGAAATGGAATGTTTCTGTGGAAAGTTTCCCTGATTGGGATAAATCACTGTGGTTGGAATGTAGTTGTTTGAGAACAACCATGCCGAATGGACTAAATTTATTTTTCTTAATTTTATTGTTCTGATGAAATTTCAACACCCCCCATGCCTTTATGTGAAGAGCCTACTGTTGATTAAATTAAGAGAGTTTGAGCCGCAGGCCTTGTTTAAAGCATTTGCAACTACGTCTTTGGAGGGAACCAATTGGACTTCTAATTTATGTTTTTCATCTAGGTCTCTGAGATATTTGATTTAATTTCCAGGTGTTTGGCCTTGGAGTTCCAACCAAAGTGTTTGATTTTTTGTGTCAGTCCTTTATTTTCAACATTGAATATGGGAGTGAGTGAATAATTAAGCCATAATTCTTGGACTAGTTCTGATATCCACAGGATTTCTTGGGGGCTTGTGGCAAGGTACTTACATTTTGCTCCAGTGGATGACTTTTTTATGTTTTTCTGTTTGAAGCTATTCCAGGAGATGGGGCATTTGAGACAAAAAAAAAGCTTTCTCCGTTTCTGTTTTTCTAGAGTCAAGATCATTTGCTCAGGTAGTGTCACGGAAATATTAGATTCTAGAGGAAGAAGAGAAGGAGGAAGTAGAAAGAGAGAGATATTCTGAGGTGGTTCCAGCCAGGTATTTCCATCTGTGAAGAACTTCCTTCCAGTGGTTTATTTCTGGATTTTTGTTGAACTGGAATAGTATGAACACTGCTGGGGCTATATATGGTCATGTTCTGCTGGAGAGGTAGTTTAGAATTCCAGTATAGGTTCTGTAGTTTATCTTGATGCTTTTGAAATGTTCTATTTCTTCCCTGGTTGCCTTCAGAAGTTGTATTCTTGGATTAAGGGGAGTGAGAATGGGTTTTCAGTCTGAGAGCTCAAGAATTTCAAGTCCATTTTTGATGAGTTTATTCTGAGAGAGAGTTATGTTGAAGTCTGAGATGGTCAGGTCCATCCACAAGAGTGTGTCTGGACTGTGAGCTGAGGAATTGGGGAAGCGTTTAAGGAAGAGGGTTTTTAATTATTGGGTTCTTCCAGCCACAATAAGGTTTTCTAAATGAAAAAAGAGAATGGAATCAGAGGCTTGGTGAATATAGAGTCAGCGATTGGATTTGGATGGAGCCTATCAAATTTCTTTGTGCTAATTGGTGAGAGTACTGTCACAGTTGGCTGGAGCTTGCTTCAGACTTTAGATAAATTTCTTTAGTTTGAGGCAAGGGGGGGCTCTTGGGCAGCCTGAGGGAGTTTTGGTTTAGATGTTTTCTTTCAGTGGTGCCTAAAATAATTCTGCCTTCACATCAAAATTTCTGAGGCAGAGCTTTTTGGAGATGGAAAGTATGAGAAGTTTTGGAAGAGTGGTAAATTTTCCTGTTGGAAAGAAGGTGTTGTAATAGTCAATGTGTGGAAGTTTTTTTAATCCCTGGATGCAGAGTGTGGCTTTTTTCTTTACAGGGTAAGGGGCTGTGGAAGGCTTGATTTTGAGTACCATGAAAGTATTTAGATAGGATTCTGGCACTATGGTTGCATCTTCCCATACTTCCATTTTCTTGATAGAGTCAAATTTGGTCTTTCTGGATTCCAAAAATTTGTTGGGAGTGCTGAGGTATGTGTACTTGACTGGTTTGACTCATGAGGATCTTTCTCTGAGATTTCATCTGAGAGGATTTGGCTGTCTTTATGGAGTTTGAGAGTTCTTGGGGATTTCCTGTTCTGGTTTGTGGCTTTACAATGTTTCCTCACCATTGTCTGCAACTGATCCTTCACTGAGTTTTTCTTTGCTGTTTTCTAATGCTTATTTGATTTAGCTGTCTGAGTCTGAGGATTTGGTTTTATTTCTGAATTGCCTTGAGGGTTTGAGCTGGTCTGTGTTTTCAAATTCAATTTCCAGGAATGTGCTGTTGTTAATTTGGAGAGCTAATTTGAGGAATTTCACATTTTTTTATCAACAATTTTCACACAGTATGTTAAGATGTGGTTCAATCTGAGGTCTTTTTTGAGGAAATCAGGTTAAAGGTTTTTTGTTTAGGCTCAAGATTGGAGAAAGGTTTCTTAGGTAGAGTTAGAAAGGAGACAGTATTCCAAATTGAGTGGAAGTAATACACAGGAAGATTTTTATTCTTGAAGGGAGAGTAAGGAGATTGCTTGAATTTTTGGCTGGGTATCTGGTTAAAGGTGAGAGCACTGGCCTTGAGGAAAAACTTCCATAGATTGTTTTCAGGAATGAGTCATTAAAGATGGTTCTGAGTAACTCAAGTATAATTCTGTTATGTCTTTCTTCCAGAGAATTTTTCTGAGGAGTGTATGGATTGTAGTACCTAGCCTTTATCAAGTTATTTTTGCAGTATTCCTGGAAGCTGTCATTCTTGAATTCACCACCTCTGTCCAAGTGCAAAAAGCTTGGGTAGTATACAAATATTTTGGCTTTGAGGTCTAGGATGTGGGAGAGTGTTTCAAACCTTTCATCTTTGGATTTGAGAAGGATTCCCAAGCAGTATGTGGAGTGGCTCTCAAACAAAGTGAGGATGTATCTCTAATTTTTGATTGAGGCTGGTTTGATGGGCCAAATGATGTATAGGTTTAGTTCTTCAAAGGGTCTTGATGCTGAGTTGTTTTTTATTTTTGAAGGAGATCTTCTGTGGTGATTGAATATGAGTTCTGGGTTGATATGTCTGTCAGAGTGGGTGATTTTAATTGAATTGATGTTTCAATTTCCTATGAAAAAAACCAGAGCACTACCATAAACCAGAGTTAAAATCCATTCATACTGATATCATATGAACACAACAGAATAGTCCTACCCAGTTGATGATAAATGTCAAACTACAGCCTAATAGAAGAGACTAGATAGCGCGAATTCGGACTGAATACTGGACTTCTATCATTAATAAAATGAGGAAAAGGTTTAGTTCTTCTTGATTAAGATAAAACAAGGAAACCAATAAAAAAAAGGTTGCACCAAATTAACTTCACTCTGTCTTCAATGGCTGTTCTTCTATGACGTGATTGAGTGATTTTGAATTATGCTTGAGTTGTTTGTCACTTGAGTATAAAAAAATAAGATAGAAGAAATTTACAAGCTTCCACCTCTCTTGATCTCTTAGGTTGCTATTTAACTAGGTGAGTGGCGTGGATCCATGTTGAATAATGAGTATGGGTGTGTAATGAATATGAGCGTGTGGTTCAAGAAAAGAGCATCCCAGAAAGCAGCAGATATTCAACATTCCCCTGTAATTTGGTGCAAATCAACTTAGACAATTCTTGATTAGTAAATCTGTCATTTGCTTATGAGATGATTGAGATAGGGCTTCTGCCACCATGAATTCAGAAGGAATGAGTTGAACCAACAGCATATCCCTGGCTTACTTCTCACAAAGCCACTTGAGTTTCATATCAATGTGTTTTGTTTTTGAATTTGACCCAAAGTTTTTGATTTTATCTAGTAGAACCTTATTATCAATGAGAAAATTTGTCGGTGGGACAGACTTCCTCACCAACTCTTCCACAATGGATTTTATCCAGATAACCTCCTGTGCACTGTCAGTCAGTGCCTTCATTTTGGCTTCAGTGGTCAATAACGTGATGTTTAATTGCTTTTGAATTTTCCAAGCAAACAGAAAATTCAACCATTGAAAAAGGTACCCTGATTGCAACAGAAAAGTCTCTGGGTCATTGGCCAACGTGGCATCAGAAAAAATCTGCAGACCTTCCATCATATACTGGGGATGGAGAGTCAGCAATAAAGTTGAGGTCCGGGCAAGGTATTTCCATACATGAAGTACTTCTTTCCAGTGAGCCAGACCCAGTTTTGGATTGAATCTGGAAAGCAAGGAGGCAGCCGCCGACAGATCCGGACCCGTACAACATGACAGGTGATTGAGTATACCCGTGAAACGCCGGTAGTTGATTCCGAGTTTGTTGAATTTGGTTGAGTCATCATCTGTAGCTTGACCCAGACGTAAACCGGGTGTGAGTGGAGTGAGCACCAGCCAACATTTGAGTAATCAAAGTTCTTCAATTTTCTCACAAATGAGGTTGTGCTGATTCAGAGTCATCCCCATTCCATCCCTATTTACCTCCATTCCCAGTATTGTGTCCGGATTGTGAGCTGAGGATCTTGGAAATTGTTCAAGAAAGAGATCCTCAAACCAATTCCCCTCTCCAACAACCAGCAGATCCTCCACGTGAAAGAAGAGTGATGAGTCCTTCAATTTGTGCATGTAAAAACTGTTAAGTAAAGCTCCCTTGAGCTCAATGCTAGGTTTACCTAATAAGGGGAGAGCGCAATAGTGCACTGCGCAGACTGGGTCTGCATTCAGGAGGAGTGCCCGCGAGGCAAAACTCAGTCAACTGTAGACATGGGTTACTGATCGCGACAAGTCCCAAGAACTCAAGTTTTGCATCAATCCATCTCTTGCTCTATCCCCACTTCCCTAAACTTCCTCAGCCTCTCCTCAACCAACCCGTCCTTCTATCTTACAACCACCAATGCCTAAACCGTGAAGACTAGCCAACCAACTTCATTTTCAGCTGTAGTAACCAGGAGGAGCCTAGACTATCCCCAGTGGAGACTGATAAAGATAGCTCTGATAAAAATCCTGCCTGCAACCGTCGCTTGAACTTGCTAGCTAATTGTATAGTGCAGGTAACAAATCTCACCACTCTATTTGTTACCTGGATCCTGCTATGTCTTCATTAAAGGATAATTCTTCACTCATTTTTTCTATAACTCATACATTTTCTACTCAGAATATATTACTAAAAGAGTTGACATAAGTTCTGAAATAAAGAGTCTCTTAAACTTTAAATGGTAGCAAGAGACATCTCTTAGAACTTATAACTCTTGAGTAAATATCAGTCACAAATTTAGGTTCAACCAATATGGCCCACAGAAAAGGACATCCTATTAAAATTCCCACCTTCAAGGACTCCAAAGACGATTATTCAACCAAAACCAAAATTGTTAAGCTTAACCGACACAATTGGCACAATTGGAAAAGCGCCTTTGAGGATGTAATCATAGGTAAAGGACACAAGGAAATTCTAAGCAAAGAGTGGGTCAAGGAAAACTCTACGACTAAAACCTACCAACAAAAGAATGCACTCGCACTAAGTCTTCTCAGGACCTCCATCAACAAGGACCTCCAATCATGCATCAAGTTGAGTAAATCAAACTTTGCTACAGCCTACAAGGCCCTGGCTCTCGAGTGTGGCAAAAAATTGTTAATTGTAGTGGGAGATGCACTTATTTGGCTGGTCAAAATCACCTACAAACCTGGTAGGAGCTTACTTGAACACACTTCATCCTTCAAGGATGCATACCTCAACTTGTTGGAAATGATAGAGGGTCAACCTCCTGAAGAGCAAGTCATGAATGTATCATCTGCACTAGCTGCAATACTCTTCATAAAAAGCCTACAACTCGACAAAGTAATGTCCAGTCTGATCTCCACACTCTACAATTTACAGCCTTTCACCCTTGAGGCGGTGTCCAACCGGGTTATGTTAGAAGACTCCAGGCTTGTGTCAAACTCTGCAGAGTTGTCCTATTACGTTGGACATCAACATAGAACACAATTTCAATTTACACAAAAACCCTTACCCCCCAACAACGCAATGCGACCATTCAAACCACGTTCTGTTGTTCCAACAAAGAAAAATCCTCAGGTTCAAGACCAAAATTACATTGCTCCCCAGATAGAAATATTGGACCAGGAACTTAAACAACTACAAACATCTACCTCAGTGAATGCCGTCAAGGAAAATAATAATGAGGACGCTTTGTTAGGACCAGAACAAGCAGAAGAAGGAGCTGATTTTGTTACTGACAAATCACACCATCCGGATGACTGTGGCTTTCTGATACAAGAAGATACTCTTTACAATGTAAACAACCCCAAAGATTCTTTGGGCGAACTAGTATATGACTCAGGAGCATCGAGGTCAACAGTATGCAACCTTTCTCTTATTCACGACGCTCACCCAATTCACAAATGCCTAAACACATATGGAGGGAGCATAAGTATAACTCATGTGGGTAAGCTAGATCTCGGAGGAACAATAATCTACCCCGTATTTTATGCACCTAAGGGCCCAAGGAATTTGATCTCTGCTAGTCAACTTGAGGACCACGGATTTAAAGTTGTACACAAACACAGAACGGTCCTAGTTAAACATGCAAATCAGATAATATATTGCTTCCCTTGGATTGGCAACCTATACATGTCCTATCAAAACCCAATGAGTGACATAAACCTGATAGATCTAGCAAACTCTCCTGTGGACTGGCACATCAGCCTTGGTCACCCATCAGATGTGTATCTCAAGCGCTTTCTCTCTCAAAACAACATCCCTCATCTGAAGCCCTTTCCTACCTCGGCATCCTGTGAAGTCTGTATCCAGTGCAAAATGAAACAAAATTCACACTCCAACCCGCTGCCCTCTTCTCCCAAACCGTTCCATCAACTACATCTGGATGTGCTCCAAATCAGCCCTCCATGCAAGCAATTGGTGTTCTATATACTTGCAATCATCAACAATTTCTCTCAATTTAATTGTATTTATGTAATTAAACATAAGTTGGACGTTCCGGGGAAAATTGTTAGTTACATACACAAGATCAAGAACCAACTCAACGTCACCCCCGCTTTCCTTCACTGTGATCAAGGAGGTGAGTTCATATTGACCAAGATATGAAAATTCTTATCCTCCAGAGGCATAGTACTTGAGCAGGGTCCAGCTAATTCTCCCCAAAAAAAAGGATTAGCAGAACGTTTCAATCAGACAATCCTCACAAAAATGCAATGTATACTGGCACAATCATTGGTTCCAATAAGTTACTGGGATGAAGCGGCTTGATACGCCTTCATGCTCATCAATCTCCTTCCGTTGGCTGCGCTTGCGTGGAAATCCCTGGCTGCATCTCTTCTTGATGTGAACTGCACAATTGAACCGGTATGCAACGTCCTAAGGCTAATACCTTTTGGCCTGAAAGTGAATGTCCACACTCCTTGGGGCCAAAAACTGGATTGACATTTGAGGCCGCTGCTTTTCCTTGGGTAAAAGCCATACTCCGATGCTGGCAGGTTTATCAATCCCACCAAACGACAAGTAGTGGTAAGCCCGGACTTCACACCAACAAAGGTGATGTTGTTATACAACTGTTGCTCATCACTAAAGAAACCCCCTTCTAAACTACCTCAGTGTCTCCCGGCACCAAGCCATGCAACGTCTGGCGCAGACCCACTCAGGTCAAAGGTTGTCAGTGTCCCGCTGGAATTTTGTTCCGACAGGCACGCCTCTACCATCCCTCCATCTCAATTGGCAAGTCCTGCAGCCGTATCTAACCCATTGCGTAGTCTCAGCCCGGTACACAAACCTGAAGAATATCAGGGTGACTCCCAACTGTTTTCTCCTGTTGCATCACCAGCTCAAACCATGCAAGCCACCAAGAAGGGTTACACTTATTTCCTGCACTACAACAAAGCGCCGAAAGAAATCAGTTCAGATATCAACCAAAAGGCCATCCTGACCAGAACCCGCCGCAACTGTCCGCAAGAGGAATCCAATGATGACGGCAAGGAAGTTTTGATCAGTGAAGTGGTCTTGGTCAAGAAGGCAATGTCTGATCTGAACAAACAACTGCTGTGGATTCAATCCATGACGTACAAGAACAACTCACACCTCCTATGAGAAACCGGGACCCTGGTACCCAGACTGGCCAATGACAAGGTTATTGGCGGCATGTGGCGTCTAGTACGCAAGAAAAACGAGTTTGGAGAGATTATCCGAAGCAAGTCACGTTGGGTGTGTTTTGGAAATCATCAAGAATACCCACAACACTATTTGGACACCTACTTGTTGGTGGGACGGAGTGAATCAATGAAAGTACTCCTGGCTGAGGCGGTGCAGCATGATCATCACGTGTTCCAATTCGACGTTGATACAGCATTTTTTGTATGGCAAGATTGACGTGGTGGTCAATGTGGCACAAGTGGCCGGATTTGAGGTTCTGGGGAAAGAGGACTGGGTGTGGCGATTGAATAAGTCTCTATACGGAACAAAGTAGGCCCCTTGATGTTGGCAATCTCACCTGGCATCAACATTGGCAACTTTAGGCCTGACACCCTCAACAGGGGACGAGTCGTTATTTGTGAACAAGACAAGAACATTGCGACTGCACATACACATTGATGACAGATTGATTGTCGGGACAAGTTTTGCTGAAGTTGTCAAGTTCTTGACTTTGCTGGGGGGTCACTACAAGATCAAAGTGCAAGAACGTCCCACGCAACACCTGGGATACACCTTACAATGGAATGAGGACGGTTCAGTAAAACTCCATCAGAGGGACTTCACCAAGAAAATGCTCACCAAGTTTGGCTGCGAGCATGTGAATGCGGTCAAGGCCCCTGCACCAATGAACATACACAACATCATCAACCAGGATTCTCCCGATTTTGATTTCAAGACCATGCAGAAGGCTCTTGGGCACCTCATACACTTGGCAACTCAAACTTGTCCCAACATACAGTTCACGGTTAATCTACTGTCTCAATTTGCAAACAAACCCACTCTAGCGCACTGGAAGATGATTAAAAATCTCCTCCGCTACCTCAAAGGGACAATGTCAGTAGGCTTAATATTTTCCAAATCAACTGACCAAAACAACCAACTACGCTCAATCAACAGTAACCCAGAAGTTGACTACGGGATAGGTAATAACGCTCTACGGTAATCAAATAAGCTGGACAACAAAGAAACAGACAGTAGTTGCTCATTCCACCACCAAGGCCAAGTTTATAGCTATGAATCTCTGCGCTAAACAAATTAGATGGCTCTCAATGCTGATCATGGCATGGGAATATCTATAGGCAAACCCAAGATAAAAAATGACAACCAGGGTGCCAACTTCATTAGCAAGGAAGCTCAGCTGAATCCCAACTCCAGGAAGATTGAGGTACGGTTTCAATACATACGGGACTTGGTACAAAAGTCACTCTTGGAAATTGAACATACTTCCTCAGAGGACATGATTGCCAATATCCTCACTAAACCTCTTGGGTATGTAAAAGTTGTACAAGCAAGACTTCAACTCTGCATGACCTTTTTGGAATCTAGGAGGAGTGTTAAGTAAAGCTCCCTCAAGCTCAATGCTAGGTTGACCTAATAAGGGGAGAGCGCAACAGCGCACTGCGCAGACTGGGTTCGCATTCAGGAGTAGTGCCCACAAGGCAAAACACTCAAGTTTTGCATTGATCCATCTCTTGCTCGATCCCCACTTCCCTAAACTTCCTCAGCCTCTCCTCAACCAACCTGTCCTTCTATCTTACAACCACCAACGCCTAAACCGTGAAGACTAGCCAACCAACTTCATTGTCAGCTGCAGTAACCAGGAGGAGCCTAGACTATCCCCAGTGGAGACTGATAAAGATAGCTCTGATCAAACTCCTGCCTGCAACCGTTGCTTGAACTTTCTAGCTAATTGTATAGTGCAGGTAACAAATCTCACCACTCTATTTGTTACCTGGATCCTACTATGTCTTGATTAAAGGAGAATTCTTTACTCATGTTTGTTATCACTCATACGTTTTCTACTCAGAATATATTACTACAAGAGTTGACATAAGTTCTGAAATAAAGAGTCTCTTAAACTTTACACAAACATGGATTGGAGTTTGATTCTTGGTATCCAATTGATTCAAGCCAAGTTGTCAGCGTTTTGAACCAATTTGCCGGGGCTTTCCTTAGACCATACAAGGATTTTTTCAGTTTTAGGAACTTTGACAATCAATTGCATTCTTGAGGTCTTAATATGTAAATTTCTTCATCTAGAGGTGCAAACAGAAAGGCAGCCTTAACATAAAACTGACAAATCTCCAAATGGTTGTATAATCCATACACAAGTAACAGAAGTAAGGTGGTGAATTTTTCTGTAAGCGCAAAGGTTTCTCCAAAGTCCACCCTGGGTATTTGCAGATTCCCCATGATGCATAATCAAGACTTCTTCTTTTCTGGAGCTGACAACGTTTCTGGCTTTATTTTGTCAAACCACATTGTCCTAAGGTAATGTTTGGGATTTTCCTTGCACTCTTCCCATACGTCTTTATTTTCAATCTCCTGAAGCTCAACACTGCGAGATCCCAACCAAAATAGGGGATCTTTCTTGGATTTTGAAATATGGGAATAATGCAGGGGTTTGACCTTATCAGTTCTGTCCCTTAACTCATACCGTCTAGTGGGCAATGCTTTGGGCTCGGGAACTCTCAGCGCGATTTCTTCTCCAGCACTACATACAATTTCAGAACAGATTGGAGAATGAGAGTCGATCGCAGACATCTCTAGTGGTAGAACAGGCAATTCAGGAGTTTTTGGAGGCTGTTCAACACTTCTTACAATGTTCACAGGTTAAGCGAGTGAAGATTCTGCGTTTGGTTGTTCAGCAACATCCAGAAATTCCAACTCATCGTCACAGCGTAGTCCCTTGATTGAAGTGTTGTAGTCCAGTACTTTAATACTTTTTGCATCTATAATTTGATTATCCTCAGTTAGCACCTTATAAGATAGAAGATCTTCATTGTACCCGATTAGTCTTCCAATTAAACCTCGCGGTTCGAGTTTTTTGAAGGAACCCTTATCACCAAGGATGTACATCACTGGATTTCTGATAGGATGAAAATAGTTCAGATCAATCTTTCTCCCTTTAAACCGTTCATACGGAGACTCTTTAGATCTATGAGAGGGAAATTGATTGATCGTGAGAACGCATGCCTTCAATATTACACTCCAGTAAGTAATGGGAAATTTTGCGTTGTAGAGAACGGTTCGAAGCGATTTGAGTATTGTACGATTGTACCTTTCCGCCAATCCATTCTGCTCAGGCGTATATGGATCGGAGAACGTCTGTTTGATGTTGTTTTACATGCAGAATTTCCTCATCGATTTGTTCAGAAATTCCGTTCCTTGATCTGAATGAAGAATCATTGGGCTGTATCCAAACCTTTTTATTTCATTTTTTATTAGGAATTGAAGCACGGAGCTAACAGCACTTTTATCTTTGATTGGAATAGCGGCAGTAAATCTAGTACAGCTATCCACAATGGTTAGGATGTACTCGTCATAGTTAATGCTCCTAGTTTTTATGGGCTCGATTAAATCACAGTGAAGTTCCTGGAAAGGTCTATCTGCCCTTTGATGTTTCAAACAGAAAGGAGCTTGAGTGATTTTACTGATAGCGCATGCTGTACATTCAGTCGGTTTCTTAACACTTATCCCCAGTTTTTGTTGGATTCTGTGATAGCTTGCATGACCGAGAGACTTGTGAATAATTTCCTCTTGACTCAGGCACAAAATGGGTTGAGAAGAAATATAACTAAATTGGAAAACAGGTATATTGCATTCATATTCCCCAACAGCTGACCATTTTCCCTTTTTTAGGTAAACTTTATCCACAAGGAAGGAGATATCAAATCCATCCAGAAATTAAAATCAAATTGAAAGCAGATTGGCCGTAGAGTGCGGTGTATAAAGAACATTGTCTAGAGTCACACTTTGACCTTCTTTGTCCAGTAGAGATACCGTTCCTCTTCCAGCGTAATTGAGATTGCCCATTCCAGAGCTTGTGGATATTCCCCCAGTTACTGATTGGTCTAGTTGATTAAAAAAATGAAAATCAGACACCAAGTGTGCAGAGGATCCGGAGTCAAGAACAAAGGCTTGATATTTATGAAAAGACAGATTGGAGTGATAGGATCTAACATTAGTGATTGATTTTTTTTTTCATTTCTGTCAGATTTCTTTTTCTTAGGAAAACTCGGTCAAAGATGTGGATAGAGTTTCCAACATTGCCCCTCTGGATGGGGTGCCTTAGGGTTGTGCCAGTCGGATTCACATGGTTTGATTTCCTTGTTAAAAAAAGATACCCAGGCTGATTGTTCTTTTGAAGTGTTGCCACTTGAGCTTCTCCCCAGTGACCTGTTATTTTGATACAGACAAAGATGATCCAGAACATGATCAGTAGTGACTTTCTTTTCTGAGTGAGTTATTTGCTGGACCACTGTGCCCATGGATGACAGCAGCTTCTCTAGAATCAGGTAAGAAAAAATGTTGTTGGGCAGATCAATTCTGACCTGATGCAATCTAGAAATGGCATTTGTTGTATCTGTGATGAGTCCTAAGATGTTAGAGGGGGAGAAAGGTTTTGAAAGGAACTCTTTGAAGACCCTTGCTTGATTAGAAGCATGGTTTGAGGCAAAGTACTTGTTGATGTCCTTCCAGATGCAATGAGCATCTTTTTTGTTTTCCAGAGTAATAATGTTTGCTTGAACAAATGTATCCAGTTTTGAGGTTAAGATAATCCTAATTTTCACATTTTCTATGTGATCTAGTCCAATTGGGTTACCGTGACTGTCCAATTTAGTTTTAGTGAGTTTTTTGTATAGTTCCACTTGAAGGTCCATCATATTTACCACTTGGTTAGGCCAAACGGAGAATTTGTACATTGTGAGAAGAGGGATGGCTTTGATTGCGGTCTTGAGAATAGTGGCTGTCAAAGAATTGGACACGGCCGATGTTCTGGTTGGGAAATCAAGTCAAGAGGTGGTTTTGACTGTTAATTGTGATTGAATTGATGTTTCAATTTCCTATGAAAAAAACCAGAGAACTACCATACACCAGAGTTAAAATCTGTTCATGCTGATATCACATGAACACAACAGAATAGTCCTACCCAGTTGATGATAAATGTCAAACTACAGCCTAATAGAATAGACTAGATAGCGCCAATTTGGAATTAATACTGGACTTCTATCATTAATAAAATGAGGCAAAGGTTTAGTTCTTCTTGATTAAGATAAAACAAGGAAACCAATAAAAAAAAGGTTGCACCAAATTAACTTCACTCTGTCTTCAATGGCTGTTCTTCTATGACGTGATTGAGTGATTTTGAATTATGCTTGAGTTGTTTGTCACTTGAGTATAAAAAAATAAGATAGAAGAAATTTACAAGCTTCCACCTCTCTTGATCTCCTAGATTGATATTTAACTAGGTGATTTGTGTGGATCCATGTTGAATAATGAGTATGGGTGCGTAATGAATATGAGCGCGTGGTTCAAGAACAGAGCATCCCTGCAAGCAGCAGATATTCAACAGATTTGTTGGCTGATGTTTTCTATGCTTGGTGGTAAATTGTCAAGGATTGAAATAGTTAGGGTAGGATCCTCTGATTGAATGAGTTTAAAGATGCTGAGGAGGAATCTTATGACACAAATAGGAGCAGCTCTGGGGAGCCAAGGAGGGCACACCGGTTTGAGGTAAGTAGGAACAGATTATTTCATTCACTTGCAAACAGGTAGCTTTAAGTAGACTAATACAAGGAGGGCTAACTGGTGGTTGACAAGATAAGGGACTACGATGAATAGAATATGTTTAAAGCACAAGTAGGATAGTCACAAGAGAAAATGTTTGAAAAGGACAAGATTTCACTGAAAATTCACTCACATGAACTACAATCAACATGTCAGTGAATAGAGAGCATCTAGGATTAGAGATAAAGAACCAACTAGGATGGTGACTACTTAGCATGGTACAAATAGGTCACTAGACAAGAACACTCAAAAGAAATAATGATAATAACCAACTTAGATTGAAGATAAAGATGTTACTAGATCTATAGCTAACCAGTATATAATAAAGAACACACTAGACTTAAACACTCAAGAGGTGATAATAGATAAAAGCATATAAATTTTGATGAATAATTGCACTCAAGTATGAGGAAACGCATATCACATGACTAGAATTATAACAAGGATGGTCTATCCTAGGATTTCTTCAGAAATGGAGATCCCCACTTCATGCAGTTGATTAATGGATTTCTTTATTTTGTTAACAAATTTCGGAGTTTCATTCTGATTGAAGGTAACCCGGATGAATTACTTGTATACTCTGGCTCCATTTGACGCTTCTGAGGAGGCAAAAAAATTCAGAATTGATGACCGGATGGCTTTGGAGTCTTCCTTATTCTTGTTATTGAAGATTTTTTCATGGATTTCAGGGTCTAGCTTGGTGA
The DNA here is from genome assembly GCA_025617555.3 of Puccinia polysora. Taxonomy (NCBI): domain Eukaryota; kingdom Fungi; phylum Basidiomycota; class Pucciniomycetes; order Pucciniales; family Pucciniaceae; genus Puccinia; species Puccinia polysora. Next base: position 19,399,126 of record CM062621.1, on the reverse strand, counting down.
TAAGAATGGGTATAATGCTGAGATTATTTGAAACTGTCAGATTCTGGCCTGGTGAATTGAGTATGTATCTGAGTCCTTGAATTTCCAGAGAGTTCTCCATCCTGTCCTTCCAGAGCAAGAATTTTTCCATGTTTGGGAATGGGATAATTTTGATGGAAGTTTTTGGAATGGCCTGGGCTCATTCATTGGACATGATTATTGAAGGTTTTTTTAAGAGTGCTTCTGACTTGTTTGCTTTATCAAGGATTCTTCCTTACAGAACTCCTTGAGCTGTTGATGATCCTTTGGAAATGGTGAGTATCTCAACTGCTGAATGTTTTCAATTACAGGGATGTTTATCCTGAATCTAAACTTAATTACTCTTGTTCTAAAAAAACTAGCAACTGAATTTGCAAGATTTGAAAAGTAAAAAAAATATGACAGAAGGTGAATTTGAGATGTGATCAGCAGGAAGATTCTTTGTCTTCTTGTCAAGGCACAAACTGGAGTGAATGGAAATTTCTATTCTAACAGGATTCAGAAGGGGTATTGGCAAGCAGTCAGAGTCTGATTGCAGACTTCCCTGTGGCCATGGTGCTAGCTGAAGGCCTTTGTTTGTGTATATTATAGCCTTTAGTGTGTTAAAATCCGGGTCTATATTTGTTGATTGTTGTTCTATCTTCTTTCCCCTTCTAGTTTTTTCTTAGGAGAGGGATTCAAAAGTTGTCAATTTTTAGTTCCATGGGAGGTAGCTTTTTGTTCAATTTCTGTGGCTTGTTTTCTTGCTGGAGGATGGCTTGATTGTTGTTTGTTTGGCAATCAGCTCTTTCTTCAGTCAATCATTCAATCTTGAGGTTTGAGAAGGAGAAGTCAATTGGCCAGTTGTTTGAAGAGGTCTTGGTTCTTTGTTTGATTTTTCAGTTGGTCTAGAGGGTCTGATCTAACTGAGGTGTGATGGAAGGATGGGGTTGTTTGGTTCAGAGATGACTCTCTGTGTAGCAGTGCAGTTGTTTGGCCCAAACAAACACAGGTATTTTTCCCAATTGGGATACCTCCCAGCCGGGGCAGCCTTGGAGGAAATGGAATTTGGCTGCAGAAAGTTTTCCTGATTGGGATAACTCACCATTGTTGCAATGTGGTTGTTTGAGAATAACCACATAAAATTGACTACTTGTTTTTTTTAAAAATTTTCTTGGTCTGATGAAATTTCAAAAATGAGAGTGTGCATTTGTAAAATGGGAAGATGATTCATCAGATGATTGAGATTTTTGGAATAATTCATTCTCAGTGAGCTATTAATAATTCAAAAATAAACAATAAAATTCAGAAATCAATCTTGGATTTTTTTTTCCTCCAAAACAAAAAAGAAGAAAAGAAAAACATACTGAAACAGAAGGTTTGAAATGCTACTGGGGATGAAAATTCTCAATCAAAAATTGTTTCTTCTTTACATTTGCCTCCTTAAATTTGTGTAACCAAGGAATTCCGATGAAAAAATTATAATCACAATCAGAAAAGGTTGTTAATTTCCTTGCTGAAATTTGAAAGCAATGGACCAGCTTGATAGCATAGTGGCTGATTCCCCCAGATATTTTTCATCTCAATAAGGCAGACAAATCAAGTTATTGAAGTATTTTTGGGAGATTTGAATGGCTGCTTCATGGAGTTGGATGCAAATGGAATGATTTATTTGATGGAATAAATTAGAAAAGGAACCCAAAGAATTATGGATAAAAATTTTAACATAAGAGTGGAGGCCTTGTATTATTTAGGCACTATTATTCCTGAAAACAAGATGCTTGTTTTTAGAATAGGAAAAAAAAATATTTTGGGAGGAATCAATTTTTCAAGAAGGTAGCCAGAAGTGGGAGGATTCCAGACTACATTGATTTTGGTGGAATTTTCTTGTTATGTTTGTTCAGATTTGGATTTGACTAGCATATTCCAGTTTTTTCTGAAGATCATCCATTCTTTGTCTGGTTTAAATTGTTCTCTACAGTGTTTTTGAATGTTTTTGAAACTATGCCAGAGAAATAGTAGGGGATGAGGTTCGGAAGAACAGATTGAATTGAATTAATGAGTGCTTTCTCCTTGTCTTTCACAATGACTTTTGGTTCTTCATGTTCTAATACTTTATGAATTTGAGTGAGATCCCATTGATATTAATTATTTTTTTCTTGGAAGAGGAAACAGAAACTAACAGATAAATTTCTAGGATAATTTTTGACTACAAAAATTGGAAGAAGAGGCATGGAAAGTTTGTTGATTTTATAGGTACAATCAAAAATTAGTACTGATGGAAATATTTTGAGTAATTTAATAGAATGTGGGTGAGAAATGAATAAAGAACTGTTATTCCCATTTTGATCATTCATTTCATATTCAAAAGAAGATTTTCTTAATTCCATTACTAAAACTTCCAATGTTAATTTTCCTTCCATTTTTTGTTTGTAATTTTGATATTTTGTTATAGATGGTACTAAGTTTTGTGTGAATGGGAGAAGGAAATGATTGCATGAAGTAATTGAGAATTCTGAGGGAAGTAAAACCAGCTTTGGTTCAAGAATATACCACATCCTCTTGAGCAACTTGAATCCTTCTATGAACTGGATTTGTTTATGGATCAGTTCATGGAGGATGATTGTGATTGTGATCAGGGCATTGGTTTTTTCTTATTGTAAAATCTTCCAGAGAATTTGCAAGGATGTTTTTTTTATATTTTTTGAAAGTATTTTTTTTTGAAATAATGGGTTTATATTCCCCAGATTTGTCAGATTTTTAAGTATATTTTTTCTCCTTAGCATTGGAGACTTTGATGTAAATGGCATATCCATGGAAATACGACCACCCTTTTACAATATCCATAAGTTCCACCTTTTAATGATATGATAATTCAGGTGGAGGAGCCAATGCGGTGGAATTATTGGAGTGATCTAAATAAGTAGAAGAAGCAGAATAAGAAGCAGCAGAGGCAGATTGTAAAATTGGGTTGATGTGTTTTTGAGACATTTTTTGATTTTGATTTTGAGGTGGTTTTTTTTATGAAGACTTTGGATTGTTTTAAAGAGTATGTATAGCAGAAATATTAAGAATCTGATAGAAAAGAAGAGATTAGAGACTTGAGATTGGAGGTCAAAAATTGTTTTGGCTGGTTTTTGATGTTGGATTTATTTGTTAATGATTTCAAAAATAAACATAAAAATAGTTGAGGAGTGATTTTTTGTGATTTTTTTTGTTGAAGGCTTGGATTCAGGGGAGTTGATTTATTGGGGTGGAGTTTTTCATTAGATTGGTTGTGTTTTGGTGGGTATTGATGTGTGATTGGTTGATTGGTGTTGAGCTTTGATGATTGGTGATTATTTTTATAGTTCAGAGTGGATTCTGGATTTTGAGAGGTAATTTTATGGTTGAGGAGAGGATTGGACCGCCCAAAGGTATGGGGAGGAGGCACAAAATCATTAAAAATAATATTTAATACCAGATAATTCATATAGAAAAGCCCAAAAATGTATCACTACCCCCAAAAGGGGTCTAAACATGGTGATTTGAGGTTGAAAATTTGGGTTAAATTATAGATCTCATCATTAAGTTTATGATCCACATTTTTTCTTTGAAAATTATTCCAAGTGTTCTTTGATAAAGCCCTGGCTATAACCATTCCAAAAAAAAAATACTAAAATCATGCCAAAAGGTGCCATTGGAACAATTATATTCAAAAATCACTGTAGTAAATGATGATGTAAGAAAAATACCATCAGTAGTTACTTGGAGGTTTAGTAAATCAGAGATGTTTTTACCTAAATTTTATTTTATAAAAACTTAAGCATTTTTCATTAATTTCTTTCTTCATACTGTTTTATTATTTTTTTCCTTAATCTAACTCCAATTTTTGTCTTTTCTTCTTCACCTATCTCCATGGGTTTTTCTCGAAAACTTCTTTTTTCATAGCCCCTTTTCTGAATACAGGCATTCTAGTTGGGATTATACAGTTTATTTTCAATTCATACTACTTTGTTCTGTTTTCCCTTCATCCAAAATCAACTGGTGTATTTTTTCTTGAGCTATCTCTATGGTTTTTTCTCAAAATTTCTTCTGTTGTATTCCCTGATCTGAAGACTTTAATTTTAATTATGCCAATACCGTCTGAATTTCCATATTTAGCACATATTCAGAACTTTTTTTATTTTTTTGTGTTGAATTTTGAGATGGAAGATCAGAATAAAACTACAAAGGTGTTATAAAAAGCTTGTGTAAGAGAAATATCATCTTCTTTTCTGTTCCTGTATACATCTGAGATTGAATAATTCTCAGTTATTGCAGGAGTTTATGAGAGAGGAAGGCTATCCATTTCAAAGAATTCTCCTGTAAATTTAGGTACAATAATTCTTGTATGATTGCTTAGGGGGATCAATTAAAAATAAATTTCATGAAATTTTAAACAACTGATCCAATTAATCCTACCTTTCTTGTTCATCATTCTCCAGTTTCACATTGCAAGAAAAATTCCAAGAAGAATTCTATCCTTTAATAAGCTATAAAAATAATATTTCTTAAGTCTTTGGCTATCCTGAACAAGGTCTTACAAAAAAATGGATAAAGACTAGAATAATTTCATGAGTGGAAAAAAAAGATATTTTGTAATTTTTTCCACTGCTTCTTGTGATTTGTGGGGATCTTGTAATAATCAATGTTACTTTTACCAAGATCAACAACTCCTGGCCTAATATGCTTATTCCAGTTGTAATACTAAATGTCTTTGGCTGATTATCAAAATTAAACCAATCTAAAACATAATATAGCCAAATCAAGAATCTTTATTTAAAATTCCACATGATTTTTGAAAGGTAGTTTTGCAAGATTGAGAGAAATTCATGAGCAGATTCATAATTAAAATAGCTAAAGATACTCATCAAATTGATCATCTTTTGTGTTATTCTTCAGATAATAATTCCAAAAAACAAAGATGAATCTAATTGAATATTTGAAGATGATATAAATTTTACTTCTCAAGCCAACTCAGTCAAATCTGTATCTTGAAATTGGAGAAAAATTTGACCTATAAATCTTGCTTGGTTTGAAATTTGAAATTTCATGTTTGAACTTGGTCAACAATCTTTCTGGTCACAAATACCATTGGTATTTTATTTATTCTTTGATTTATTTTTTCAATTTATTTTTTGAATTTCTTTTTTCATGTATTATTTCCCCCCCCCAAGAAGATACTTTGTTTTTGGGGGGGATTTGAAATATTTTAGTAAGTTTGAACCTCCTAACTATCAAGTACATCTCACCTTCAAAGCTCTCCAAAAAATTGAAAAATTGACTTCAACCTCCACCTTTTTTTTAGTTAACCCCTCAGCCACCTCCTCAAACTCAAACTCAAACTCAAAGTTAACCTCAACTGCTTCAAAATCCTCCTGAAACTTTCAAAATATCAGCTCAGCCTCCCACTGACTCCATCTCCACCTGCAAGTCCCCCTTTTTACTGGTTTAATCAAGGTGAGATCTTTAAAATAATATTTTTTTACATGTCCCTGCAGATCATCAATGCATCAGCTTCATTTTTTATTTGCCTCTTGGTATGTCCTTCACCCCCCCTCCTTTCTAATTCCTCAATCCCTTCTCAGTTTATCTGAAAATCATTTTTTAATTGTTTTGAAATCAATGGGAATACTTATTGAATGAAAAATTGAAAATTTATCTGCACTCAATGGGGGGTATCATTTTTATTCTTTATCATATTTTTGAAATAATAACAAGCTGATTTTTATTTTTATTTTTATTTTTTTGGGCTGCTTCATGGTTTTGTTTGGGATTTTTCTAGTTTTATTTTTCGCTTTTCATCAGTTTCATCAGATTTCATTTTTATTTCATTTTTTCTAGGTTAGATTTGTAAATATACCTTTTTTTTTATCTTTTTTAATTCAACTCTATTCTTTCTTTCCCTTTTTTTATTTGTAAAATTAGCTGAAAAGTTTTTCTTTTTTTTGTTGTTGTTTTTCCCCACTTTTTCTGTAAATGCTCCTCTTTTTTTTTTAAAAAAAAAAAAAAACTTTACTTCTTATTTTTATTTCATCAATCATTTGAGCCACTCAAACATCTTTTTTAAAAAATAATTATGGTTTGTAATATTGTAGAAAATAATACTAAAAAACAAAGGGATGGAAATAATTGGAGGAAGGTTTGAAAGAATAGGTATTCATAAATTTCCCTTGAGATAATAGAGGAAGGATTCAAACTTTAAGGGAAAATAATCTGCTCCAATTTATTTTTTTCTGAAATTCAATTTTGTCCTTTCATCCATGATGAAAATCAGGAGCACAGCTTTAAAGAAGAAATGGTGAGTTACAATAAGCTCAGGATTGGTGCAATAATTAAAAATATTCAGGCATGGAAAGGTTTTTTTCTAAAATATAAATCCAATTAAGATTCAATTGTTGCTATTATCAAGTCCATAAATTTGGGGAAGTTTCCTGAACATGACTTGAAAAACAAAAACTTTGTCAAAAATTACCTTCACCAGCTCAAATGCTTTGTAAATCCAGTTGATCATTCTTTAAATTGGGTTGGAATGATGTGTGTAACTGGGTAGAAAAAATATATAAAGACCAAGGTATCATTTGACAAATATATCAAAGAATCTTGTTTTTTCTGTTCTTTAAATGAGCATGAATTCTGAATGATGAAATCTAAAAAAGTTTCCCAGATTTTGGTTGAAAATTTCAAAGTAATTTCTCAGATTAACCTTGAAGAAAAACATTTTGAAGATTAAAAATCATATTCATTCATTCTCATATTTTATATTTGGGCATAAACAGACTCTTTTGAATTTTTCTCACCAAATTAAATTGAAGAAACATGACTTATTTAATGATCCTCATATTTATAAGGGTGAAATTTCATTTTTTTTATTTATTTCTTCTGGTGGTTCCAAAAGAAAAATCAAATTAAAGAAGTTTTTTTGGGGTTTGAAGAAGTTTATTTAATAGGAGGACAATTTTTTTCCCCAGAATTTTTTTTATGATTGATTTTATGTAAATATGTATAGTCAAAAGAAATTTTGGTCAAACAGTAAAAAAAAATTAAATCTGCAGCCAAGGACTCAAAAAACCACACTCCAATTTCTGTTTAAATGCAGCTTAATACGAAAACCAGAAATACCAGCAGAGACTGAAAAATAGCCAAATTTATTCAAGGGAAAGAATTGAAAGCAGAAGCAACAAAAATTGTATATTTGCGGATCTCAAAACTTTTTTAAGAATATCTTTAAAAAAATACAAACAAAATATTCATTTTTTTTCCCCCAAATATGGTAAATCACTAAATTTTCAATCTTAGGATCTGAGATATCTTTATAATTTAATCAATTGGTCAACCACTACTAATACAAGCAAAGGGTAAGGGTAATTGATCCTTTTTTCCTTGTTGAAAAAAATCCTTCTCATTTCCCTCTTTCTGGAACTACCATTCCATTTTTTTCAAATATTTCTCTGCATAAAGTTTTTTTCTATTGAACTATAATCTCAAATCTCTTCTTTTTCACCCAATTTCAAGAATTCCCTCCCATTTTCTCCTTCCAAACTCAATTTTTTCACTTTTCACCCTGATATTTTCCTGGTTTTCAAATTAACTACATCAATTGGCATCAATTCAAATAACATATTTGTTGAATTTCAGGGCCTTTATCCTGAATTTGGTTCTTATTACTCTTTTTTTCTAAAACCAGTAGTTGAGCTGAGTAAGCAAATTTTGATACAACCAAAGTGAGGATGAATGAGACAGAAGATTGATTAAGAACAATGTTAGTATGGCTTGTGAAACAGCAGGATTTTCCCAATCAGGTGAAATCCTACCTGCGGCGCACTTGATTTTAGCTGCGGCAATTTGTACCAATTGGGATAACTCACCATGATGGCAATGTATTTTCTCTCAAGCAACTACATCAAATTGACTACATTTTTTTTTTTTTTTAGTCTGACAGAATTTCAACACCCCCCATGCCTTGAATTGAAGAGCCTACTTTTGAGTCTAATGAGAGAGATTTAGCTGCAGAACTTGGTCAGATAATCAGAAACCAGGTTTTTGCAGGGAACCAATTAGACTACTAATTTCTTGCTTTCATATAGATCTCTGAGATATTTAATTTTGATGTCAAGGTGTTTGATCTTGGATCTCAAACCAAAGTGTTTGATTGTTTCAGTCAGTAACTTATTATAAACATTGAAGATGGTAGTGAGTGAATAAGTAAGCCACAACTCTCAGACTATTTCTGATGTACATAGGCTTTCTTGGTGGGATTTGGCAAGGGAATTGAATTTGGCTTTGGTGGATGACATTTTTATTTTTTCATTTTTAAATCTATTCCAGGAAATGAGGCATTTGAGCCAAAAATACATGTATTTTCTTCTTGATTTCCTTGATTCAAGGTCATCGGCCCAAGTAGTGACACTGAAGTATTTTAGTCTAGAGGAGAATGAGAAGGAGGAAGTACAAAGACAGAGAGATTTTGAGGTGGTTCTGGCCAGGTATTTCCAGTTGTTTATTCCTGGTTTTTTATTCAACTGAGACAGTATTTAAAATGCTGGGTCTATGCCTGGTCAGGTTCTGTAGGAGAGTTGGTTTAGAATTCTGTTAAAGGTTCTTTAGTTTATTTTGAGCTTTCTGAAATGTTCTGCTTCTTCCTTTGTGGCCTTCAGAATTTGGATTCTGGGGTTAAGAGGAGTGAGGTCATGTTTGAATTCTGAGAGCCCAATAATTTTGATTCATTTTTTTATAAGCTTCTTTTGAAAGAGAGATAAGTTGGAGTCTCAGATACTCAAGTCCATCCGTAAGCAAGTGTCTGGACTATGAGCTGAGGAATTGGGGAAGCATTTGAGGAATAGGGCTTCAAATCCTTGGGTTCTTCTGGCCAAAATAATGTTGTCTACGTGAAAGAAGAGAATAGAGTTGGGTTCTTGGTGGATATAAACCCAGGGATTGGATTTGCATGGAGCATATCTGATTTCTTTGAACCAATTGGTGAGAGTGCTGTACCAGTTAGCTGGAACTTTTTTCAGACCATAGAGAGGTTTTTTCAGCTTTAGGAAGGGGGCAGTTCTTGGACAGCCTGGGGGAGTTTTGATGTAGATTTTTTTGTTCAGTGGCGCATATAGGAATGCCGCCTTCATGCAAAACTTTCTGAGTTAGATCTTTCTGCAGATGGATAGTATAAAAAGTGTCAGAAGGGTGTTGAATTTTCAAGTTGGAGAGAAGGTCTTGTCATATTCAATTCCTGAAGATGTTTTGAATCCCTGGATGGATATTCTGGATTTCTTCTTTTCAGGGGAAGAGGCTGTGCCATTCTTGGTCTTGAGGACCATTAAATTTTTCAAATATTACTCTGATATTATGGTTGCATCTACCCATAATTCCAATTTCTTGATGGAATCAAATTTGGTTTTGATGGCTTCCAAACATTTTCCAGGAGTGCTAAGGTATGTTTACTTGATTGGTTTGACTCTTGACAATCTATCTCTGAGATTGTATCATGGAGGATTTGGCTGTCTTTCTGGAGTTGGAGAGTTCTTGGGAACATCTTGTACTTGTTCAGGGTTTTAAAATTTGTCTTCATCATTGTCTGCAACTGATCCTTCACTAAGTCTGTCTTTTATGTTGTCAACCAATTTTTTGGCTTCACTGTCTGAGTCTGAGGGCTTAGTTGTATTTATGAGTTTGCTGAAGGGGTTGAGCTGGTCTGTGTCTTCAAAATAAAGTTCTATGGAGTTATTTTTGTTTTTTCTGTGAGTGAACATGAGGAAGAAATTTTTTTTATCAACAATTTTTCTAGAGTAAAGTAAGATGTGGTATGACCTGAGGTTGTTGTTGAAACCAATCAGGATACCAGTTTCACCTTTAGTTTTGAGCTTCAAGAATTATTTCTTGGGTATAATTAGAAAGAAGAAAGGGTTCCCAATTGGATGGAATTAGTCCAGAAGAAGAATTTTTTATTGAAGAGAGAGTAAGGAGTTTTTTTGTACCTGTGACTGAGTATTTGATTAAGGGTTAGGGTGCTGGACTTGGGGAAAAAGTTCCATAGATTTTTGTTCAGGCACAAGTTGTCAAAGATTGTTCTGAGTGACTTGAGTATGGTTTGGTTGTATGTTTTGGCCATATGGCTTTTCTGAGGAATGCATGGACCAGAGTACCTATTCTTGATGAATTTCTCTTTTCAGAATTCCTTGAAGCTGTCATTCTTGAATTTCTCACCTCTATTAAAGTGTGGAACACTGGGGTAGTATTCAAATCTTTTGGCTTCAAGATCTAGGATGTCAGAGATTGTTTCAAAAGTTTTTTCAATGGATTTGAGGGGGATGGCCAAGCAGTACCTGGAGTGGGTTTCAACCACAGTGAGGATGTATCTATTATTTTTGATTGAGGCTGGGTTGATGGGACCAATGATGTCTAGTTGAAGTTCTTCAAAAGGTCTGCGAGCTAAGTTGCGCTTGCTTTTGAAGGAGGCTTTGGTTATCTTTCCAAAAGCACATGAATCACATATTGTGTCTAGTTTTACTGGTATTTTCAACTTGTTTCTGATTCAATGGTAGCTTACATGTCCCAGGGACTTTTGTAGGAGTTATTCACTGGAGAGGAAAATTTTTTCTTTTGGTCTGTTCAGAGGTATTACAGGCAGGTTTTTCTGATAGTGGCATTTGAGAATGGCTCTTCCTTCCTTGGAAACAGAAAATTTACTGATTTCAAAGACAACTTTGTATTGATCTAGGAGTAGAAAACAGACAGATAGGAGATTTGCAGGCAGATTGGGAACATATAGGACATTATTCAGCCAAATTTCAGAGCTCTCTTTGTTCTTCAAACACACATTTACAGATCCTTTAATATCAGAGGGTGGTGTCTAGATGTTGTTTTCAGGGATCCTAGTTCTTTTTCTGGGAATTTTTTGAAGAGACTGGAGTCTGAGATCATGTGGGAAGTAGAACCTGAATCAAGTATTAGGCAGTTGTCTAGATTTGAATTAAAGTGATGAAGGCAGCTGACAGTGGCATGAGTTTCCCCAGTTGTTGGGCCATTAGGCCTGAGCTCAGGATGGAGGATCCAGAATTTGGAGACTCAGTGTTGGGATAAGGGATTGTGTTTCCCCTTTCTGCATCTGATTTTGCTGGAGCTAGTGGCATGAAGCAAGTTTGTTTCGGTCTTGGCTGAAATCATTGTTTTTCTGTTGTTTAGGAATCTTCTGAGGTGATGAAGAACTAGTTCTGGGTTGATAAGTCTATTGGAGTGGGTGATTGGTTGACTGATGTTTTCTAGGCTTGGTGGTCAATTTTCAAGGATGGTCTATCCTAGGATTTCTTCAGGAATAGGACTCCCCAATTTTTTCAGTTGATTAATAGATTTCTTGATTTGGGCAATAAAATTCTGGATGTCATTCTGATTGAAGGTAATCTGGAGGAATTCCCTGTATAATCTGTATGTTTTTGATGCTTCTGAGGAGGCAAAAAAAATCAGAATTGATGACCAGATACCCTTGGAATCCGCCTTATTCTCATGATGGATGATTTTTGCATGGATTGCAGGGTCAAGCTTGGATAGTAGAATAGTTCTGATGCTGATATTCTTAAAAAAAATCAGATTCTGGCCTGGTGAATTACAAATGTCTCCAATTCCTTGAAGTTCTATAAAATTTTACATCCTTTCTTTCTGGAGCAAGAATTTATTCATGTTCAGGCATTGAATAACTTTGATGGAGGTTTTGAGAATGACATGATTTAAAGCTTTGGACATGGTTTTTCCTGTTTTTTTTTTTTTAAAAGAGTAAGCCTGGTTTGTATGATATTTCAAGAATTCTTCCTTACAGAAGTGCTTGAGCTTTTTATGATACTTTGGAAATGGTGTGTATTTCAACAGTTAATTGTGTTGGATTTCTGGGCTTTGATCCTGAATTTGGTTTTTATTACTCTTTTTTTCTAAAAAAAAATTGACTGAGATGACTAAGCAAGTTTTGATACAAAAAAAGTGAGGGTGGATGAGACAGAAGATTGATTAAGAAAGAGGTAAGCAATAGAGAATTCTGTCTTGAGGTCAAGGCACAAAAGTAAATGAGGAAGATTCATCCTGACTAGACTTGATGGGGGTCTTGAAAAGTGGTAAGGGTCTACTTGATGACTGCTCTGTGGCCTAGGTGGAGACTGGTGGCCTTTGATTGTTGATAATTTACCCTTTTGGGTGTTCAAGTCCTGATCTGAGGCTGTTGGCTGATGTTCTAACTTCCCTCCTATCTTTTTTGATTCTGGAGGTGGGGCTCTTGATTGCTTGCTTGGTTTTGTTGGAAATTGCTTTTCAATCAACTATTCTTTTTGTTTTTGATGGTGTTGGATGTTCTTGAGGGTACCTATCTATCAATGTTTAGCCTGAGGGTAGCTAATAACTGGTTTTTTGGTTTGTTGGTCTTGAAGATGAATGGTTGGAAAGTATCTTGAGGGGATCATTATGTCTGTGCCTGGTTGGAGGCTGAGGTGATTGAGGAGAAAAGGAAATCAAATGGAGGATGGTTCTGGTGACAAAGGAGATTCTATACACATTTGTGCAGGAGTTTAGATTGCACAACCACAGGAGGTTTCCTAATTGGGGTAACTCCTAGCTGAAATGCACTTGATTGTAGCTTTGGCAAGTTGTCCCTATTAGGATGACTCACTGTGGTTAAAATTTAGTCCATTGAATTGACTAATTTATGTTTCTTTTAGTCTGAAAGAATTTAAACATAATTCAAATAACATATTGTCTGTTTTGTTCAATTTTATTAATTGAATTTATCTTGAAAATTATCTCTTCATTTCCTCCTGACCCAGAATTTTGTCTCATCTTTTTTTGGCTTTTTGAGTTAATTTTGATGTAATTGGAGGATTCTTGCTTTCCCTTTCACCTTTCTAAGGAAAATGATAGATAAAAGTATTCACTCCTATTGGAAGGTTAGGTGAGAGGTCCCATTTTCTTAAGATTTCATTTTTTAAGCAAAGAATGAGTCTTTTCATATAAAATCAATTTTAGCTCACTATTCAAGGGAAGAAAGTACATAAACACACAAATTTTAATCTTTTTCAATTAAGAAAAGGATGTTCATCACACCTGTTGGTGATTCTTTTGAATTCCTCCAAGCTGGGAATTGACTGGTCCAAAGAGGCACATTTTTGATGAAAAAAAGCATTCAAATTACTGGTTGAATTTGAGGTAAACTGGATTGAGGCGAGTGGAATAATATTTTATCTCTTATAATCCTCTGTTTAAAATACTTCAAAATGATATTTTTCCTTTCTGTTTTTATCACAGGTTTGGGGACTTTCAACAATCTTTGCAGGTTCAATGGGCTTGAATCTTCAAGAATAAAAATTGAATATTGGGGTTATTTGAGATTTCTTCCCTAATTTATCATTCATTTTATTCTAGAAAGGAAAAATTTAATTAAATTTCTCTACAAGAAATTTAAAACTCTTGGCTCTATAAGCATTGATATGCTAAGTCCAGTGGAGATTGAAAAGGAATGGTATTTTTTTTACTTTTCCCAATTTTTCCTGAAGAGCTCCCTCATCTAATTTGATGAAAAATAAATCTTAAATTTGGTATTTTCATAACTCATTTGCCATCAGGAGATAGCCATAGACCTTAGAAGATGGAGGTTTGTTAACCCTTTTTTATTTTTATAAATAAAGTAATAAGCATATTTTGAGGAAAATTCAAGGCAGTTAACAAGGATTATGTGATATTCTTACTTTATTTGACCGAAATATTTTTAATAAAAAGAAGGAGGAATTTCTGTTTTCAAATTTCTTGGGGAGGTTTTCTTAGTTTTTTTCTGAATCCTTGGTGGATTTTTTGTTGTGATTTATTGAGGGTCCATTTTTATTTATGGGGTTAGAGAAATGAATTTATGAGGTGGGGAATGAAAATTTGAAATGGAAAGATGAAGAGAAATGAAGTGATTTGGTTGAGAGTTGAAGTTAGAAAAGTAAATATGAATAAAAGTCAGTTGATTAGGTGGGGACCAGGAATTATCCATTGAAAAACAAAGAGAAATTAATTATATCCCCATTAAGACATTGTATTTAAGATCTTGAAAAATTTATTTGCTTATTTCAGGCATACCACAGTTTTTTTTTGGTTTTTTTATTGAAGAATATTTCTCCATGAAAAAAAAAACTTTTCATTCTAAATTTTGGAAAAAAAGAAAAATAAATAAATCATTTTCCCAAGATTGGCCATTGAAAATTTCCAAATTTTTAACTCCAATATTCCCAATTTAATTGATGCATACTCCCCTTATTTAATTGAAGTTCCAAAAATTTTGGAGAAGTTCCATCTTTTTATTATTTTAAATTCTAAAAAAGTGCTCCTACTAATTTTGTAGGTTATTCTACTCAAAAAATTAATATAATTATATTCATAATTGAGAATATTTTCTACCATTAGTCAGTTTTATGTACTTAAAATATTTAGGCTCAATGGCTTTTTATTGAAATAAAATCATATATTCATTCATAATTAAATATTTATGGTCCCCTGAGCTCCTCTGCTAATCTTTTGAATTGGAATTTGTGAGAATGATACATGAGGGTGTATTTCTTATCAGACCCTCAAACATTTATTAAAAATTAAAAATTAAAGGGTGTTATATTTTTCATGCCGCCAGCCCTTGATTTTTCATGGTTTTGAAATTGCCACAAAATCTTACAGCTTCCCCAATCCAGGTGGATTTTTGGGTTTTCCAAAAAAAAAAATGAGCACCTAGACGGGAATCTAAAATGTCTGTATACAAAATATGAGAGTTTTTGGCCAATTTAAAGGCCTTCAGAATTACACTCAAAAAATTAAAAAAAGCCTGCTTTACATCTCAAATATTTTTACACTTTTAATTTTTATTATTATTATTTTGGAAGGTCTGAAGGGAAACAAGTTTCCAAATATAATTATTTTAGATTTTAAGCACTTCATTTTCCTGCCAGAAAATGGGATTAACATCAAAAATGAGGAATTCTTTTCATTTCCCCCCCCTTATCTTTCCAAAGATTTTTCCAAATTTTGAGCTTAAACTCTTTTATCGAGTATTTAAAAGGGAACAAAAAAATTATTTGGGGATTTTCAGGATCAATTAATTACCTAAAAATAATTGATGCATCCACAACAATAACAGAAAGTGTCTGTTTTGGGGTACGTTCTGAAGCCATTTCTGATACTATTCTGATTTATTTCATGGAAATTCTTAGTTCATTGTTTTGAAATGGACTTTAAATGAAACAAAAATATATTTCTTTCATATATTTTGGACCTTGATACAGCCCTCAAATGTCTAACCTCAAATCACCATGTTTAGACCCCTTTTTGGGGTAGGTCCCCATTTCTGGGCTCTTATATATGAATAATATGGTATTAAGTATTATTATGAATGATTTTCTGCCTCCTCATTCCTCATAATTTCAATAATAATAATAATAATAATAATAATAATAATAATAATAATAATAATAATAATAATAATAATAATAATAATAATAATAATAATAATAATAATAATAATAATAATAATAATAATAATAATAATAATAATAATAATAATAATAATAATAATAATAATAATAATAATAATAATAATAATAATAATAATAATAATAATAATAATAATAATAATAATAATAATAATAATAATAATAATAATAATAATAATAATAATAATAATAATAATAATAATAATAATAATAATAATAATAATAATAATAATAATAATAATAATAATAATAATAATAATAATAATAATAATAATAATAATAATAATAATAATAATAATAATAATAATAATAATAATAATAATAATAATAATAATAATAATAATAATAATAATAATAATAATAATAATAATAATAATAATAATAATAATAATAATAATAATAATAATAATAATAATAATAATAATAATAATAATAATAATAATAATAATAATAATAATAATAATAATAATAATAATAATAATAATAATAATAATAATAATAATAATAATAATAATAATAATAATAATAATAATAATAATAATAATAATAATAATAATAATAATAATAATAATAATAATAATAATAATAATAATAATAATAATAATAATAATAATAATAATAATAATAATAATAATAATAATAATAATAATAATAATAATAATAATAATAATAATAATAATAATAATAATAATAATAATAATAATAATAAATAATAATAATAATAATAATAATAATAATAATAATAATAATAATAATAATAATAATAATAATAATAATAATAATAATAATAATAATAATAATAATAATAATAATAATAATAATAATAATAATAATAATAATAATAATAATAATAATAATAATAATAATAATAATAATAATAATAATAATAATAATAATAATAATAATAATAATAATAATAATAATAATAATAATAATAATAATAATAATAATAATAATAATAATAATAAATGAAATTTCAAAATTTTTGAGATTTAAAGCAGTTTTTTTTTAATTTTTTGACTGTAATTTTGAAGGCTTTTAAATTGGCCAAAAAATCTCATCTTTCTTTTAAAGAGGTTTTAGATGCCTGTTTTCATGACCAAAACTTGACTCAGTCTCCTCAGCCAGACTCAATCCTCAGTACAATCCACCTTATACCTCAAATCTCCATGCTACACCTCCTGAAGTATCCTCCTGCATTCCCTGCATGTCCAAGACAATCTCCCAGGCTTACACTATCCCTCTCTATGGCTTTTTGCTTCCTCATCTATCCTTCAACTCTATCTGTTATTAGAAGTACATACTGTTAACCCCTAGTACATACTCCTGGATGGACAACCCATACTCCAGTTCAGTACATGCCACACCCTTCTGGACAGGCCCATTACTCAATCTGTCAAGCCAAAGCCTCAAGACCAATATTTCAACATTTAATGCCATGGGGAATCTCAGCCCTAGCACCAGTCATCCCTCCTCAAGAAATCCCTCCAGTTCTCACATATACAAGCCTCTCCTCCCTTCCTGGACTGATTTCCCTCAAGGAATTATTATATTACTTCTTATTGGTTAGTCCCCCTTCCAATAGGTGTCATCTCAGCACAGGAAAGCCAAAAATCCTACCTTACTCATCTCACCTACCCCTTTGGTGTTACTCTTATAGGATTTAAATATCAACCCCCTTCAAAGCCTTACTTCTGTATTCTCCTTCTGCTTATCATTTTTATTACACTAAATATCTCCAATGCAATCTATCTCATCTCTCAATCCTGGGTTCTGTGAGCAGTAGTGCCTGTGCCTTCAGCGCCTTGCACATCTGGGCAGTTGTGACACTTGTCTAGGTGCTCATATTTTTTTTAACCACCCGGCAAAACTGCATGAAATAAAGGATTACTGCATTGTGGTGGTCTTTTATAGACGCAAGTTGGAATTGGCTGCGCGCTCAGCAGTAGAGGCAGGCTCAGCAGAGGCAGCGCGCTAAGCATTGGGTGCAGCTTTGCCGCTGTAAGCCGTTGTAAGACTCCAAACGGTGCTAAGCCGCAGGCAGTTCTGTGGAGGGGAAAGGTGCTGTTGAGACTGCCCTCCTAAGAGTTAAAATAATATTTAAATGTAACCAGAATCAAGGTCCAGGAGCTTGTAAGTAAGGAATCAATGTAAGGGATGAGTTTGGGAATAGTTGGTAGCAATGGAATCAACACTATCTGAGGAAAGATGATGCAGGGAAAGACTTGAACAAAACAAGTCAAAGTTTTGTTCAGAGTTCAATGAAACAAGGCAGTTGTAAGTAAAAACACCTACAAGCTAATAACTCTGGTTGGCGGCAGAAGATTAGGAAAGATTAACTCAATCCCAACCAACCTCCAGGTGCTCAATGAACCTTCCCAACTCTCCGCAATCAAGTGCTTGAAGGGTACCAGATAACGGTGTCTGAACAAAACAAAAGCAATTTTTTTATGGAGCTCTAGAAGCAAAGCAATAACAGATTCAAACAAGAATGAACCAAAAATTCTCAAGTAACTCAAGAGTAGAATGGCAGAATTCAACTTTTAAAGAATAAAGGGAGGTCTAACACTCCAGGTTTCAAGCTTAAAGAAACCTCTCAGTCAAATGTGACTGGATCCCGAAACATGATCAGGGAAAGATCAGACCAGTATGGTCAGAAAAAGGGATCAAGAGTGGTATAATACACTCAAGAATTCCAGCAGATGGAATTCTCTTCAACCAGAAAGGCTATGGTTGGTGATAAGGATCAAGGTCACAGATGGATGGATCAAGGTTTTGAGTATGGAGGCTCAAACGATCAAGGGTCAATCAACAGATATACCCAGGATAAAGGTTGCAGATGAAGGGGAAGAGGCCCTCCGGAATGATCAGATCATTTATTACTATGTGAGATGGATCATATGAGATGATGCAAAAAGGCAGGGGAGAGCGCCTCCTTTTATAGACAAGAGGTCTGTAGACTATTTACAAGAGATATTCACAAATGAGAGCAGAATTTTTTTTTTCATGGATGAAGTATTGGCAACAGGAACCGCCTGAAATGGAAAAAAAAGCATAAGGAAAGCGTGAAGAGGAAACGGAAACCTGCCTGCGTCAAGGACAACGACGGCGGTGGATGAAGGGTTGCAACAGTTTTGACCTGCCACAACTGCGGTTGGTCCAGGGGATTGTTGAAGGTGGTGCAAACTCAAGGACGACTGCAAGCAAATGCTTGCCGTCATTGGTTGGTGGCAGTGCAAAGATTGCAACGGCCACAAAGGAAAATTGTTGGTTTGCGGGCATCAGCAATTAATTGGGAAGAGCTGAGTTAGAGCAAGGTGATGAAGGCCGTTGCAAGAAGCAAAGGCGTCATAGGTTTTTACATTGACATTAGGTTGATGCGAGGTTATTGATGGCAAGGATGGGGATGAGATTGGTCATGGGAATGACGGATTGGGTCAGGTGAAGCCAATTGTTCCGGTGACTGATCTCATACAGTGATCAGATGGGTGATGGGGGCTTGTCATGGGGTCTCCAAAAACCGCAAGCAACGCTTGAGGTCATTGGTCAATGGCAGCAAGGTTGGAAGGAATGATGCTGGACGCATGAATGATCAAGATTCAATGACCAATGAGTTTGTGAGATCCCTGGAGAGGGATGATTGGATGGAGGTGATGGGTTGAGGAGGGGATGGCCGCCCTTGCGTGCTTGGCCAAAAAATTTGAGTAAAGCGCGTGCAAGAGGAGGATTTGAACAGAGGAGGCAGGCATTGGATGACCAAGGAGGGCCTGCCTAGACCGCTAGGACAGGGAACAGCTGATAGAGTGGGAAATGAGTGGGTACCCATAGAAACACAAGAGATAATAATAATTTTTTTTTTGTTGATTGATGACTGATGGATATAAAAAAATCATAAAAAAAATTTAAAATTTCTGCAGTGGTCCCAAGGTGCCCAGATTCTGTCACCACATCTCTCCCCATCTTAAAGAATGTCCCTAGTCTGCACCCAAGTTTGATGACAGATATAAGAAGGAAAAAAAGATGATTGAAACCAGAGAAAGGCCATTTGACCTTGAGAGGGTTTGAAGAGTTGGAAAATATCTTTATCCCTCCAAAAGAGCCCTAGAAGCGACAGAGATAAAACACAGGAGGTGTCCCAGGTGCTCATGTATGTGACATGCAGTAGAGTTTACCACAAAAGTGCAGCAAATAACCCTTGTGGTGCACGATTGGGAGGAATTACTTCTGAGATAAGTTGCCTCCACAACAATGAAACTTCTTGACTTGATGAGCAGAGAACCTTCTGGCCAGTTGAGTACCATCCAGCTCCTCCAAAAAATAAGATCCACCTCTAACTTGGTGAACCACCCAATAAGAACCATTCCAACAATTTGAGAAAAGCTTGTCCCACTGGGTCTCCAAAGATTCAGTTATAAGCTTAAACTAGATCACCAGGGTTCAAGGAGTCCCTGATTTGATTGGAGTGCTTTTCCTCCCAATACTGGACTGATTTTTCTCTGGACTCCATCATCTTCTGATAAGTTTCATCACAAACATCTTCAATTTGATCCAGTTGCTTGGATCTAGCAACTAATAGATCAGTAGTTAAGGACACCTTGTCCCAAGGGATACCCAAGAAATATTCCATTTCCAGATCCAAAGGAAGAACTGCTCTTTTACCAAAAAGAAAATTTCAAAAGGTGAGTAGACAGTAGTCCTTTTGGTTGAAATTCAGTCAGAGAAGAGAACAAGAGGAAGGGATTTGCAACAATTCTTGCCACTTTCTCCAGCAAGCTTAACAAGTGCAGCCTTCAAAGGAGCATGGCCTTGTTCCACCATGCCTTGTAATTCAGGATAATAAGGAGTAGTAACTCTATGTTGTCCAGGAAGAGATTGGATCATTTCAGAAAGTTTGCCACTAAATTTGGAGCCACCATCAGTAGAGTAAGATTGAGCCAGGCCATAAAGCATCATCCAGATCTCATAGAGGAAAGCTGCCACTGATTCAGAGCTAAGATTCTTAAGAAATTTTGCTTCAACCCATCCAGAAAAATCATCTCTAGCCACAATGAGGTACTTAGCACCACCTGCCTTAATATGAACCACATTCATAGCAATCCTTCCATAGACAGTGGACTCCCCGGTTGGATAACAAATTTCTGCTGGATGCCTAAGATCATGTTTTTGACAAACTTCACAAGTCTTGCACCATTGAGAGACGGATTTCTTCAGAATTGTTTGGATAATCTTTGATAAGTTTTGGTTTCCCCACAATGACCAAGACCTTCATGGAGACTTTCAAGGATAGAATCTTGTTTAAAAGGGATAGTAACAACAATAAGAGCACAAGGGCTTCCTCTTTTCATAAGCATAGAACTTTGGACAAAGAAATTAGAGGACTTTCTTTTAAGAGATCGAAATTCTTTAGCAGAGAGATCAGAAGGTTTTTGAAGAGTTAAAAGTTACTGCGCTAGTTTAAGCCAGAAACCTTGTTGAAAGCCAGAATAGTCTTGAGAAGAGAAAGAGAAGACAGGTTGGATTAAAGTTTCTTCTTCATCAAAATAAGTTTGAACATCAGATTAATTGTCTCCAAGAGGTCATTGAGATAAACCATCAGGAATAGTGAAAGATTTCCCAGGCCTGTGAAAAATATAAAAATAAAAAAGCTGGATAAAGGCCACCCAAAGAGTCATAGGAGCATTGATCATTTCAATGATGGATCAAGAATTGACTTGTAGTTCAAAATGTTGGCCCCAGAGAATGGTTTGAAGTTTCTTCATCATTTGAGCCACACCACAAAGTTCCAATTTGGGCTCAGAGTACCTAGACTCTACAGCTGAAAATAGCAAAGATCCATAAAGAGCAGGACGGTCCCAACCATTTTAATCTTCCTGGGTAATAAAAGCCCCAACAGATTGATAACTAGAATTGACAGCCAGCTTGATCATGCCAGCCCCAGGTCCATAAGTGATATTTTTCAAAACTATATCTTTACCAACCATCATTTTGAGAAACTGAAAAGCATGTTCAAAATCTTGGGTAAAAATCCACTCAGCATATTTCCTGGTTAGAGGATTTAAGGGTTCACATATTTTTGATAAGGATAGGATAAAGATTCTAACATAAGTGACAACACCTAGGAAGCCCCTAACTTCAGTGGGATTGATTTGAGTAGGCCAAGAGATGATCTTGTTGACTTTGGCTGGTGCCATCCTTCTTCCTTCCTTGCAGACCACATGACCAACAATTTCCAGAGAAGGGACACAAGCAGCCATTCTGGATCCAGAGACAGTAAGGCCAGATTCCTCAATTTGAAACAAAATCCTTTCCAAAGTAGTAGCATATTCCCAGATAAAACACCAAATTCCTGAATTCCAAGGTAAGAGCTCATTATCATAGGCAGAAACTGGACCTTTAATTCCACCATTGTCAATAAAGATGCCAGCATGATCAGGTATTTCATCCTGGAGGATCCACATAATCTGAGCCTGATAGACTGCAACCAAATTGGTGGCACATTGAGGCAATTGAGTAAGTTGAAATTGACCAAGAGGAGTATCAAAATTAGTGAGAGGGCAAGAAATAGGATGTAAGAATTTTTTGTCATAGCCACCCATAATGTCCCCTAGACCATAGCAAGCCCTCCCATAGAAATATTCAACAAATTCTTCTGTAGCAAGGGGGAATACCAGAGTCTCTAATAGTTACTTTATTAAGAGGTTGGAGATCATGAGCTATTTTAAGTTTACCATTACTCTTGAGGACACAGAAGACAGGGCTGAAATAACTAGAAGTTGACTGCTCATATAGGCCAGTACAAACTTGTTCTTGGACCAACTTGATGAATTTGTCAACTTTAGCAGCAGGGATAGGGATCTTCTTCTTTTGCCAAGGATCATGTTCAACTACAGATTGGAAGAATTGTGCTTGAGCTTTGTCCACTGAACCAATCTGATTGTTTTGGATAAGATAGTTTTGGATAGAATACCCACACTTCTGAAAAGATTGGTAGTCAGAGGTTGAAGAGACACCACCATTTGAGATCCATTGAGAGACAAGAGCATCCAAGTCCTGTAAAGTAAACCAAGATACATCTATTTTACCCCAATATGCCAACATTGCCTCCCTCAGAAGCAACCAGTCATGGGATTCAAATCCTTCAAAAACTCAATTACTTCCATAACTTCATCAGAGGGGATAAAGAATTTTAACTGATAGGCTGTATTGTATTTGCTTGCTCCATCCACTTCAGCAGCCATCATGTGAGAGTCCAAGAACCATTTGACATTTACCCCATTGAAACCTAAGTTCTTGTTCTGAGGTTTGATCTTGACCATCTTTGGTTGAGCCGAGGTTGCTGGAGTACCAGTAGATGCCATTTTGAATAACAGAATTCCTAGAGGATCCAAAGAGCAGGTTTCCAAAGTGGCTCACAAGTGTGGCAGGATTAGGGTTTCACCAAAAACAACAATTAACTTGCGCGGATGGTGCACAAATTGGGAGGACTTACTTCTAGGATAAGTTGCCTCCACGGATCAGATCTGAGAAGAGAGATAGAAAAGAAAAAAAAGAAAAAGATTGGATTTTGAATTTTGATTCTAAGCATTGATGTTGGGACTGTAAATCCCAAGGTTTCTGGTTTGATCCCGGCCCGGGGTACCAAGTTTAAGACTCCAAACGGCACTAAGCTGCAGGAAGTTCTGTGGAGGAGAAAGGCGCTGTTTAGGCTGCCCTCCTAAGAGTTACAATAAGATTTAAATGTAACCAGAATTGAGGCCCAGGAAATTGTAAGTAAGGAATAAATGTAAGGATTGAGTTTGGGAATATTTGGTAGCAATGGAATCAAAACTATCTGAGGCAAGATGGTGCAGGGGAAAGACTTGAAAAAAATAAGTCAAAGTTTTGTTCAGAGTTCAATGGAACAACAAAGTTGTAAGTAACAAAACCCACAAGCTAATAACTCTGTTCATTGGCAGAAGATTAGGAAAGATCAACTCAATCCCAAAAAAACTCCAGGTTCTCAATGAACCTGCCCAACTCTCTGCAATCAAGTGCTTGAAGGGTACCAGATAACTGTGGGTGGCTGAAAAAAAAAAATAAATTTGTTTATGAAGCTCTAGAAGCAAAGCAATAACAGATTCAAACAAGAATGAACCAAAACTTCTCAAGTAACTCAAGAGTAGCATGGAGGAATTCAACTTTTAAATAATAAAGGGAGGTCTAACACTCCAGATTTCAAGCTTAAAGAAACCCCTCAGTCAAACGTGACTGGATCCAGAAAGATGATCAGGGAAAGATCAGACCAGTATGGTCAGAAAAAGGGATCAAGAGTGGTATAATACACTCAAGAATTCCAGCAGATGGAATTCTCTTCAACCAGCAAGGCTATGGTTGGTGATAAGGATCAAGGTCACAGATGGACGGATCAAGGTTTTGAGTATGAAGGCTCAAAGGATCAAGGGGCAATCAACAGATATACCCAGGAGAAAGGTTGCAGATGAAGGTGAAGAGGCCCTGCGGAATGATCAGATCATTTATTACTATGTGAGATGGATCATATGAGATTATGCAAAAAGGCAGGGGAGAGCCCCTCCTTTTATAGACAAGAGGTCTTTAGACTATTTACAAGAGATATTTACAAATGAGAGCGGAATTTTTTTTTGTGGATGAATTATTGGCAACAGGAACTGCCTGACATGGAAAAAAAACATAAGGAAAGCGTGTAGAGGAAATGCAAACCTTCCTGATCAAGGAAAACGGCGGTGGTGGATGAAGGGTTGCAATGGGTTTGACTGGCCCCAACCGCGGTTGGCGGGGTGGATTGTTCCAGGTGGTGCATACACACCAATGGCTGCAAGAAAACGCTTGCAGTCATTGGTTGGTGGCAGTGCAAAGATTGCAACGGCTGCAAACAATGATTTTGGTTAGCGGGCTTCAGAGATGAATTGGGCGGAGATGAGGTAGAGCAAGGTGATGATGGCTTTTGCAAGAAGCAATGGCGTCACTGGTGTTGACCTTGAAATTAGGTTGATGCAAGGTTATTGACGGCAATGATGGGGATGATATTGGCCATGTGAATGACCAATTGGGTCAGGTGACGTGGATTGTTCCTGTGACCAATCTCATACGGTGATCAGATGGGTGATGGGGGCTTGTCAAGGGGTCTCTGACAACCGCAAGGAATTCTTGCGGTCATTGGTTGATGGTGGCAAAGTTGGAAGGAATAATGCTGGACGGATGACTGATTGAGATTCAATTACCAATGAGTTTGTGCAATCTTCATAGGGGGATGATTGGATGGAGGTGATGGGTTGAGGAGGGGATGGCCGCCCGCCCGCACTTGGCCAAAAAATCTGGGTAAAGCACGTGCAAGAAGGGGATTTGAACAGATCAGGCAGGCTTTTGATGACCAAGGAGGGCCTGCCTAGAGCGCTAGGACAGGGAAGAGATGAGAGAGTGGGAAATGAGTGGGTACCCATAGAAACACAAGAGATAATAATATTTTTTTTTGATTCATGACTGATGGATATAAAAAAAATCATAAAAAAATTTTAAAACTTCTGCAGTGGTCCCAAGGTGTCCAGATTTGGTCACCACACTGTGCTGCAGTCTCAGAAGCAGTCAAATTGGTCTCAGCATCTGGAGATGCAGGGTGGATTGGATTGGATTGGACAAATTGCAAGGATGTATCTTGGATATCTGGAAAGGCGCATTGGGCGGATGCGGAAATGCCCAGGGGGCTTGGAGTTGGGAGAGGCGCAAGGGCTGCATCATGAGAAGGAAAAACTGGGTGGACGTAATGGCAGGCAGGCAATACAGATGGATATGGGGTATGGGATGGGGTTGGAAGGATAGAGTTGGACTAGGGCTCTGTACTTAGGGGTTGTATTTCATTATTCTTGTTTGCTTGCGGTTGTACCTAGGTTAGGGTTGAGGGGAAGGCTACTTAAACTGCACCATCAACCCAGATGTGGAGGACATGATATATCATTGGATCATCATAGGTTTTGGAAGATCTTAACTCTCATCTCTCTATCTCTCAGTTGAAGGGTGAACAGTTGCACTCAGGGTTTACAGATGCAAGGGATCAATAACTACTGACCTTTGGAGCCATCAAAGGAGAATTCCTCTTCTGAATGCCACAGCATGGATGGGGATGTTTCAAGACTTTGTGGCAACATCAAAACTATGCAAAATCAAGGGTTGAGGGCATGAAAAATATAAAACCCAAATTGAAAAATTCAAAATTGAAAATTCAAAATTCAAAATTCAAAATCCAAAATCCAAAATTATAATTTCAAAATTAAGAATAAAAATTCACAATGAAAAATTGACAATTAAATATTAGAAATTCTAAATTAAATTTGGAAAATAAAAATCAAAAATCAAAAAAACTGCAATTGTTTTTCAATTCTTCCAAAGGGATTTCTCAATTATGGTATATTTTTGATAGATTAAACACTTCTTGGATCAACATTTTCCTTTTTAATTTTTCTTCTCACCCAATGAAGTCCTCAAAACCTTATTTCATTCAAAAAAACTGCAAATGGTTTAAACCATGTGGAATTTTCAAAATTAATCTAAATTTATTCTGAATTTTTGAGAAGAATAGGGAAAAAGTAGATGGTGGGATTTTGCAATATCAAGGAGCTAGAATGCTAGTGTGGTACAAATTTAGAAAGATAAGAAAACACACAAGTTACAATACATAAAATATTGAAAAAAAATATTTGAAAACAGGAACCAACAGTATAACCTGATGGAGAATTGATTCTGATAAAAAAAGAGGAATAAATCTTGGTTCAGCGCAAGTATAATCCCTGAAAATGGGTAAATTTATGCTTCAGTACTGTTAACTAAATCACAATGGCTTGTGGAAGATTGAGGCTTTAATATTCCCTCTTGGAATATATTTTTATATCTCTGAGAAGATTAGGAGATAAATAGAATCTTTATTTAACTGAAGCATATCTTTTATTATAAGACTAGGTATTTTACTAAGGCTGAACTAAATTAATCTTTTTAGAATAGTTTATTTTAACTTGGAAGGAAACATCAAAACTTCAGATTTTGACTGAGTTTGATTATAATAAAATTTCAGAGGGCATATTAAAGGAATATTTTTCTTATGGGTTGATATCCCTGAGTATTTATAGTATTCCTTTGGGGTTTATTGAAGTTTTTTATTGTCTGAGGTGTTATATAATACTTGAATAATATATTTTTTTCTGAGATTTTCTTATCCATTGGAACAATTTGAGTTCTTGAATTCCATAAATATTTGATTTTGGAACTTCAAATTCCTGATTTTCTATTGGTGGGATTATCTATTGAATTTTCAGATTCTTGATTGAATTTATTGTTTTTTCAAGTTTTTTTTCAAAAAAAACAATTCTTCAATGATCACTTGAGTATGAGTTAGAAAGAAAAATTAAGTGACCATTGACACCTAGAAAACCATTGAACTCCCTCATCAAAGAACAAAAAGAAACCTCTTTCCATCCAAATGCACACCAAAATCCTTGGTCTTTCTTTTCATCTGAAAATTCTGCACTACTCTTTGTGCTCTTCCTCAAAATCTGATTTTCTATCACCTCTTCCCACAAAAACTCTCTGCTTCTGCCTGAGTAATCTTCAATTCAAGTTTATTCATGAGCCTATCATGGTATCTTCAGTAAATACATACTCCACCTTGAAATAATCCCTTGCAAATATTCCAGCTTCTTCAAAACACAATCTAGTTTAAATATTTATCCTATTGCACAAATAACAATAATTTTCCCTCCAGGAATTTTTTAATTCAGCTTTTAAAATCTAGCCATTCCCTTTTATATTAGTGAAATTTAGCATCCTTTTCAAATCACATGTAGATGGTACATCCCTCTTGTATAAAGGTATTGAATATTCCTGCAGTCACATTCATTCTCTGGATATCCAATTTTCATATTCAATTCTGATTTTTAAATCTTCCCCTTGTATGGCTATTCAAAGACCCTTCTCTTTCTTTCCATTTGTTATTCCTTAGAAATCAATTATTTTTTAGTCTTATATTTTGAAAGTCTTCCTACCTTGACTACTTTCCAAAATTTCACACTGAAATTCCATTCTGCGTAGTATTTTTTGAGCACAGGCCCATCCTGAACACCTGATAATTTCTCAAATCATCCCCCAGCTTCCTTAAAGAAACTCCTAGCTTCCTTAAGCCTTCCTTTGCTCTTGATTTAATTTTAGTGTGCACCCGCAAAGTGGTACAGCTTTTTCTAGTGACAGTATAATTCATTTATCTGTAGTTAATAGTTCTGCTCCTATTATTGATTGATTTCAACTCCAAAGATGGCTCTTTTTCATAATACCTCTCCTTGTAGATAAAATTCTTGCACCAGAGAAACCCAAGGAAGACTTATTCCGTCTACCAGTACTTCCCACACTCCTAGAGCTGATCCCCAAGTTATTTTGGCCTCTCATGCCAACCTTGTGTCAATCAATGTTAGTCTTTGTGTTCAAGCTCATCCTTCTTTCTCTTGTGCTGCATATTTGTTTTATAATAGTTCCAAAGGCTCCTCTTCTAAGGCTTATTTTATGGTTGCACCTAAACCTCTTGCCCAGGGAAGCTCAAGCAACCCTCAGGATCTCATAGCTTCCTTCCTCTTGAATTTCAGTGACATAGTGACCCAAAAAAATAATAATATTGTTCCTAATTTCAAAACACCTGGCATAAAGCAAACCAATATATTTAATTGCAAACATCCTTGTAAAGTTAGGCCTTTCATCCAAACCTGTAAACCCCTATTCTACACCAATCCTTCTTCCATTGAAATTGATTGAAAAAAACATTTTTATTCTGCAACTTCCCTTTCAGGTAAAGCCAGAATCTGCTTTGAAAATTATTTTAAAGAGCTGGTTTAAATTCAAAGAACAGCTATTCACCCTGTTTTGAAAATTCCAAAAAAGATTCACTTCATAAACCAAGTTAGACCTATTTACGGTGAAGTACACTGACTGCACCTTGGATTTTATCTCCCAATTTTTCTCTCTCCAATCTCAAATAAACTTGAACAAACCTCCCCTGATTCATATTTTTGCTAAATTTTTTGATCCTAAAATTGTAAATTCTCTCTTTCTCTAAAGAAAACCAATCACCAAAATTTCCAAGCTCATAAATTTTACCATTTTTATAAACCATTCTCACCAGGAAAAATCTCAGTGAGTATTCCTGAATGAAAAGAAGAAGAAAACCTTGAAGCAAGCTAAATACAAATCCTCCAGCTCAAAGCAAGAATAAAATCATTGACCCAAAAAGAAGCAAAACTTCAACCAACCCTCAAAGACTCTACTGTCACATCTCAAAGCAGTTCTTGACAATTTATTCCTCAAATGAAACAAAGAAATTCACAGGTAAAAGGAGCTTTTATGTATTTATTAGGGCGTATCAGAGTTAAACAAACCCGCCATTTCTTAATGGCAGGGTTCAAACCAAATCCACCATTTCAAACCCGCCATTAAAAATCAAAAAAACCCACTTATTTCACATCAGATGTGTCAGAGTTACCCAGAAATAAGTGGTTTTTTTCAAATAAAGTATTTAAAGGCTTTCACCACCTGTCCATGTCATCCACCCCTGGCTTCCCATCTCCTTCTACCTCTGACCTCATTGCAAATTTTTTTACCTCCAGCCTCATCATAAAAGATTCATTACTCTCATCACTTGATAACTCTCATCATCACTCTCATCAATTTATCACCCTCATCACTTGATCACTCACCACTTTATTGCTCTCATTGCTTCATTGCTCTCATCACTCTACCTCCAAAAAAAACTGGTACCTCCAACCTCATCCAAAGAATCCAATCATTGTTTTATTGCTCTTGTCACTTTATGGCTCTCATAACTTCATATCTCTCATCACTTTATCTTGCTTGTCACTTGATCCCTCTCATCACCTTATCACCCTTACTCTTTCCAAATGGCCCCACAGAAAACCTCCCGCCGCAAGTGCACACAAAATTTCAACACACCAAAGCAAACATTGCCAAGGAACTCCACACCAAAAAATTCTCCCCCATCAGCTTCCAAGGGCTCAGGCTCATCCATTCCAGAATGGCCAAAAACTCAAGCCAATGGGGCCTCCCACATTGCCTTTAAACACTAGTGACAACTTTCAGACTCAAAACTCCTCTGCCAAGGGTAAGCAAAAGGCCTCCAATTCCATCAATATGAACCCCAAAATTCATCAAAAGAGGAGAAAAACTTCTGGTGTTTCAGGATTTGAATGAATCATGGAGAAGCAAGATTCATGTAAGTCCATTTGTTGAATATTCTTGCTTTCAAAATCATGCTGATTGCTTTTCCCCTGCAAAAACAGTCAAATCACAAATTGAATCCAAAAAACTTGAGTTTGAAAAACAAAAGTAGGATTTTCAACTGGCCGCGGATGTTCAAAAGCAGAAAGCTGAGAGTTTGGATCATCAAAAAAATGGGATGCAGAGTGGAAGTTGAAACAGGCTGAGCTAGAGTTTCAAAAAGAGGAAAAGGAGAAGGATCAACAGCAAGCACAACTGGAAAAGGAGAGGGAACAACTTGCAACCAAAAATAAGGATAAGGTATTGGTAGCCTTGGCTTGCATTGGTAGCAGTAGAACAGTAGATGAAATACAGAAGATAACTCAAATTCTGGGCTTGTAAATATATTTGCATGGTTGAAAGAAAAACAAACTTGGTGATCAGATCAATTGAGGACAATTACTTTTCCACTGTGGAAGAAATGGAACTGTTTGATTGTTTGCTTTGCTTGCTCAAACTCTTCCTGGGTGGGTTTTTGAATATTATTTTTCTTTTTGGTAACAATTGATGGGTACAGATCCAAAGGACGCAGTTTCCGACCAGAACAGACCACCTTTTCATTAATACCTTCCTCAGCAACCTCCAAAGATATTTTGCAATCTATCATTTGAATCCTCTTTTGGTGACGGGCCCTATTATTCCCACCTTTCATTATTTTGGTCAATCCATCTCCTTCTATCTTGATCCCTCCCATCCATATACTCTGATTGGGGTGAGGAACAATATGGGATTCAATTTTTTGTGTAACATTTTGAGGGGGGTGGGAGAAGAACTTCCTATTTTATGGAGTTGGTTGGACCATCATAGATTGAAATAATCACACTGAGGTTCAATAATGCTTTGTGTAATGTTGGTGGTATGAACAAATCAACAGGGGTGGCTCCAAGTGCCTCAGATAATCCACAGAGAGTGATTTCAAGAGTTGATAGAAAACCTCATACAATTGACTAGTCAGTCTAGCAATGATCAATCCATCAAGAAAAAAAATAATTTAGTACTCATCCAAGTTGATTGCTATAATGTTAATGAGAAAAGAAAATGTCTCAAACACTCAACTTGCTCAAAGTTTCTGTCAACTTTGCGTTGGGTCTGATTGTACTGGCCATTGTAAGATAGTAAAACTCTAGCAGATTGTCTAATTGGCAGGCTATCAAACTGCCTTATTGACTATTAATGGTCTGCTGGAATCTCAATTTTAAAGTTCAAATACATCCTTCAAGATCTTAATTGACTAATTTCCTCACTAACTGTTGATCACTAATCAATTTTGGTGACCCTAGTGCATGGTACCATTTCCCCTACCAATACACTGATGCAATGCACAATGTTAGGATGTCTGTTGAATTGATCATGAGAAGAACAGCACTCTACCCATGAGCTTGGAATACAATCAAAAAAGCTCTGCGCTAGAAGCCTAACAAAGGTCTCTTAATAATCCCAGCTCCTTAATGTCCGAGTCCATCAAGCAACCGCAAAGATTTCAGATGGAAACTCAAAAGTTGCGGTATTGGCCCATGTAAACATCTTTGAAGCTGCCGCTTCCCACTTTGTGATCCCGGGTCTGAGGATTGGACAAGGAAAGAAAGGTTAGAAGAATGAAATAGGTCTGGGGGAGTTGTGGTTGACAGGTCCAATGAGGATGCAAAAGAGTTAAATGAACTAATTTCTTGGGAGGAATCTCCTTGTCCAATAGCTTCAATTCTTCCAAATCCAACAGGAAATCAAAGTCTTTGGGGGGAGTTTGATGAGGACATTTGTGCTTGGCTTCCTTTTCCCTCCTCACCTTCATTTTTGGTGGAAGTGGGAGGTGAGGGGGATGAGGAGTACTTCATGACAATGGTGCCATTGGGCACTGCAACGGACGTTTGGGGCGTCTTGGCACCCCTCATTGTCCAAGGTTCTGTAATCAACATTGGTCCTTCCCCCCAATGTTAATGCTCAACATGCTCAGCTTGCTGATTAGAAAAATCAAGGGGATCTTGGTGCCCACAAGACAAATACTGCGGTGTTTTTTATTCTGGGCTGGATCATTTAGCAAGGGTATCATTGGAGGAGGTCTGATGGCCATCTTGTTTGTCATCCCTTTGATAGGTTGAATTGATTCAATCTACAAATTCCCAATGATGAGTTGTTTTGTCATCTCAGCCAAACCAAGCTCATGTTTGGAAATTGATTTATAACTTTTGTTTGGGTTGGATTTCTGGTGCCTCTGAGCTCTTATTTTCCTCTTCCAATGCCTGGGGTTGATGATGATGAGTGAGCAGTTTTCAAGGAGTCAATCAGAGAGGATGAGTTGGTAGGGGTGTGTATGTGGATTGAGGTTGATGATTGAAGGAGTGGTTGTTGAGGACTGATTGAAGAGGTTGATGATGGTAGATAGATAAGAATTCAGTGAGTTTATGGAGGTCAAGATGAGAGAAGAAGTGAGTGGTGAGGGAGTACTTACAATTGAGTTGAGATTGAGATCAAGTTTGGATGGATGAGCTGATTGAGTTGGGATTGAATGGAAGAGATGATGAGTTCAAGTTGAGGATGACAAGAGCCCATGGACTGGTATGGATTTTCTGATGCGGATGGTTTTTTCAGATGTGATGGATGGTGGATGGATGATGATGCATAAATGGCGGGTTTAATGGCGGGTTTGATGTTTGAAATCCGCCATTTTCATGAAACCTGCCATTTTAAAATACACCAGTTAGGGGGTATGTGTATTTCAGAAACCCGCCATTCAAAATGGTGGGTTTCTAATGGCGGGTTTGCTAACTCTGGTAAGCCCTATTTTGGGTGAAAACATTCTCTGAAAAATTGTAAGAAGCATAAGGAAAAGGAGGAAAATTCAAAAAAATAAATTTTAGTTCTCTTATGTGAAAAGAAAGCTACTCTATTTTCCCAGGAAAAAAATTTTAATTTTAGTTCTCTTATTTAAAAAGAAAGCTACTCTATTTTAATAGAAAAACATTTGATTTGTCATTCTTATATGTGAAAAGAAAGCTACTCTATTTTCCTAGAAAAAAAATTTCCCTCAATGAATTCTACAATCCCCAAAACTGCATGAGATTCCCAATATTATCTTCAGAGAACCCTTTTCCCTATTTTTTTCCTCTCAATGAATTGGCATCTCCCTCTTTGATTTGTCATTCATTTGCTGAAAAAAATAATTCAGTTTCTTTCAAATTACCATCCCTTTTGATTTCCTGGGTAACCTCTAATACCATTCTCACTTCTGTTAAAGTTTTCTGTCAATTTATTTCCCACTTTCCCAGTCTTCAAATGGGAACCCCTGATTTCGGATGTTCCTAGAATGGAAGAAATAATTCTATGCCTTGATTTTCTTTTTTTTTGGAACCCTTATTTTTATTTTTTCAAGAGCCTCATCAATCCCCCATCCACCTAGAGATAAAATCTCCTTTTCCCTGTTCCTGTCAGACCATGTTATTCTAGATAGAATTTATGTTACAGATTTTCTGCAGGTCTCTGTTCTCCCCAACTTTTCTTTGAATTTTTTCTGGAAAATTCTAGTAAATTTGAATACTCCCTTGCATCAGGTTTGTCCCCTGTGGGATATTTTATTCTTTCTGCATTCAAATTTGAAAATAAAAAGAAAATTTACCTTGATGAATTCAAAAAAGACAAATAATATCTAGAAAAGATTAAAACATCACATCCTACCCCTTATCATGATAATCGTGATTTCTCTTCTGAAAGAATGAATGATGAAATTCTGTTTTCAAGAACATAAAATAATACATTAGAATTTAATGGGGATCCTCATCCAAAGGGCCTTTTTTAACCTCTTTTGCACCAGAAATCTGACGCATTGCAAAAATACATCAAAAAGTATTTATCTGAAGTTTTTATTTGACCCATTAACTCCTCAAAAAATATTCAATCAATTTTTTTCCAAAAGAAAAATGGGAGTATTTGCTTATGCATTCACTATAATCATCTCACTAAAATACTGTGTAAATATGCCTTCCCCATTTTTGCTATGGGGCACCTTCCCAACCTTTTCCATGCTGAAAAGTTTTTTAGAAAGATTGATCTTCAAGAAGCCTACAACTTGAGTTGAATTTCTCAGGTTCATTAATGGCTCACAATGAAAAGGACCAGTTTTGGAAGCAATGAGTATCCTTTGATTCCTTTGAGCCTCTGAAATGCTCCCTCAAAATTCTACTATTTTTTTCAATGATAACTTTTCTGAACTTTTTGAGACATAAATGTTTTCATATCTTTACAATATTCTTGATTTTCACCCATCCTTAGAGACAAAAATAGAGAATTTTTGAACAATTCTTCATATCTTATTCAAGAAAATATTATATTTTTAGGATTAAAAATTTGATCTCCACATTAACTTTCTCTTTCATTGGATATTTTTTTTCCTCTGAAAGTTTAAATATTGATTTGTTAAAGGTCTCAAAGATTCTGAATTGTTCACTACCACAGACCCTTACAGACCTTCAGTCTTTTCTGGGCTTTTCTAACTTCTACCAGAGGTTTATTGCTGGATTTTTTTACCTTAATTTTTCTCTTGATTCTGGAAAATAAAAGGATATACCATTTACTATGACCGACACAGCTAAAAAGTAGTTTGGAGCACTTGGGAAAGAATTCACCACCACCCCAATCTTAGCTCACTGAAATCAAAATAAAATTAAAAAAGAATGAAACAGATCAAAGAAACTGTGCCCTTCCAGTATTTCTCAGACATAAGAACCTTGAAACTTCATATCCCCACCCTGTAGCATTTTAGAAAAAAATATTTTTGGGTAGAGGGACTAACTATGAGATTCATCAGAAATAATTTCTTACCATTTTACACTTCCTAAATCATTGGTGTGATTTTCTCCCTAGTCTTTCTTCTCTATTCTCCAGCCTCACTGAAAACTGTCCACTTCAGTATTTCATTTCTTTTAAAATCCTTCCCTAACTCCAGATTTTCTAGGAAAATAAACTTCCAAAGTTAAATTTTTTCAGCTCCTACCATCCTGGTGAA
Organism: Puccinia polysora; assembly: GCA_025617555.3. Taxonomy (NCBI): domain Eukaryota; kingdom Fungi; phylum Basidiomycota; class Pucciniomycetes; order Pucciniales; family Pucciniaceae; genus Puccinia; species Puccinia polysora. The sequence goes on along the minus strand of CM062621.1, from coordinate 19,364,302 downwards.
AATGCTTTTGTTACCAATATTCTCACATGTCAATAAAATTTTCACCCTACTCAAGGGGAGTCCTTTGCAGATAAAAAACCTGATAATTTCAGACAGATTTTCAAAGATTCAAGCTCTTCAGATCAACTGTGTTCCCTCAAATTTTTGTGTTCCCTTGAATAAAGAGTTCAATTGATCAAATATCTACAGCTCACAGTCAACTAATGTTAAACTAAAATTCCAACCACTGCCAAGGGATTCCAACTCAACAACAAAAAAACCCTTGGCTTTGGAAAACAAATACTCATTCCCAACAAAACCAAGATCAAAATTTGGATCTTTGAAGATTGAAAAAAATCAACTCATGATAAAAATTTTGGAAATCATAAGGATTCCAAATTATTTCAAGAGTTCTACTGGCCTAAAATGTCTCTATACATTTAAAAATTTGTAGTGGCTTTTTGCAATTTTGAATGCAATAAGTCCACTTGAAATAAGAAATATGTTCTTGTTAAACCTCTCCCCATTCCTGAAGGTCCTTGGATTTCTTTATCTATAGGTCATATTTGCAAAATACCTTTTTCTTCTTCCTGTGATGCTATACCAGTAGTTTTAGGTATAATTTATTAAAGGGATATTTTAATTAATACAACCACTAAAACAACTTCCAAAGATTTGGAAAAAAAATTCTTGAGTTTTTTTTCAGTAAAAACGGTATTCCTACTGATATTTTGAGCAATAGATGCTCTCTCTCTGTATAAATTTTCTGGAGCTCCCTTTTTTAACTCCTTAAATTAAAAAAACCTCTCTACAGCTTATCATCCCAAATCAGATAGCCAAAATGAAAAATTCAGCCAAATCTTTCAGAAATAAATTCAAATATACATCAATTACAAACAGTGCAAATGGTAAAATTGCCTAAATTTTTATGAATTTAACTATAAAAGTTCCTTTTTTTCTTTCACCTTTCAAACTCTTGGACAGAATCCTCAATTTGAATACATTTGCACTGATTTCCAGTGACCATCTGCTGAATACCTCAAGACCTTGAGGGAACATCAAATTCACCTTAGAGAAAAACTTGAAAAAGAAAAAGAGTAGCACCAGGATCAGTCAGATAAGAATCAAAACTCCCCTCCTTCTTTTAAATCAAGAGATAGAGTATGGATAAATTCTACTAACATTAATCAAACCACTCAAAACTCCAAGAAACTCTCAAAAAAAATTTCAGGACAATTCACCATCCTTGAGAAATTCTTGAAGAATTTTTTCAAACTCAATCTTACACCTCAATGGAAAGGCATTCATCCCTTCTTGATCAATTCATGGACTCATAGCTGGGAAAAGCTCATCAACCTCCTGAGCCTGTCTCCATCAAACAAAAGCTTGAGTGGGAAGTGATCTGCATCCTTTATTCAAGGGTACACAAGATAAAAATACAGTACCTTTTTGAATGGTTAGGCTTTCAAAACAGACCCAATTTCAACTTGTTGGAACCTCTCAAAAATCTTTCCAACTTCCTTGAGCTATTCAAGAAATTGCATAAAATATATATCCTGATAAACTTTTTCTCTGAATTCTCACTTCTTTCTCTCCTTTGAGATATTTGTTCTCCTTTTTCAAAATTCATTCTTCATTCGTTCCACCACCCCCCCTTTTTTCCCTTTTATTCTTTAAAAAAAAAATCCAATTTCTTACATGCAACATAACCAAAAAAAAAACTATAAAGAAAGTTTTTAAAATGATTTCAGTATTTCCAAATTCTTTTACTGGCAAATATCCTTCATATTTAATCTTTTTATTTTCATTTTCTTAAAGTCCTCCTCCTTCAAAATCCTAGAAATCTCTGAAAAAATCTCCTAGAATCCTTCTTTAATCTCCCCAAAAAGCTCTTCTGCTCTCTTAATCTTATTTGAACTTCTCACCTCTTTGCTTTTTTGCTTTCCACACTGGAGTCAGCCATCAAACCTTTCCCTCAAAGCCATCCGCAAAGGTCCCAAAAAACCAGAAGCCCCTTCAACAATCCTTGAATTATCTTTGATTTTTTATGTCTTCAATCCCTCTTTGACCACATGGTGCTGCAATCCTTGTTCCAGAACCTTGATGGTTTTCTCCTGAGTTCCCAACTTTTTCTCCCATTCTTTAATTTAATCCTCTCTCCTTTCCAACTCCACCTCCCATAAATCCAAATCTTTGAGCCTTTAGTCAACCATCTCTCTCAAATTATCTGCATTTCCAAATTCTTTGAGATTGTTTATTTCTTCTTCCAACATGCTCATCTCCTATCCTTTCTCATCTTCCATTTACTCCCCTCTTTACCTGTTTGTTTTTCTTCCCCGTTTTCTTTATTTTCAGCTATCTCTGATGAAATTCTCAAATTTGGCTTGGCACTCTTTACAGTAGTGAACAACTTCAATACTCTCAATACTTCTTCTTCCTCCAACTCATCACTCAATATCACAAAAAAACCATTTTCAATAAATCTTTAGATATTATTTCAGCCCTCCATACCTATTTTACTATCAGAAACTGTTCATGTATTCAATCAGTTACTCTTAATTTACTCTTTATTTATTCCTTTTAATTACCCAAACTTGGATTTTCTACCTCTTAAGAACGCTCCTTGATCTTGTCTTTGAAAATCTCCTTCTATTGGTATTTTACCAATTTATGCCCCCAAATCTTGCAACCACATCACATGCAACCCAAAATCACAAGCAGTAATTACACTTCAAACAAGGGCCATGGTTTTCAGGTAATTATCCACATATTAAAACTTAACATCAACATGTGTCACATGGTGTGAGGTACTTCTGTGTTTGAATAAGGTTATAAATTTAGGTGGGCACTCCCAAGGACACAATCCAACCAGTAGACATCTCCAAGAAGTAAATCAATTAACATAAAGACTATTGAATTTTTAATAGGTGTATAATACTACTTTTAAATAAATTAAAGCTTTATGATGGGAAAGGTAATGGCTTTTGAGGAGCCTTTACATTCTTTGGACCCCAGCATCTGTGAAAATTTGTACCTAGAAAACCAGATATCTCCCTCATCAACAAAAACAATAACCCTTGGTCCATCCAAATGCACAACCAAATCCCCAGTCTTTCTTTTCATCTGCAAATTATCTTCTACTCTTTTTTGCTTCTCCTCAATTATAATCACTCCATCTATCAGTCAACATCTCCTTTGGTTCCACCTCTACCCATGCTGACTCCTTTCTTCTGCCTCAGTAATATTAAATGCAAGTTTCTGCACTAGTTTAATATTTTATCATCAGTAAATCCATACTCAAACTTTGACTAATCCATTGCCAATATTACAGCTTCTTCAAATCACAAGCTAGTGTAAACATCAAGTACATTGTACTAGTATACTGTTCCCTCAGGCATTTTTTTACTTCTATAAATATAAAAATATTGCAAAACTTCCCACACCTCACCCAGAATCAATTTCCTTGTTTTTGTTTATTGATTTGCTAACATTTTCTCATATCCACCTACTTAATCCAGCTCAGTCTGCTTTTATTTTATTTATTTCAGTCTGCTTTTTGTTTTTTTCAGTCCACTTTTCTTTCTCAGTTCAATTTTATTTTCAAATGGCTTTTTTTTCAGTCTGCTTTTTTTTTTAAAAAAAAATGTCACAGGAAAACTGGTGTCAGTAAATATCTAATTTTTCATGCTATTCAACTAAATCTTCTTATTTATATAAGTTTTTCTGACATATCTACATATGTAAGGTTTTTGTTTATTTCATTTCATGCTTTGCAAATACCCCTTTTTTTATGTATATAAGGCTTCATGGTACTATCACACACACACAGGTTCAACACATGAAGCAAAAAAAACACATGTAACAAGGACATCAGATGTAACAGAGGAAATTTAAAACACATTTAATTAAAATTAATTCCTCTTTAGCATTTATATACACACCCTCCCATCCCACTTTGATTTCATGTAATTCTACCTCAATCCATAAATCAAAAAAATTGAGTTTATTTTCACTTATAGCCTTTATAAGGCTATAACTACATTCATATTCAGACAAGAAATGAGTCACTTCCCAAATTCATTGCATAGTATGAGGTCCTCCTCCCCTTACTGTGTGGTTCCAAATTTGCTACACAAATCACATTCCAATGCCCTTCTTTGTGATACCTATCAACATAATATTGGAAAAGTTTCTCCTCAGCTTTGTGAAAATCAATAAAACAGGCTTGCTGATCAATTTTCAAAAAATATGGGTCAAATAGTTTACAACCTAACAACAGGAGATCAAATAGCTGCAATATGGCTGGAAGGTATGGTATTTCCAGTTTATTTTCTGATTATGGACTTGAAGTTTTTCTGATTTATTTTTATTACACACAGGTAATGATCCTTCTCAATTTACCCATAGAGACATCATTATCAGGCACTCAGATGGCTCCTTGAGGAGGATTAGTGAACTGAGCAAATTTCAAGACCCTCTGCATTAGTGTATTTTTCAACCTTATGGAAATTGTGGTTGTTTTCCAGAAATGAAGGAACAACCTGGAAAGAATAGGTTCACTACCATGAATAATTATTCAAATTTTGCGGAATTTTATCATTCTTGTTATTCACCTTTTCATTTTTGTGGTCATTTTTCCCAACAATATTGTGTTCGAAAATACATAAAAATTGAGACAGAAACATTAGACTATATATTTTCCACCATGAAAATAATCTCAGGGTTGAACAGTTCTATGGTGGTATGGATGCAATTAAAAATTGTTTTGAGATGGTTTGGGGGATATTAAAAGTTTTTTTCCATTTATTATAAAACTTTCAGATAGGCTGCCTTGGACAAGGGTCTACTTGAGTACAATCTTCATTTTGAAACACAATGGAAGAAGCTGAGGAATATATTCAACCTTCTGAGCTACAGAATTTGTTTGGAATGTTTTTGTCACTTTTTCAGCCTGCAGAAATAGATTTCCTATTGGATTTTTCCTTTAAATTTAGTGAATTATTTTTCTCATGGGTGCAAACCTTTAAATCACAGTTTTTCTACTTCTGCAAAATGTGTCTCTCACAAGGAAAAATACTTAATTTGATGGTCAGTTCAAGAAATAACTTTTTTGATTCTGATTCCCCAGTAAGGTGGCTGGGTCTCTTGAACCCTCAAGCTAAATTTTTGATAATTTTGGGAGCAAAAGTACCCCCTTAAAAATTTTTTCAAAAAAAAAACATTTCATTGGAGTTTTGGATCCTTTTATTTGCCTTTATAATTCATTCTTTTTAGTTATTCAAACTCTCAGAAATTTGAAACAAAAACCAAAGAGATTTCTAAATTTTTTGAAGATTTTTTAGATGTATTCTTGTACCTTAAAAAATTCATTCAAAAATTCAAAAAAAAAAAAAACTAAATTTCTCATTGCACTTTTGGATCCTTTTGTTTCCCTTTTGAATTATTTTTATTGATGATTCAAGCTCTTAGAAATTTTATCACATAATTAAAGAGCTTTCTAATATTTGTTTTTGGATTTCTTGGATGTATCCTGGCTTCCAAAAATTGAATCCAACATAAAAACACTTCAAATCAACACATCCATTGCAATGTGTTTTTTTTTTACACTTGGGATAAGAATTTCCACCAGTTTCTTATGAAAGAACTTTAGAATGGAAGCCAAAGATCCAAACAAGAATTTTTCTTACTCCCTTTCACATGTTTTACCTATAAAATTATATAACACAATGAAAATAATTCAAAAGAAAAGGGATGTTCTGCTGTTATTTATGCTTTTTTGATTTTTTTCCTGAAAGAATTGATCATGATCTGGAACATTTGAAGCTTCAGATTTGAGTTTATTCTTTGAAGATTTCTAAAAAATAATTATTAGGTAATTTTTGAGGCACTATTTGTGTCTCTAAAACCAAACCAAAAAAGCATCACAATAAACCCATTTTGGGTTCTGACCCCCTTCGTTGAGCCCTTTGGCATGCAAAAATTCAATATGACTCAAAAATGTTTCATGGGACCTCCACCCATCTTGGAGAACCTCAATAATCTTATAAACCACCACCTTGACCTCTTCCACCCACCCATCACCCCCCACCGCACCCCCTATTACACCACACCACACCACACCACACCACATCACACCACACCACACCACACCACACCACACCACACCACACCACACCACACCACACCACACCACACCACACCACACCACACCACACCACACCACACCACACCACACCACACCACACCACACCACACCACACCACACCACACCACACCACACCACACACCACACCACACCACACCACACCACACCACACCACACCACACCACACCACACCACACCACACCACACCACACCACACCACACCACACCACACCACACCACACCACACCACACCACACCACACCACACCACACCACACCACACCACACCACACCACACCACACCACACCACACCACACCACACCACACCACACCACACCACACCACACCACACCACACCACACCACACCACACCACACCACACCACACCACACCACACCACACCACACCACACCACACCACACCACACCACACCACACCACACCACACCACACCACACCACACCACACCACACCACACCACACCACACCACACCACACCACGCCACACCACACCACACCACACCACACCACACCACACCACACCACACCACACCACACCACACCACACCACACCATACCATACCACACCATGCACCACTCATCATTCATCACCAAACCTCAATAAAAACAACTCAGAACTCAAAAACTACCAAAAAAATCCTCCTCAATTCAAATTTTAATTCAAAAATTCATTTATTTATCCGCTCAACAGCAGTTTGGAACGTTAACAAGTTTTCACTATGAATCTTCAATTAATCAAAAAAGCTCAACCAACACGTCCATAAACTCTTTTTCATCTTATTAAGATCCTCTGAATAGATTTTTTTTCACTCAATTTCTTCTAAATCTCTTTCTGAAGAATAAGCCCCTATCTTCCCATCACTTTTGGAAAATTAAATCTCTTTTGAAAATGGACCAAGAAAACATCCACTCAATTTTCAGAACTGTTTCACCCGGCCCATCCTCCACTATCTCACCTCATTAGACTAGTGATTCAAATCTCTTGCTCCTTCCTCATCTACTCAGACTCCTCATTCCACCCCTTTTTCCCCTCCTCCTGAAATTTTTTCAGATAAAAAGGAGGAACTACTTGATGCCATCCGATCATGGGCAAATTAACTTGGATATGCCATATCTACTGGAGTATCCAATTGTGATAAACATACCTACACATATCAATGTTATGAATCTGGAAAATATAAACCCAGCAAAGATACTAAAGGTTTGAAAAATCATGCAAGAAAAATAAAACTTCCAGATTATCTGGCAATTTTCCCAAACGATTGGGTCTCTGGCAGGTTAAGTTTAATTTCCAGACCACAACCAACCAACTTCCAATGATCCATCCACTCATCCCATCCACAGAAGAATTCAAGGGAAGCAACAGGAGATGGTGGAAAATTTAACCAAAGCTGGATTTACCCCTCAAAGATTCGCAACTCTGTTATGCACACCTCATTATCTCCTGTCCATACCAATCTCAATACCATTTACAAAAAAAGAACCTGAATTAAAAAAAAATCTCTTGATAGAAAATCTCTCATTGAAGCCCTCATACTAGAACTCCAGAATTCTTCTTTTTTCTACAAAATTAACTATATGGATGGTTGAATCACTTCTTTATTCATTTCAAACCCTGATCCCATTAAGCTTCTCAAAAGTTTCCCCACTCTTCTAATGATTGACCGTACATACAAAAAAAAAAACAAGTTTGGAATGCCCCTTCTTCATATTCTTAGGGTAAACAATTGTTCAAGGACTTTCTCAATTGAATGTTTTTTTATCTCAAGTGAAAAAAGATAACTATTCATGGGCCCTGGTTCAACTTCAGGAAATCTTAGAATATCAAGAACCCAGGGTTATTGTTGCAGACAAAGAACAAGCTCTGATTAGTTCCTTTTGAAAGGTTTTCCCTCTTTTGATCATCTTCTTTGTCTCTGGCATATTTTAAAAAATATTAAAACCCATTTCAGGAATCACTTCAAATCTGAAGATGAATGGAGGCTTTTCCAGAAAAAGTTGAATCATTTTTTCCAATCCAAATTTGAATCAAGCTATTATGAAAACTTCACCAAACTTTCTCTCATCTTGAATTCTCCCACTTCTGACTACCTTCTTGAGAACTGTATTCCTCTCAAAAAAAATGTTTCTCCTATTTTTCCAAGATCCACCTTCCCTTTGGAAATAAAATTACCTCAAGAATAGAATTACAACACTCTTACATTAAATTTTTCATCAATTCATCCATGGGCTCTATTTCTAATGTAGTTTAGAAAAATTTACAATTCAATCACCATCCAAATACATGAGAGAGTTATTGAAGCCTCTCAGCATGAATTCAAGCATCTCATTGGTTTAAATCACTTTTTGAATCATCTCTCTGGAAAAATCAGCCACTTTTCTCTCAAAATCATTCATTAATTTCATCAAGTTCTTCAATCTTCAATTACTTGCACCAACCGGGATTAATTTTCTTAAATGGGCATACCATGTATTCACATAGCCAAATTAGCTAGCACAAAAGTTGAACTCTTCCAAATTGAATATTTTCATACTGAATGGCATTTCAAAGCCCCCTTCTCAGTAAGTTTTTTCATTGTTTTTTTTTTTGGATTCAAGCTGAAATGAACAATTTCCTGATTGATTTTGATTTTGATTTTTTCAGTTAACTCTGAACTCTGATTCAACTGAAGAATTAGAAAACCTTGATGCTCCATCCAAAAAAAGTAATGAAAAATTATATCTCACCAAAATATTTGAAAAATTTCAAAATTTTCCACATGGAGAACAGAAATATAATTTGGGTGAAACCAAGAAGCTATACAGTGGAACATAACAACTTGTTCTTATTCAAGAGCCCAATTCCACTCAAAGATCCAAAGTAAGAGGAAGACCAAAAGTAGAATCCAATGATTTCAAGAAGATCTCTCAGTCCTCAAGTAAAACAGATCCATCTGGTTTTGAATATTTAAAAGAATCCAAGAGAAGGGGAAGGCAAACAAAATTCAAAGTTCTGTAACCATTTTTTTGAAAAGATAAAAATAAAAACTTTAACTTTCACAATTATTATTTTTTTTTCATGTATTTATTCAGGTTTCAAGAAATTTGAAGGCCAAAAAGGAAAAGGGGAAGGGAAAAAATAAGGAGGAATAAGAGGAAGAGGTAAAATTTTATATATAATTTTTTTTCTGAAAGTGGATTTTTCTTTTTAGTGATTCCATGTAATTTTGATGAAATAGATTGATTTTCTGAGTGAAGAGGAATATTCACAAGATGAAGAGCCTCAAGATTTGGATTAATAGGATGATTCAGAAGATGAAGATCTTCCAGATTTGTATTTTATTAAGAAGGTTAGATTTTATTTTGTTTTGGTGGATGTTTTTGATATTATTGCTTATCAATGTTTTTATTTGATCTTTTCTCAGAGGTCTGGAATAATTGTGAGTAAGGGTGTTGCTTCTCCTGAATAACATCCTGGGACAAGAATCAAGAGAAAAATCAAGTGAATGAAAATTATGATGCTCCTTACCATCCTTCTGGAAGGAATTTATTAGCAAAAAAAATTCACAACAATATGTTAGAAAGTGAGTACATTTGATAATTTCTCATTTTTTTTTTCAATTTTTCCTATTTTTTTTTTGATTTTTCCACTATTTTTTGTTTATATATTATTCTTCTTCTGGATTTTTTTACCAATTCTCAATTGAAAAAGTGAGTGATATCTTTTGACCATATTTTATCTTATAAAAAAAGACTCAATTTTGGGTTTTAGCTCCCATAAAAAGATTTTATTTCCCCAAAAACAGCCATTCTACCTATATCACATGTTCAAGCTGACATTGGGGATGGGAACTGTGGATTTAGAGCAGCAGCCATTTGTTTGGGGAGAAAGTCAGAAGGCTGGATTGAATTAAGTCAGCAAAGAAATGGTGAAGGATCTGGATTCAAACCCAATTTTCAAGGACCCAAGATTACTGCATGAAATCTGGAGTGAAACCTTCCAAGAAGCAAGAATGAAACCAAGCCAACTTTCTGGCCCAGCTCTCATAAATATGTGAATGAAATTTCCATGCCATGGTTTCCTTCTGGCTGAAACATAAAATTTTCCAGTGGTTCTGTTTTCTTCTTTAATTCCCTGCACTTATCTTCATCTGAATTCCCCTCCCAGTCCAAGTTCCAAATATTCTCCTATTTGCTTTTTTATTTTGGAATATTTCAAACATATATTCTCCTTCAAGTTCAAGTCTGGTCATTTGCCAGCTCCTAGATTAGATCCATGTTGGAAAAGCTTTGTGACCAAGGATTTCAAATCTTGGAAAACCATTATTCAGAAAAATTTGGAGATTGGTAATGAGCTCTTTTGCCCTGCAAGAAAATCAAGAAGAAACATCAAAACAATCAAAGTTGAATAAAATCCAATATTTGTATCCATATTTGTTCTTTGCATGTATTAAAATGTGAAAACAAGGGGGGGGGTAAAAAATGTGGACCACCCCTTTTCTTTTGAGTTATTTTCATTGACATATATAATTTGGGGGGGGGGGGGTAAAACATGTGACAAGCCATGAGAAAAATCTTTAGTTGGATCTTTGGATTCAATTCTAAAGTTATTTGAAAAAAAATTGGGGGAAAGTTTGATTCCAGATGTAAAAAAAAAACAAATTAGAATGGATGTGTTAATCTGAAGTATTTTTACATTGGATTCAATTTTTGGAGGCCCAGGGTACATCCACAAAATCCCAAATAAATCTTAGAAAGCTCTTTAATAGTTTGATTAACATTCTGAAGCTTAAATCACCAAAAAAAAATCAAAAGGCAAAGGAAAGGATCCAAAATTGCAATAAGAAATCTTTCTTTCTTTCTTTTTTTTGAATATTTTGATTTTTTGAATGAATTTTTTTAGGTAAGACAATAAATCCAAAAAAAAAAAAATCTCAAAAAAATATTAGAAATTTCTTTGAATTTTGTTTGAGCTTTCTGAGAGCTTGAATCACCAAAAAAAAAAAACAAATTGGAAAGGCAAATAAAAGGATCCAAAAGTCCAACAAGTTTTTTTTTAAAAAAATTTTTTGATCAAATTTTTGAAGGGGTTTTATTGCTCCCACAATTATCAGAGATTTAGTTTAAGGGTTCAAGAGACCCAGCTACCAGACTGCGGCTTCAGAATTCAAAAAAAAAAAAAAAAGATGTCCTGAAACAACCGTGAAACTAAGTATTTGTCTGCATGAGAGGTATGTTGTGCAGACGTAGAAATCTGTGATTTAAAGGATTGTGCCCGTGAGACAATTAATGACCTAAATTTATGGTTGATGATTTAATTCAGTCTGTAATCACAGATCAAAGATTTCTCCTAAGTGAAATCCTAATATCCATAACTGCCGTTAAATATTAAAATTTTAGCACAAGTCTTTAAGAAGCTTGAACTGATCTTCCAAGACTTGATCAGCTGCCCGCTGCCCGCTGCCCGCTGCCCGCTGCCCGCTGCCCGCTGCCCGCTGCCCGCTGCCTGCTGCCCGCTGCCCGCTGCCTGCTGCCCGCTGCCCGCTGCCCGCTGCCCGCTGCCCGCTGCCCGCTGCCTGCTGCCCGCTGCCTGCTGCCCGCTGCCCGCTGCCCGCTGCCCGCTGTCCCCCTGTCCCTCTGTCCCCCTGTCCCCCTGTCCCCCTGTCCCCCTGTCCCCCTGTCCCCCTGTCCCCCTGTCCCGCTGTCCCCCTGTCCCCCTGTCCCCCTGTCCCGCTGTCCCCCTGTCCCCCTGTCCCCCTGTCCCCACCCAGCTGGAGTAGTGCTGCCCCTCCGAGCGGCGGCTCGGCAGGTCTCCGCTGTTGACCACCAGCAGGCTCAGGCCAGCGAGGTCATCGAGCAGGGTTCGGCGCCCAAGAGTAAGTCTCCGTCGACTTAGACTGGATCGATGGTTCCTGGGATGAAAAATCGAGAGACGGGTCGATCCAGAACTGCCTCTAGCAACTCAGGATCCCTCTCGACAGCAACAACCTTCGTCGGCCTCATCGCTAGAGCAAGCAATATCCTCCTGACCCCTACCCTATAACTCGCCTCGACCTAGGATGACCAACTCTTCTCCGCCCCTGTCACCACTCTCATCTGGGCCGGTACCAGCGCAAGCTCCCAAACTACCGCATTCGATCATTGCAGCCGCTCATTGTCTTGCCCCTCTCGACGATCTCCATTTGGCCCATCTCGTCAACGCTCTCAAGCCTCCCCCGCCAGTCTGGTCAATCTACGATGGCCATCCATCCCGTCTCGAACCCGGCCCCCTCATCGAATCCAACGATAGGCTCAGGTCCGATGAACTCGCCGATCTGCCAGCACCCGAGGCCGAACGACTTCACGCCACCTACGACATCGAGGACCATCTCGACTGTACTCCCGATCGATTGCTTGTCTATGGTCCCTCGGCCCCGTTGACCCAAGTTCTCGAGGACGTCAAGGATCTCTTGCTATCAGCCTCGAATACCCAAAACCCCATCAAAAACTCCGCCATCCCTTCATCTTCATCCCAGATTAGCTTCCTCAAGCTGAACGGCTGCAATGATGATCGAGACTTTGGTTCCATGCCAGCTGCTCAAGCCCTCCCGCACGTTTATGTCGCCAGGCTGTGGTTTCAACCCAAGGATGGCCCCGATGGATCTTACAGATGGTCCCCGGGTGGTTCGGATTTGATCAAGTTCGAGCTCGATGGTGATGACCAGCTGGTCGGACATGAAGATCAGCAAGTGATCATCAATTGGTCCTCGGTCGAGGTCGCCCTCTCCCAAGCCCTCGAGGTTCGTCCATCATCCTCGAATATCGGTTTTCGTCTTATCATTTTTGTCCTTCGAGCTTGTTGACTTTCACTTGACTGTGCCTGACGGGTAGAGAGACTTGACACCCAGCCCGAATGATTTTTTGTTTTGCTTCCTTTATCATGTCCACCTTGTCGTCGATCGTTCTTAGTGTTTGTTAACGTATTGTACTTATCATTTTTAAAAGCTCGTTTGATCGGGCAGCCCTGATGCATTACCAAATAACGCATCGAAGCAGATTCATCCTCGTCGATTTTGAGTTGTTAACGATATCACGTATTAACTTCCTCATTCAACAGGTTGGTCACCAACTTCTAGCATTATTACACTCTCGTCAGTTCAAAGAACTCTTGGAATCAATTGATCGTTTATCAGAATTCCGACCCATCAACCCAATCGTCTGGCTCGTCGATCCGGTCGAATATGCTCACGCCCAACTTCGAGAAACTACTGAATGGGGTTGGTCAGAACATCATGTCGAGCTCAATCCCTCCCACTCTTCACTTCGTTCGTACTCTAGTCGCCCCCCTTCGAATTTAAGTACGACCTCAGCCATTCGTGAACCTTCTTGCACCCTCTCCAAATCGCAACTACGTCAAGAATTATGTTCGATCGATGAAGATCGACTCCCCTTTTCACCCGACTCGTATACTCTTGGCTTGTTAGCCGATCCTCCGTTCTATAGTTGCCAATCCAGGCTCGCTGTCAGAAATCAAGTCGAGGACCTTTCGAGTTGGTTGGATGATTTATTAGATCGACGCCTGCCTCGCCTTTTATCCCTACCCGGTGGCTGTCTCTCGTACGAGCTCCTGAAGTCAACCCAACCCAGTAACTCGAGTAGTCAACATATCCCATCCAACCTTGGCCCGAAATTACCCTCACTAAGCCTGGCCTCACCACCGGACAAGAGTGATGATTCCCCGGATGATGGTGCCCCATCGACGACGTCAAAAGTCATCAGTATTAATAACCATAACCTCAAATGGACCCCAACAATATCAGCCTTAGGATCTCCTGTGAGACCTTTCGGCTTTGATCAAAGGTCTGTGGCCAACTCGGTACCTTCTTTCGATCAACATTATATTCCCAGTCCCGGAATTTCTACCAGACGGCATGGTCAAACCAACACGTTGAGGTATTATCCATGTAAGGCATGTGCCGAACACGCCTTCAAATTAGCGCTCTCTCATAAACTCGATGAAGAGAAGCGCCGGTTACCCAGAGCTATGGCGACTCGACCGCCAAAAAGTTTATCGCATGTCACTCACAAAAGGGGGAGCCGCAATGGCAGTGCTGGTGAGTTGCACTTTGATGCGATTGAAGGGGCTGCGTCGCTATCCAATTTCTCACCAACGATGAATAATGTAGATTGTTTGTCTAGTTTTGGTGCCGTGATCGACGGTCAACTTGCTTCCTCTGGAGGAGACGGAACAAATCAAATCGCCAGGAGCGTGGATTGTCATCATCCTAATTCCAGCGGAAACTATCCCGTCATCGGATTGGGTCTGAAAGGAAAAGCTTTGAAGGAGGCCATGGATAGGGAGGATGATGAATTCCTCAAAACTCGAAATTTACTGCAAGTCGTCTCGTTCTTCATTTTTGGGATCTCACATTCTTTTTCGGGTCATGGATCTTTGAGGATGATCAGGAGACTAATGATAATCCTTAAACCCTGCCATTCCGTTTTTTTTTGTAGCTCTTCTAGGCTCGAACTCCATTCTCAACATTTATCACTGTCTTCTTCAAAGCATGCCTGGGACGAAGGAGAAGCTGTAGAAGATTGAGCACATGCATTTCTTTTTTTTCCCATCCTCTCGATCCTTACAAACAAGCTGTTTTTTCCGTCCTCCTATGTTAGTTATTTTTGTAAACTGACGCCGCTGACCAACTTGCAAGAATACCTCTTTTTGATGGTGTAAGTACATAAACGCATGTAGATTTAATTCAAAACAATTTTTTTTTTCTAAAAAAAAATAGTTTCCAAGGCGACCCCAACAGAAGACTTCATTCTAATCACGCGATTTATTTAATGCTATCTTCTTCGTCGTCAAAAAATTGAATTGACTTGGATAAGTCTGGTTAACTAAACACAAAAGGCGCAAGAGTGGTGGTGTTCTTGCATCGTCAACGTAACCTGGGACCTCTCTCTCACGCCCAATGAAAGCAGACCGATGACCAATCGATAATACTGAAAATTTAGATAGATTCCTTATCGACTCTTAAACTTGGGTTCTTGGTTCTCATTGTCTCTCTTTCTTATCGTCTTATCTTCCTTTTTCTTGTCGTCCCCTAGATCCTTGTGCGTCCGTTCTTGATGAAAACAGAAGAAAATTCATAAAGCATCCTCATGATTTTCGAGTGTATGTAGAAACATACATGCTTGGTCCCATTGGCCTAAACTTCCTATTATAAAAGGGGGGAGGGGGTGGATTTATTTACCAGAAATCACCAATTATTCATCAAGAAATAAAAATTGACGAGAAATTCAATACTGGATCAAGTGGAATTTGATTTGAAAGTAGGTTTGGGTAGTTGGAGAGGTGGTGGACAATTTGAATCATCTTTGGGAAACCATTTTTCCTTGATCCAAGGAGAGAAGTGATGGATTGAAAGGAAGCAAGTGATGGATACAAGGAAGGATTTGGCTGAATTCAAGATGCTTGTTTTGCCTGTCTGGGGGGCCAAGAAAGCTGGAGTAACCTCCTGTTGATCAGGTTCAGGCCAATCAAGTAATTGGAGGGGTTCCTGGTGATGCCCATCACTAGGTTGACCAATCAAGAAAAATCTCCTCAGGATTGATCAAATCAAACCTTTGGGCATATCAAAATAAGCTGGTGGGGTGATGTTGGAATTTTTTTTTTTTTTTTTTTTGATCAAGATTTGATCTAAGTGGGTGGTAGGCAGGCCAGATCAATTCAAATTCCTCTATGAAGGATTTGATTGACTTGGAGTTCTCTGGTTTGGTTAAACCAAGTGCATACATGGGAGATGAAAGATAGATGAGCTCTCTGATGAGTTTACTCATAGTCCTCCAATCACTCGCTCATCTAATTAGATGAACCATCAAGCCTAATTTTTTTTTTGTTTTCTTTGACTTGCTTGTGATTGAGAGATCATCATTCATCTCAGAAAGAAGGTGCTTGGTCAACACCAGGTTCATCTTTGGTCCCAAATCAAGCATTCAAGTTAGAAGGATCTATGATCCAGTTGAAGAGGATGATTCAATCAGATCTCTTGAGATGGATGACCTGAAGATTTGGAGTTGCATTGAAAAGGAGGATTTCCCAAATTTTGAGTTCCTCTGAGAGGTTTTCTTGGCCAGACTGGCCTATCATGAGAAGGTATCTTTCTTCAAGACTAGAAGATTACAGGAAATCAAATGATGAGGGGGGTGTAGAGCAAGTGATTGAAAGAGGTGAGGATGAGGTTTGAGAGGTGCGTAGAGCAAGTGAAAGAGGTTGTAGTAGTGATCCTAGAAGGGGACCTAGATTGGGTATGAGTCCATTAGGGTGAGCATCCATTGCAAAAGCATTCCAAAAAAAAAAAAAAAAAAAAAACTTGATAGATGAAAATTTGTGGAATATTGAGACTGAGAAAGGGTTTGAGTTGGGATATTATCTCTCATTTCAAAAGATGAATGATGGGATGAGAGCAGGATGGCTTGAGGAGGGTCACAGATTTGATCTTCAAAGGTTTCATACATCCCATTAATTGTTGATGTCAACCAAGATGTTCTGGAGAAGAACCCAGTAGAAAGTCCAGTCAATAAGTATCTTCAAGTCTTTGGGATTTTGGATCTGGTTTTAAATCCCTCTTGAGCTGGCCTGTCTCCCCTTCAGAACTCCTGTGGGATACTCAACCTGAATTAGTGATTGAGAAAGATGATGGTTGGGATCAGGTTTTTCTTGATCATCAGAAGAAACATTCTGGTATGCTGGAAGCATATATCCTTCACTATCATAAAGACTGATCAAAACCACTCTTTTGATCAGGAGAAAATCCAATCACCATCCTTTTTTTCCCTTTCATTCTCAAATTTGTTTTTTATGAGACAGTGGGCAAGCCACCTTCAGTTTTTGACTTGGAAGATCCAGTTCTGTTCAAGTAGTTTGTGATTGCAACATGAAGTTTATTCCTTTCCATGCTTGCCTTCCAGGTTCCTTTGACAATTCATTTTTCATTTTTTTTTTGCAATTCCATGCATATTTCACAAGAACCACAGAGATATTTTGATGAAGATTGATAACTTCTGGAAGCTTCACCATGGGTTTATTGACTTGTGGGGGAAGGTGCTGTTGAGGATATAATCCCTGTAGAGGGAAATACATGTGAAAATATTTCTTATATCAATCCAAATCCATTACAAAAGGAAAGAGAAGGAAATTTGGATCATGATGAAAAAAAGAATGATGTAAATATGTTTAATAACATGGAAGTTATTAAGGATTCAATTACTGTGAAACACAACACAGGAATGTCACAGAGACTCAGTCTCAGTCTGGTGACTCAAGCAGAGGAGCCAGATGATGGATCCAATGAAGAAAAGCAAAGGAAAAGAATGGATGCAACCCACCTATTACTTAAGAATGAAATGAAAAATTAAAATACCTGAGGTCTTCAGGTTCACCCCCATTCCAGCAGTAACACCAGGAAAGAGAAAACTGCATTCCAAGCGGGCTTGGAATAAGAAAAACAGAACTATAAAATCTATTGAACATTTCAAGTTAATAGAAGTTCTGGTTTTCTCTTGAAGAAAGAGAGTGATGCATAGTGCTATTAAGACTAAGAGGAATAAAGAAAAGTTGCTTTAATCCTCATGCTGTAAATTTCCTTATCCTATACCTCATGTTGTAGATAGAATTTATTGTGTTCATCTTGTGTTCCCAGTTTTTCAATGAGAGTTCTCTTCAATATAAAAGGAGCCCTCATCCCCCTTCATGATTTGTATCTGATTCCACATTCATCAACATACATTCACACTAATACACATTTGTGATCTTATCAATCAATATTATTAGTTTATTATCAATCAATCTACCACCCAAATTGTTAATTGCCACAAATTATCAGTACCATCATATTGCCGCAATTTAACTAAACCTCAGTACAAAGCAACCTCCATCACCAACACCACCTTTGCAAATCAATTAAAGGATACCAAAGTTGCAATTGAACAGTACCATGCCCATTGCTTCCATTGTTGCAAAACTTGTTCCCCATCACCAACCCCATCATTGCAAAGCGGTTGAAACACCAATTGATTGAACCATCAATCCAAATTATTGATTTTGATTGCCACCAGAGTCAATCTATTGCAGCAGTTTTCTTTCTTCAACCCACCAACAGTTGCAAGAAAGTACAAAACAATTGCAATGTTATAAATACCAAGGATTGCACAAATCAATCAGTCAAGATGGCCAATGGAAAGAACTCAACTTGCGGTCTGAGCTTGCAAGTGTTTCTGAACAGCAAAAAATACTTTGTTTGGTTGACGCTCCTTGAGATCAAGCTTAACAAAATCGGGTGCCTTGCCATAACAACCTGCAATACAACAAAGATGAACACAGAGATGGAGTGCAAGGGATACCATCTCCTAATCCATTAAATCATTGAAGAGATGCTTGGCTTTGTTTCCAACATCCTCAAACCAGAAGAGAAGGGGGTAGGTTACTTTTTATGGAATCACCTAAAGAACAAGTTTGCTGGTAACAGTAGCCATGCAAAAAATGTTGCGTATAACAACCTTCACAACGTAAGGTTCCATAACACACAGCATTTCATGGCTGATATTCAGAAGGCAATCTCAAGGTTTAGATCCTCTGGGCTCAAGATAGACTCAGAGTGCCTGTCTTTGAACATTCTTCAGAGACTGCCTAGGGAATTTGAGTCCCTGGTGAAAATTATCTCAAAAATTGACCCAATGCAAAATGAAGAAGAGGTGCTCAGCAGAGTTGAAAAATAAAGCAATCAGTTCAATTGAAAAGAGAAAAACACCCAAGCTCTGTTTACCAAGAATTTTGGTAAGAAGACATTCAATAAAAAGAATGTACAGTGTTACAAGTGTAACAAGATTGGCCATGTTGCCAATGAATGTAAGTCTGGTGAAGGGAATTCTGCTAAAGGGTTTCAATCAAACAAAGAGAAATTTTTATTCCAAAAAGGATGAAGTGGAGGAAGTAACTATTCTTACGGTAAAAAGATCAAAAATTGAAGACCTTTTCACCACTGAACACTTTGTGGAAGAAGAAGCAGGCTTCAAAGGAGAACCCAGTAACAGCAATGAAGCAGAGCTGACCAAGTATCCATTGATGGATAATGAAGAAGGGTACCTTGCTGATTTGAGTAAAACTTTTACCAATGATAGTCAGCAGAAGCACCTGACATGTGGTCTGTTTTCAAATAAAGATAGAGGATCAAGTGGAATACTAGTGGATTCTGACTGTACCAATCATATGCTCAACAAGAAAGACTATTTTCATAATTTTGTACCAAATAGTGATGTTGTAAATATTGGTGAGAAAGGTAGAAGCATAAAAATCCAAGGGAAAGGTTGTGTCAAACTTTAAACAGAGAGTTATGAACCTCTTGAATTTAAAGAAGTTTATTTTGTTCCTGATTTACCAAATAAATTTTTGTCACTGAGTTGTTTATGGAACAAAGGTTGTCAGATTGAGAACTTAGGAGACAAGTTTCAAGTCCAGAATGACAAGAAGATAGTATTTGATGGTATAGTTAAGTCAAATTTATTAGAGGCAAACCTTCATATAGAAGGAATAAGTGTTTACTCATCTGTGGTACACATAAGATCTGTCCACAAAGGAACTGATGAGAAATGTGAAAGTTTTAAACTAGGAAAGATGACCAGAAAAAAGTTCTCTAAGAAGAGAGAAAGAAAAGAAATAGTAGGAGAACAATTCTAAATTTATTTGGCTTTACCATTAAATCCCATGTCTTTGGGAGGTTCAAAGTACTTCATGAATCTAGTACAAACTGCTAGAAATTTTTCCTGGGTGAAACACATCAGAAATAAATCTGATACATCTGATGAAGTGAATTATTTATTTAAGAAATGGTAAAGACAAGGAGTCTTGAAGAAACTCAGAAGGGTTATAAATGATGGAGGAGGTGAATTCTTAGGAAAGGAATTTGAGGATATTCTGAAAGAATATGAAATAGAACATATAACAACAACCACTCATACCCCACAGAACAATGGAATTGTGGAAAGAATGAAGAGGACTCTTATGGATAGAGTCAGGACCATTGTGATAGATGGAAACTTGCCCAAGTTTTTTTGGGCTGAAATACTCTCAAAAGTTAGTTATTTAAATAAAATTATTGATGAAGGTAAAGGATGCCCATATGGGAGGTTTATGGAGAAGGCTCCAAATACTAAGCAGTTAAGGGTAATAGGATGTCTAGCCTATTACAGTGTGAATCATTATGGTAAATCTGTTAAATTAGATGCCAGGTGTGGAAAAGGAGTTTCAGTGGTATATGATTATATGAGTACCTGCTATAGACTTTATGAAATTGAATACAGGAAGATTATTAGGAAAAGGGATGATATATTTGAAGAAGAAGTTTTTCCCTTGAAGAAAAAGCATTATGATTTTGTCCATCCAAAAATTGAAAATCTGAACAAAACCAAGTAAGAAGAAGTAAGCAATGTGCATAAGGGATCAGAAGATATTGTACTATCAGAAGAAAATCAAAATGTGCATAGATATCCAGAAGGGATTGAGAAACCAGAAGAGAGGTATTTGGTCAAAGAACCAGTAAAGAAGATTCAGAGGAATAAGAGAAAGACTGACAGATATTGTGAATGGAAGGCACATTGTGCAGTTTTTGATAACATTGAAGAAGTTGTTCAAGAAGAAAAAGAGATAATGGCATTTAAGGCATCAGTTGAGATGGAGAAAAATTTAGTTCCAGATAGCTTTAAGAAAGCTATGAATTTGCAAGATAGGAAAAAGTGGAAGAATTCCATATTTCAGGAATTAGACTCATTAAACAATGACCAAGTTTTTGAGGTTATAAGAAGAGAAGAGGTTGAAAAAGAGAAAACCTTAGTTGGAAACAGAGGGGTTCTAACACATAAGCTCAATGGGTTGGAGCAGCTACAAAGATACAAAGCTAGGTGTGTATCTCAAGGATTTAAACAGAAAGAAGGCATTGATTATCAGGAAAACTTCTCCCCAACTGGAAGATTATCAACTTTAAGATATTTATTTGAATGAGCAGCTCACAGAGGTGAGGAGATAAGACAAGCAGATTTTGTCACAGCATACTTGAATGGTAGTTTAAGAGAAGATGAGACAGTATATATGAAAACAAAAGAAGTTTTTAAAGAATGGCTTGTTGAGACAAAGCCTGAAGCATTGAGAATGAAGTATATAGATGCCTTCTTGAGGGGGGGTAATAATGAGTATTTACTCAAACTCAAGAAGTCATTATATGGAATTAAGCAAGCAGCAAGATCTTGGTATAAAAACATTTCCAAGTGTTTAGATTCAAAGGTTTTTCAGAAAAGTGAGGTAGACCCATGTTTATTTATCAATAATTGCACAATTTTATTTGTGTGGGTAGATGAAATCATAGTTTTTGGGCCAAAGAAGGAAGAATTATTGAATGAGATCAAGAAGGATTTCAAAATTAAGGACTTAGGACAGTCTCAAAATGTTTTAGGAATCAAGATAACCAATAGACCAGATGGGTCAATCAGAGTAGACCAAGAACATTATGTTAAAGGATTAATAAAGGAGTAAAATATGAAAGATGCAAAGGTTCTTGGAACAACACTCCAATATAATGTGAAGTTGGAGAAAGCTACTGATGATGAAATTGAGGAATTTAAGAAATCAGGTCTGGACTACAGAGCAGCTGGAGGATCTTTGAATTATTTGTCTCAATGTACAAGACCAGAAAGAACTTATAATTCAGGGATCCTCTCTCAAAAATTGGAGAATCCTGGAATTCAACATTGGAATGGATTTAAAAGATATGTTAGATATTTGAAAGGAACTCAAAAATTAGGTCTTGAATATCCTGTTGGAGGTTACTTTAACCTTGTGGGTTATTCTGACTCAAGTTGGGCAGAAGATGATCTAAAACAGTCAACCAGTGGTTTTACCTATTTTCTTAGGAATAGATTGATTTCTTGGAGATCAAAGAAGATAGCAGCAATAAGTTTATCATCAAATGAAGTTGAATACAGAGCTTACCTCTCTGCAGCTCAGTAGGCAAAATGGATAAGAGAAATCCTTGAAGACACTTATAAGCCTCAAGATTATTCTCTAATTCATTCTGATAATCAAGGTGCCATAAAGTTGGAAAGTAACCCAGTTTTTCACTCCAGAACAAAACACATTGATTTTAATTACAACTACATTAGAGAAGAATTAAAGTATAAGGAAGTAGCATTAGAATATGTTCCAACTTCAGATATGACTGCAGAAATAATGACTAAAGAATTGGATAGAACCAAAAATATAAAGTTTTCCATAGATATGAATTTACTTCCCCCTACAGGATTAAGGGGGGGTGTTAAGGATGTAATCCCTGTAGATGGAAATACATGAGAAAATATTGCTTATACCAATCAAACTCCATTAACAAAGGAAAGAGAAGGAAATTTGGATCATAATGAAAAAATAATTATGTAAATATGTTTAATAACATGGAAGTTATTAAGGATTCAATTCCTGTGAAAAACAACACAGCAATGTCACAGAGACTCAGTCTCAGTCTGGTGACTCAAGAAGATGAGCCAGATGATGGCTCCAATGAAGAAAAGCAAAGGACAAGAATAGATGCAACACAACTATTACTTAAAAATGAAATGAATAAAGCAAAGGCTAAAAAGAAAACATACCAAGAAATTAAAAGCAAAATTAAAATGCCTGAGGTCTTCTGGTTCACCACTATTCCAAAGGGATAGTGACTAGTAGGATAGTGGGAGAAGGAGACTAAAAGTGAGGAGTTTCTCAATAGAGAATAAGAGGAAGTTGATTGAGGGATCTCAAGGGATAGTGAATAGTAGGATATTGTGACAAGGAGACTAAGAGTGAGGAGTGTCTGAATAGAGGATAAGAGGAAGTTGATTGGTATTTATGAAGCTGTTAGGTGAGAGGGTCAGGATCAAAGCTTGAATTTGAGTGTGATTGATTGGAAGATGAGTTTTGGCAAGGTTGAAGTAGTTGAGGGGTAATTGATGGTAGGGTTGAGAAAGGGAATGGTAGAAAGGATTTAGAAGGGGAATAGTAGCAAGGAAGGGGAGCAGAATGGAGGGCAAGAGTTGAGAGGGAAGTATTTGATGGAAGATGAGATGAGTGGTGGAAGATGGGAGTGAAGAGAATGGAAAGAGAAAATGGAGAGGAACCAAGAAGAAGGGAACAGAGAGGAAGAGGGGTGGAGCGGATAAGGCAGTTACAGTGGAGTGACATGAGGTTGGTGCGTGCGGGAGAAGCGCCGGGAATTTAGAAGATGAATTCCTCTCAACAAGGGGTATGTGTGATTCAGAAAACCACCATTAAAATGGTGGGTTTGGTCAAAAAGAAAAAAAAGGGGGGCAGGTTTTTTAACTCTGATATGGAGCCTAATAAATGATGACAGGGTCTATCTGAGTTAGAAAAAACACCATTTTAATGGCTGGTTTCCAAATTACACATAACCCCTAACTGGTGTATTTCAAAACAGTTTGTTTCATGGAAAAAGTTTTTCAAAAATCATCATTTATGCCAGAGCATTAATCCATCATCCATGGAATGCATAACACCCATACCCAACTCCACATTATAAAATTCATACACATACTTTCACAATTGCTTCACATATCCAATATATTTTACTTGCATCATAAGCACATCACTCCATCTCACCCAATCATAAACTCATCAACCCATCTCCCCTTAAACTCATCACTCATCATCTCATCACCTTCACTCTCAATTTTTTTTTTTAAAAAAAAACTTCCCAAAAGAAAGTTTGGAATTGAATTAAGCTAAAAAAAAATTGCTACTATTTGACTTGGATTCAGAATCTGACTTGCAATTCAGTTTTTTTTTGATTCTTTAATTTTCTATTCCAAATATCCTACATGGTCCCAAGGATGAATAATATCCAAAATACCGTATTTGTGTGAAAGTAAAAAGATTCTTGTCCAACCTGATTTGAGATTCCACCAAAATTTTACCAAATTATTTATTTTTTACTCATGAAAATTTTAGAGATGATTGAAGACCACCAAATATTTCAGGATCAATGTTGGAGTGATGAACACTAGCCAGTTATCCAAATTCTGTTTGGTCTTCTTAAATTGGGATCAAACATAAATCAAGCAGCTATTCCAAAATTTAGAAAATCCCTTCTTGTTTGGAACTTGGTGTTGTTTGGAACTTGGAAAGTTGAATAGTACATCAAATTGTTCAGTCAAAATGCCAAACTTGATGGAAAACACTATTTCAATCAGAATAAAAAGGTATCCATGAATTTCAAACCAAAAAGTTTGAAAAAAAATCTGACCACAAAAACTTTCTTCTTTGTCTGCTTGGGTACTCTACTGTTGTTGAAATTGTTTTTTATAACAACAATAAGTTTATTTCTGTCCATTCTTGCCTTTCATGTTGCTTTCAATAAACTGTTTATTTCCAAAGAAACAAAGAAAAACTTTGATGAAGATAAATAAATTCTTGAAAATTAACCTTATTCTAGTTTAAAATATTTTTTTTAAGTTTAACATGATTTTCCTTCAAATGATGAAGGCAAAAAAAAAAAATCAAACCATCATCTTTCTCAATCATGAGTTTGGAAATGGGAGTGCTGAAAGGAATTTTGGCCAGCTTAAGAGAAATTTGAAACCAGATCAAAAAAGAAAAAAGTCCAAAGAAATGAAGATACTTATCAACTGGATCCTATGCTACACTTTTCTGCATAAGCTATTTTCAAATCTCATAGTTTGACCACAATAGATATTTGAAGATCATATTCATGAGCCTCCTCAATCTGATCCAGTCTCATATCATCCTTCATTTTTTTCATTTTTTTCATTTTTTTCATTTTTTTTATTTTTTTCATTTTTTTTTTGCAAAAAGAGAGTAGATCTTACCCTTTATTCTAGTTTTGTTTGAATCATGATTTTTAATTTTTCAAACTGGGTCAAAATCAAAGCCAACATGAGTTTTTTTTCTTTTTTTTTTTGGAGTCAGTTATTTTCTATTGAGATAGGATACATGCTTTAATGCAGTCTTCAGGAACACAGTCCTGCATGCTTTTAGTTGATTACTCATTCATCATTCTGCCCTCAAACCAAAACTATCATTAACCTCCAGAAGCATATCTTGACCCCTAGGAAGCAGGTGTCCTTAGTATAGTTGGTAGTAAATGTTCCATGCACATGAGACCTGGGATCCCTTCCCAGAGGACAAATGCTATTTTTACATTCTTACATTTTAACCCATGAATTCTACAGCATTTATTTATTTATTTATTTTTTTTCATTCTTTCATTTTTTTTTCATTTTTTTGGTGAGCTTTCAAATTTTACAGTCAAACTTGACCTCCTGCTTACTGTTAATCAACAACCGCCACCTCCTCATAAGACTCCACCTCCATCCACCTCACCGCCAATTATGTCCAACTCATCACCCTCCACCTGAACTGCACCCCAACCACCTCACCACCCTCCAAATCAACTGCCCTACCCCACCACCACTACCCCATCAAATATCCCATGAAAAATTGACTTCCAATCCTTTGGCTTGGTTAATCAACTCTCACTGATCCCCAAACTTATCCTATCAACCACCAGACCAGGCCTCAATCTTCCTAGAACTTCTCCTCTCCTTGATTTTCCTTCCATCCCCCTGGCCCCCCTTTTTCTCCCTTGTTACCCTTTAGAAGGTATTTCAATATTTTATTTCTACCAAAGTTTCTCTGTGATTTGAAAGGAAATTTGGATTGGCTAGAAAGTGAGTTGATTTTCTTTTTTTAAAGATTTCTTTCCTTGTGATTGGTTTGCAAGGTAACAACCCTTCTTGATTTTTTTTTCATTTCAACCAAATTTCTTTGGAACACAATTTGTACTCCACCAATTTAGCTGTTGAAAAAAAAAATCAAACCCTCACAATTTGAACCCAACCAAAGTATTCAGATGGCAAAAAAATATAGGTAATGATGATTTGAAAAACCACCATGAAGAACTGGAAAGATATGACTCTTCAGAGAAACAGAAATCAAAATAGAGATTCCAAAATCTCCTTTAAGGTCCATGAGGAAAGTCTTTATGGGAAAATAAAATTCTCTGGAAGGAAGGGTTGGACCTTGGGTACCCTTTTACAAAGGCTGAAAAGAAAATGAGTGACCAAAAGCCCAAAACCAATGAGTTCAACCAAGAAAAAAATAAAAATAAAATAAAAATAAAAAGGGCTTCAATCTTTGCAGATCTGGAAAAATAATTTTTCTGGATGAGCCTGATCAAAGCTCTGTGGTGACCTTGATTGGGATGATACCTTTGGACCAGCTCTCTGAGGAATAAAAGAAATAAATCAAACTTCTGACCAGCTACCCCCACCAATATGTAAAAAAAAATTGTCAACCCCTTTTAGGTCTTTGAGATCATTGAGATGGGAAGTTGTGGGTGATAGGATGTAGAGGATTCATTCCCCATTTTGGAGATTTTTTGTTTGAAATTTTTAGAAATCTGCCATCCTATCTTATCCCCAGGTATCCAATTATCTGAATCTAAAATCTGACCAGTTTTCCTTTTTTTTTCTCTTTCTCTTTCTTTTTTTTTTCCTTGGTACTGATGTCTTTTTTTCATTCACTGGAGGAGGTTGTGAAAGGTTTGATTTGATGCACAAACCATAATTTTTTTTTTCTCATCAAAACTCAAGGTTGCTAGATTGGGATTATGAGTTGGTGAGAGGTGCCAGATTTTTTTTTTCTTTTCTTTTGAAAATAAAATAAAAAAAAGGAAGTTGAAAATCATTACCCAAGGGGCTTTTTGAATAATTTACTTCATTTTCCAGTTGATTATTTTGAGTATTCTAAAAATCTATGGGTTTTATCATTTGACATCCATCATAACTTAGCTTTCATAAAAATGGATACTTCTTTACCAGAAACCATATCTTCTTTTTCATTTTTAAGATATAAAATTCATTTCAGTCAAATCCATTAATCCAACTGGATTTCAATTTGTATAATAAAAAATTTTCTTCTAAAATTTTGAGATCTGTTTTCTTTGGTACTAGAAAAATAGAACCTATACTTTGAAAATGATATATCAATCAACTTGAAGAGATCAACACAGAAAAATCAAATCTAAAACTCAAAATTGAACTTATTTTATTTGATCAGACCTCATTCAGAATCTGAAATGAGAAGATTGAATTTGATTAGTTTCTTTTTTCAAAAGACAAAACTACTTCAACTGATACTATAAAATTCAGTTGAGAAATTCATCAATAAATAGAACCTCAGATGCAACTTGTTGTGATTTATTAAATCCTTTATCCTCAAAACAACTCCTCAATTTCAATCCTTTCATGCTCCAAGGTTAAGGGTTATTTTCTTCATCAATTTGGCATATCCATTTCCTCAGTACCATCTACCACATTCCATAAGCATGACACAAATAAAACACAAAATCAATAGTGCCTTCTGCTTACTACCTCTGGCTTGCGTAAACAACATTCTAATCTTGGAAACTCAGTCTATACTTGCAATTTTTGCAGTTAACTCTAATCCGGTTTGACATACATTCAAACTTTTCTCTCCTAACCCTGGGTATCTCTAGCCCTTGGACTTCCATTCTTGGTCATGCAACTAAACCAGCTTGCACCCATGCCTAGATAGCCGCATGAACTGTATATTTTGGATAAAGAACTAGATCCCCTACCTACATGATTGCATCTATTCATTTGCATTATCTTCACATGCCATTCCTTCCATGTCTCACCCATTACGCTGATGTAATCTCATACTCTATTGTTTGGCACCTGCACTATGACCTTGGAAACAATTGTACAGTCTACTTAATTCCCATTCTGTTCCTGTCATTCATTGAATCACTGATCTCTAGCTGTAGATGACTTTCCATCAGGTTGTATCTGGTAACAACCAGATTAATTTATAAGGATTACATTTTCCACCTGAAGATTGTTTCTTCAGTTAGTTAATTGCATAAATTCTTGCATTTTCTAATACAATTCATCACACTGGGCTTTGCCTTGGTTTCTTTCAATTGGAAAAGATTCTCCCTCTTGCTGTTTGTTGAGTCATCACACCAGCCATTTTGACCTTGCAGTTGGCCTTGCTAACTTGCATTCTCCCTTGCACTCAGCCTCTCCCATTTGCGCTCACAATCAAATAAAGATTGCCCTATATTAAATGGGGTGGTTGTGTGACAGTAAGTAAACTAACTCAACTCAACTATTGTAAATTTATTTTAAAATTTCATTTAATTTCTTGACCAGGAATGCTTCCATCACCCCTTATAATGATAATATCAATAGGGTAGGGAGATACAGTGCTCCACGGGCCCAACCACCCTTAGATCCTGTTCCTTCCTCTAAATCTCCTTTGGTTGAAACCATTGATGATACCTTTGCTCCTTGGAATTGATTGGAAGACTTGGTGGATCCTCTTGAGCAAATTGAAGACCAAAAAAATTCCTCCAATGAAACCTTGACTTGCGGTAGGTCAAGAGTTTGCACCAGTGCTTCCAAGAACAACGCTTCAACCCTTGTCTCTGCTTTGATACAGGATCTTAATCAGAATGCCATGAAAACTAGAATGACTTGTCCTAGTTTTTGCACTCTGGTTATGAAGAATCCTGACCACTTCATGGGAGAACATCCCCATAAGCTTAGATCCTATCTTCAGTCTTGTAAAATTATCTTCTCAAACAATACCAACAGACACAAGGTCATGTATGTGTCTTCCTTCTTAGTAGGTAGAGCCTTGCAGTGGTTCAAATCTTACCTCAAAATTTTGTCCAACACAAGTTCCCCTTGTATTCTCAACAATTGGGACAAGTTTGAGAAACAACTGTTCACCCTGTCTGGAAACCCCAACAAAGTAAAAAACACCAAATAAAAAATTAAAGGCTTAGTAATGAATGAGAAAAATAGGTTTTCTGTTTATATCTCTCAATTTTGGAATTTGAATTCTTGCATCCAATGGAACAAGGCAGCACTTTTATTTCATTTCTGAAAGGTTTTACCAGAGATCCTAATGAAACAGCTTGCAATTGGGGGACATAAGACAACCTCCCTTCAGCAGTTAATAAATTAGGTGATCAAGCTTCATAATGGCTACCAAAACAAGAACTGCTCTTGAAAAAACAACCATGAATTTTCAGCATTGGCTCCAAAGGCAGAAGACTCTTTGAAGAAAAAATCAAAGAATCCAAAACACTCCAAACTGAATCCAAATTCAAATCTTAACTCAAAAGGGAAGTCCATTGCCAAAAATCCAAAGTTTCTGGACAAAGAAACCAGTATGCTCTTCAACAAGGAAATTCAAAGGAGGGAGAAGGAAGGGTTATGTATGTATTGTGGAGGAAAGCATGGTGTCAATATTTGTGCAAAGAGGCTAATGCATGAAGCGGCTAAGCTTTCAAAAAATTAGCTTTTAGTTTTTCTGATACTTGCAAGGAAGACTAAACATTATCTAAATATGAGAAAGTCAATCTTTGCACTTGCAAGTCAATTAAATCTCTAAGTTAATTATTTGTTATTTTCCATTCTGAAAATACTCCTTATCATGTTTTAATTGATTCAGGTCCTAATTTTTCTTTTATAAGTTCATCTTTTGCCACTTCCAAAAATCTTACATGTTCCAAGATAGTTCAGTCTATTTAGGAATTAGTGCAACCAATCTGTCTTATTTGGTTACCCATAAGACAAAATGGAAATTTGCATTTTCAAATTTCCCCATCTTTGAATGGAACTTATTTCTCTTGGATATAACTGGAATGGAAAACACCATTCTAGGCAATGATTTTATGGTCTACTGGAATCCAGATGTGAACTGGAAAGAAGGAGTAATTAAAATTTGAACCTTTCAGCTCGAGGAAACTAACCATTCCCTCAAACAGGAATTAAAAAGCCTAACCAACACTGTCATTGAGTTGGATGACAAATTTCTGCCAGAAGATTTTCAATATCCTGAACTTCTTTCCCAAGAGCTCTTTTCAGATTTAGGAATTATTGCTTATTTGTCAACATTACCTCTTCCTTGGTTCTGTGAAGAGAAACAGGCGCCTATTAAAAGATGTATTTTGAGATCCCTAATCCTCTTGCATTGTTAAAGTACTTCAACCCCAGTGCTCAAAGATGACAAGATTGAAGATATAAAAATAATTCAAGAGTACTTAACTTTGGTTTACCATGACTTTTCTGACGTCTTTTCAGCTTTTAATGCATATGAAATACCTCCTTCCCATCATTATGATCACACAATCAAACTCACTGGCACACCTCTGGCACCCTGACCAGTTTACTCTCTCTCAAATCAAGAATAAATTCCGGAAAATGTATCAAAATGATTTCTTTGACAAACAATTCAAACAACCGCTTTCCCATCCTATTTTTCCCTAAGAAAGAAAGAAGCCTTTGCCTTTGTGTTGAATACAGGAAACTGAACCAGGTAACCTGGAAGAATTCCTATCCAGTACCACATATGTTTCACCTCCTTAATCTCTTGCATGGAGATGCTTGTATCTCAAATTTAGAACTTTGGGGTTCCTATAACCTGATTTTAATTGAAAAAGGCCATGATTCCTTGACTGCAATGATAACACAGTTTTTCAGTTATGAGTATAACATCATGCCTTTTGGCCTCTGCAACACTCCTTCCACTTTTCAAAATTTTTTCTTACCTTTTAGAGAAATACCTTGTGGTTTATCTTGATTATATACCTTCCTACTCAAAAACACATGATGATCACATCACACATGTGTGAGAGATGCTGCAGAAACTTTGAAAGAACAATCTGTTTGCAAAAGCCTCCAAGTGCAAATTTCATACTCACTCTCTTCAGTTTTTAGGTGTTGCAGTTTTTCAACAAGGACTATAAATGGAAAAAGCCAAAAGCCAAAACATATTGGACTGGCCCGCACATTCTTTGTTCAAATCACTTCAGTTTTTACTTGGATTTAGTAATTTTTACAGGATTTTTATTGAGCACTATGCCAAAAATACCTTTAATCTTACTAATCTTCTTCAAAAAAGAAATAACATTTTTATTAATGAACAAGCCACTTTGGATTTTGATGCTCTGAAAATAGCTTTCAACACTTCTACAATAGTTGCTCAATTCAACAAGTTAACTTGCACTATTGCAGAAACAGACGCAACCAAATATGCAATTGAAGGAGTAATCTTAAAGTTTTCTCCTTCTTCATCTCATTTTCATCCCATAGCCTTTGAGTCTTGCAAACTGTTTGCTGCCAAAATTAATTATGAGATTCATGACAAGGAACTTCTTGAAACTTTTTATTGCTTTAAGAAATGGCGTTCATAAATTTTGAGTCTTATGGAACCCTTTGAGGCCTTAACTGATCACAATTTCACTAAATATTTTGTGAGGTCAAAATTCCTTACACACAGACAGGCAAAATGGGCCAAATACCTCTCCAGGTTCAAATTTACAATCATGTACCTCCCTGGTGTGGAAACAAGAGATATAATCCCTGAATGTTTCCTTAATTTTGGAAGTTATTGATCCCAGCATCTGTAAGGAGTGGGATGTTCCCTGAGAGAAAGAGAGATAGATGAATACCTTCCTCCCTTTCCAGTCCATGTTGTAGTTTCCTCCTCCCAACCTGGTGCTGAAATTTATGACTTCTATTCCCTCCCTCTCAGCCCTAACCTAAGTACAAGCGCAATGACAGCCTAGAAACAAATAAGGAGGAAACCTTAAAAAACAAAACCCTGGCCTAAACCTAACCCATAACCATACCAACCAATCCTTCATACTCACCTGCCATCACGCACAACCTGTTTTTACTTTTCATGATGGGGCCCTCTGCCATGCCCTACTTTGAGCTCCCTGCAATTTTCTGCATACACCCAACATGCCATCAAGATTTTCCCAATATCCATGGATTGGTCAGCGCTTGCGCGCGTCCTCTCCGCCATATAACCCCCACAATTGCCCCACTATTACCTCCCCAAACTAGCCATCTTGCAAACTTGGTTGGGCCGGCTCCATTCCAAGGTTGGTGACGTCCAAGCAGGTTGCGGGCACGCCACATCCAATTTAGCCCACCCGCACCTGGTGTGCAGAGCCCCAAGGCACCTACTTCTGAGCCCGCAGGGGCCCTTTCTGAGACCGTGCGCACCCCAGCTGCTGAGCCTGACCTACACAATTCTGAGCGCGTAGGCCACTGTGAGAATTATTGACCCACAAGCTTAATCAAAGAGCGGTACTTAAAGCAAATGAAATGCTGAGACAATAATGTCTTATGATTGATACTTAATATGAGGCAGAGGTGATGGAACACTTTTGAATGTGAATGAATTGGTGAATGAATTGATGGAAAATAGAAGGGAGAAGAGCTCCTTAAATACAAAATATGGTGCTAATGTAAAGCTCATGTAATGACAAGCAAAAGGAAAAGAATTCCGCCCCCAATGGGCTCTACAGGCTCTACAAGCCTTGCTAATTGGTTTGGGCTTACTCAGCCCACTTCACATTAGCCCCTGAACCCTTATGACCAGTCTGTACCGGTCAAATTTTGGTGTTTCCACCCTTACTGGGCTGAACCAGCCCTTGTTGCTGTTCAAAACCTGGCTGGTTGTCCATTACAACCAGCCTGTTTTACCTCTGTGACCTCATTGGTCCCTGTTTACCAACTTACATTGCTGTTTGCCTCCTGCAACCAGCCCCTGGCCCTCAGATTGGCCAGGGTGGACCCAGAAACAACCTGGGTCTGGTCAAACTTACTGGGGGGGGGGGGGGTGACCAGCAGACATGTGTGTCCCCCCTCTCTCTTCCTCAATCCCTGGAGGGAGCAGTCAAATCCTCCCCCCAGGGAGCCCTGGAGGTTGATACCCCCAGGGCACCACAAGTAGATTGGTAGTCTGGGCAGTGGTCAAGCCCACCCAGCCTCAGGTCACCTCCCCCTTGGTCAGGGGGGGGGGGGGGGGGAGATGGCCCCTGCAACCGTTGGTTGCTACACACATGAGGTGGGGGGGTGATCAATTCCCCTCCCACCTTGCTGGTCCCCTTGTTGCGGCCAGCCTAGTTGGTCATATGGTGGGGGGTGATCAAATCCCCTCCCACCTTGCCAGTTGCCTTGTTGCGGCCGGCCTGGCTGGTCCTCAACCAGCCAGCCTCCTCTCCCCTTTGCAACCAAGCAAGGGGAGGGAGGGAGGAAGGGCCCCCTGACCCCCTGCGGCCGCAAACAACTGAGAAACGCGACCAGGGCCACAGCCCTGCACACAAGCAGGTGGGGGGACTCCAAACGGAGCCCTGCGCAGGCTGTTGGGCCCTGCAACAGGCCCCAGAGAGAAACTAGTGGCCCCAAGCGGGCCTCAACACAGGTGGCAGCCCCAATGGGCCTCCAAGGCCCAAAGACCACAAAATACATACTTTGGTGGGCCAGCACGTCTGGCCAAGTATGTAAAAAATAAAGGTTGGGCCCAGTTATGACCAGATCAGCCCGTCTGGTTAAGGTTGCCCATCCACCCTGGTGGGCCCGTTAAGACCCATGTCCCAATAGACCTAGAAAACGTGTTTTGGTGCACAAATACCCAAAACCAATAACATCCACAT
Source organism: Puccinia polysora (assembly GCA_025617555.3). Lineage (NCBI taxonomy): Eukaryota > Fungi > Basidiomycota > Pucciniomycetes > Pucciniales > Pucciniaceae > Puccinia > Puccinia polysora. Next base: position 19,330,598 of record CM062621.1, on the reverse strand, counting down.
AGGCCCATGTGGCCCACGTGATGTCCAATGGGCCATGGAGGCCCATTTGTGCATCCCATTTGGATTACACACTAATATGCACATTACCTGAGTGCATCCATATTTTAACACACCCCCTTAATCCACAAGGGATTCCATACGCATACTAGACACAAAACCTTGATGTTTGTTTCTATCTAACGCCTTAGTTAAGATATCCTCAATCATTGCTCCAGTGGGCATGTACCATAACACTATCTCTCTGCAGTTCACTGCATCATGTATATAGTTATAATGAACATCAATTTGTTTTGTTCTTGAATGGAACACTTGGTTTTCCGCCAATGCAATGGCACTCTGATTATCAGAATAAAACAATTCAAACCCTTTTGGTTTATGAGTATCCTCTAAGACCTTTCTCAACCACTTTGCCTCCTGTGAGGCTGACAGGTATGCTCTGTACTCAGATTCTGTTGATGAAAAACTTATTTCTGACACCTTCTTAGAAATCCATGACACTAGACTCTTTCCTGAAAAGAATACAAAAACACTTGTTGATTCCCTGTGTTACCATCTGCCAAACTTGCATCAGAATGACCAACCAAATCAAAATTTGCTGACTTGGGAAACTGCAGTCCCAGACTGCTTTTTCCTTTAGGATAACTCATAGCTCTCTTAAACATAGACCAATGCCTCATGATTGTTTTCTCTAAGTTTTGTGACAGGATGCCAATTGCATAAGCAATATCTGGCCTTTTACGCTTCCCCAAATAATTTAGAAATCCAATAGCTGACCTGTAATTGTTCCCAGAGTGGAAAAACTCCAGATGCTCTTCATCTTTAGACTTTTCTAACCAAATGTTAGACTGCATTGGAGTACCAAACTCCTTTGCATCCTCTAAGCCATACTGCTTAAGTAGAGCTAAAACATAATGGTTTTGATCCAACTTGATCCCATTCTTGCTCTTACTACCTTTCATTCCCAGAACCTGTTGTTCCAGGCCAAGATATTTTATCTTGAGCTCATTTTTGAGTGCATCCATGAATCTCTCTTTACCATTCCAAATAATGATAATTTCATTGACCCATACAAAAAAAATTGCATCCTTTCTCACCAAGAGACAAGGGTTGGCTTCACTTTTCCTAAAACCAATCTCTTTCAGTTTCTTACTCATAGTGTTAAACCATGACCTAGCTGCTTGCTTCAATCCATACAGGGATCTACACAGCTTGAGGACATATTCCCCTTTATCCGCTGAGAGGAAACTTCTCATACAGATTTTCTTCATAGTTTTTGGCTTGGTCTCTACCAGCCATTCCTTGAAACCGTCAGGAATTGAAATTAAAACCGTCTCCTCTTCTCCAAGTTTTGAATTAAATTATGAATTCACAAAACCAGCCTGTTTGATTTCTTCACCCAACTCCACTGCCAAAGCAATGATTTACCTGAAGGTGGAAAGCCTTCCAGTTGTTGAAAAAGTTTCTTGGTAATCAATACCCTCTTTCTGTTTGAAGCCTTGTGCAATGCATCTAGCTTTGAACCTTTTCAAAACTCCATTAGTATCAAAATTCTTATTAAACACTAACCTATACCCAACAATGGTCTTTCCTTTTCAAACTAAATCCCACTTAACCACTTCAAACACACTATTATTTTCCAGAGAATCAAATTCCTCAAAAATATCTGTCTTCCAATTGGCTCTATAATGAGAATTCATAGCTTGGCCAAAGCTATTTGGGTTAACCCTATTACCCATTTCTGAACTTAACTGTAGAATCTCATTAAGCATACATTGTCCCAAAATGTATCTTCTTCATATTCTGCAGAAGCATAATGGGACTTCAATTCCCCATACCTATCAACAGGTGTCCTACTCCTTCCACTCCTTCTAAATGGAGGTGGAGGCTCATCAGGTTCTGATTCCACAGACTCCCCTGAAGTGGGTACTGAACCCTCCTGTGGCACATCTGCCATCTCAACATTATCACTAATGATATTCTCTACAGAATCTTCTGGTGAAATAGGCTCCAATGCTATTTCATGCTGTGATTCCTAAACAGCACTATCTTCACTCCTTTTGATTGGAAAGGTACTTTCTTCAAATTTTACATCCCTGCTATGGATAACCTTTCTTGTCCCTGGACAATAAATCCTGTATGAATTACTTATTATATCATAGCCTACAAGTGCCCCTATTCTGGCTCTAGGATCTTAGTTTCCAACCATTTCATTATGGTGGACACTATAATACACTCAGCAACCAATTTTTCTTAGGTGTGATGTTTTGGGGTACAACTTTCAAAACAAATAATGTGGACTTTTCCAATTAACACTTATGTCAGCTTGCTACTATTGCAGAGCAAGCTGCAAAAGTAACAGAAATAACATAAAAATAATGATGATAAAATTCAACTAAGAATGAGTAGGAAAACCATAAATATTATTTCAAAAATGGATTCCCCATCTAAAATTAGGTAGGGTCACTCACTGACCCCACCCTTGAAATAAAACTCCTTATATTTTTAAATAATTAAGGAAAGAAAGACCAAAATACCACGGCATCACTATTGAATTTTTTGGCCAATTAAATATTTCACATGTATTGTCATGTATAGGTTTAAAACCTAAAATTCAGTCAGAATTGGGTGTTGTGTATATTTTAGGAGTTACAAACAGAAATGTGTTCTGTCGCAATTCCCGCACGCAGCCATGGCAGCCAATGCACCCGCGCGCCAATGAGCTAGAGATCTGTCACTCTGTCAAAGTGGTGTACACAGCCCTGGGCCTCTGAAAAGTATGCAGCCTTGGGACTATGGGTTGAAAAAGTGACAGGCAGCCTGAGAAACCTAGGTACCCTGTAGACATGCTACAACCTACACGGGAACATTCTAAATATTTAATAAATAATCCTGTGGATAGTAGAGAGTCTAAAAATACATAAAATTATATAAAAATACTTAAATAACCTTTATACGTATTATTTATTAAATATAATTCAAAGTACCAAAAATGTCAAAAATAAGATAATGACTACTTCTAAAAATATATTAAAATACTTTAATATACTATTATGAGAATTTATAGACATCAATATTTTTGTGAAATACTAAGGAAACTTATGATGTAAAAATATTACATGAATACCCATGACTTAAATTTTTAAGTAATTATTTGAGTACATCAACTGAATTTTGAAAATGAGGAGTAAAATCAATATCATGACTTTACTCCAATTATTTAATACATAATGAGAACTCACCTGACATCAGAATATCTGTAGGAATGTCTATTGAAATAATTATTAACTTACTGGGAACATTTAATAAGGATAATTAATTAAATAATAAATTAAAAGGAAAGATTAGTGTTATTCACACGTCCAAAAATCAATTATAAAGTAGAATAATTCTCATAACCTATGGAATTCGATGCTACCCTTGTTACAGCACAAAAAAAAGGTGAAAAGCTACCACCGGTTACTCTGCTAGCCTCAGTGTCTGTCCCTTTGAGCCCCTGTACCCCTCAGAAGGACAATATTGGGACTCCAAAAGCTATAAATAAAGAGCTCTTTAGAAGATATTGATACCCATAGACCCAGTTATATTTAAATCCAGAAACCATGCCAAGGTAATCAAATACTTATAAGAGATAAGTAAGTGATTTATGGCTTTAATCTGATTAATAATATCTATCCTCAGCCCTCTTTTATCAATTTAAAATGCTGAACAACCTTATAACCCCAGTATAAAGGTTTAACCCATCAGTGCGCGTCCCAAACAGATACCCAAAGGATTTAATAATATACCAGTGAGTCTTATAATCCTTTCTCTGTCGTGGTAGCTTGGTTAAAAATCCCTGCCACTCCACCATGTATTTTATATACATATTACCTTTGGGCAAAATATCCTTTAAACTAAAGGGCCCAAAGTAACAAGGCCTACGTGTTTTCATACTGAATTCCCTGAAGATATGTTTTAAAGATCCCCAATATAATTATTTCAGCCTCCTGGATTCCAAGACACTTGCTATCTTTTAGCTACCAGAGGTGATGGAATAAATAATAAATATATTATTTAATAGATGCAGCAAAAATAAATAAAATATTTGGATAAAGCTTATTGCAAGGTTAATTGGTTTGGTTATGGTTTATTGTTATACATCAATATAGATAAATTGATTATTAAATAATTTTATAGAGGGGCCAAAATTATATTGGGGATCTTTAACACCTCTCTTCAGGGATTTCAGTATGAAAACATGTAGTCCTGGTTACTTTGGGCTCTTTAGTTTAAAGGATATTTTGCCCAAAGATAATATGTATATAAAATATACAGTGGAGTGGCAGGGCTTTTGTAACCAAGCTGCCACAACAGAGAAAGGATAATAAAACTCACCGGTATATTATTAAATCCTTTGGGTATCTGTTTGGGACGTGCACTGACGGGTTAAACCTGTATACTGGGGTTTATAAGGTTTATCAGCATTTTAAATTGATAAAAAGAGGTTGAGGACGGATATTATTAATCAGAATAAAGCCATAAATCACTTAATTATCTCTTATAAGTATTTGATTACCTTGGAACGGTGTCTGGATGTAAATATAACTGGGTCTCTTGGTACCAATATCCTCTAAAGAGCTCTTTATTTATAGCTTTTGGAGTCCCAGTATTGTCCTTCTGAGGGGTACAGGGGCTCAAAGGGACGGACACTGAGGCTAGCAGGGTAACTGGTGGTAGCATGTCACCTGTTCTTGGTGCCGTAACACAGGTAGCATCTAATTCCACAGGGTATGGGAATTATTCTACTTTATAATTGATTTTTGGACGTGTGAATAACACTAATCTGTCCCTTGTATTTATTATTTAATTAATTATCCTTAGTAAATGTTCCCAGTAAGTTAATAATTTTTTAATAGAAATTCCTGAGGATATTCTGATGTCAGCTGAGTTCTCATTATGTATTAAATAATTGGAGTAAAGTCATGATATTGATTTTACTCCTTATTTTTGAAATTCAGTTGATGTACTCAAATAATTACTTAAAAATATAATTCATGGGTATTCATGTAATATTTTTACATCATTAGTTTTTTTAGTATGTCACAAAAATATTGATGTCTAGAAATTCTCTTTAATAGTATATTAAATTATTTTAATATATTTTTAGAAGTTGTCATTGTCTTATTTTCGACATTCTTGGTACTTTGAATTATATTTAATAAAAAATATGTATAAAGGTTATTTAAGTATTTTTATATAATTTTATGTACTTTTACACTATCTTCTATCCAGGGGAAAATTTATTACATATGTAGAATGTTCCCGTGCAGGTTGTAGCATGTTTAAGCGGTACCTAAGTTTCTCAGGCTGCCTGTCACTTTGTCAAACCGTAGTCCCACCGCTGCATGCTTGTCAGAGGCCCAGGGCTGCGTACACAGCTTTGAAGGAGTTACAGAGCTGTATCTCAGCCGCGCGCGGGTGCATTGGCTGCCGCAGCTGCGTGCGGGAATTGTGAAAGAACAAATTTCCGTCTTTAACTCCTAAAATATACACAACACCGCAATTCTGACTGAATTTCAGGTGTGAAACCTATACGTGAAAATACGTGTGAGATATTTAATTGGCCAAAAAGTTCAATAGTGGTGCTGTGGAATTTTGGTCTTTCTTTCCTTAATTATTTAAAAATATAAGGAGTTGGATTTCAAGGGTGGGGTCAGTGAGTGAACCTACCTAATTTTGGGTGGAAAATTGATTTTTGTAATAATATTGATGGTTTTCCTACTCATTCTTAGTTCAATTCTTTCATTATTATTTATATATTATTTCTGTTACTTTTGCAGCTTGCTCTGCAATAGTAGCAAGCTGACAAATTTTGGCCCCTCTATGAAAATATTTAATAATAAATTTATCTATATTGATTAGTAGCAATAAACCACATCCAAACAAATTAACCTTGCAATAAGATTTATCCGAATATTTTATGGATTTTTGCTGCATTTATTGAATAATATATTTATTATTTATTCTATCACCTCTGGTAGCTAAAGGATGGCAAGGGTCTTGGAATCCAGGAGGCTGACCATTGGGGTCTGGCCGGGAAATATTCCATTTTATTATATTTAATACCTTGGAACAGACATTTCATGTAAAATTAAATCAAAGATAAATTTATCTAACTTTTTAACCATGATTCATCATTAAATTCATTTGCAGTGGATTTAAAAAACAATCTAGAATTAATAATCTATTATTATAATATTTCAAAGATAAGAAAAGAAGAATATATTAAAAATTATAAATGTACTGGTTGGGAAGCTTTAGCTCAAGCTGAGAAAATTAACATCTCTTCTGCATGTAAAAACTTAGATAAACTCTTTGAATAAGAAGATCTTGAGAGGCATATCAACTTCCAGGCCCTATTAAGAAAACATAAATCTTGGAAGAAATACCGTATAAATTACTTTTTAAAATATAAAAGTAAGTATAAAACTTGTATTACCATATTATTTTTATTAAAATAATATTAATATATTTTTGACCAATAAAATAAACTTTTACCATCAGTGAACCCTCCTATACCAGAAACCACCACCTTTGAAACTGATTTATTGGATCAAGAAATCCCAGATATCTCTGGATGCCCTGAAAATATTGATTGTACGGGTGAAGAAATCATTGGGACACACCAAGACCCTGTAGGATTACCTATTAAGGACCAATTTAATCCCAATAAAGTCCTGGTACCTTTGAATATCAACTTAAGTGAGTTTTAAGTAAAACTTATTTTTACGTATTTTTTCTTTAGAAACATACTTATAAACATTTTATTCAATATGAATATATGTAACACAAGAGCCTCAGGGATAATTCCCTCCTATGGATCTTTTCCAGGAGCCCTCAGTAACCGTGAGACCACCAATAATGAAAACTATGAGGGGACTGGAAACTGTGAATCAAATGTTGATGGAAAAGGAACAGCCCCAAATACTTCTGCCCTCCCCCAACCTAAAGCCAGAGAAGGTAGTAGAATTAAGCCCCCCTCCATTACAAGAAGATTCCCTGCAGCCACCCCAGAAGAATCTTGCCAAGGAAGCCAGGATCAAAGACTTAGTCAGAGAGCACGTGAAATATTGGGAAGAGTTAAAAGAAGCCCAAGACAAAGTGGACATGGTATCTATGAAAAAGATAATCTCCCAGGCAAAAGCTACCCAGATAGCTCTTCAGAAAATGATTCCAAGGAAAGAGGTAGAATCCTATGTAGAAAAGTGGAATCCTTGGGATCAATAAGCCCAACTGAAAGGCAAAGGATCAGGAAAGAAGAGATCTTCTTCCCATCCAAAGCCAAAGGGAAAGAAGGATTGGGATCAGATAATATCCTTAGCTCAAAAGTGGAAAAGGTTTAAAACAGTTAGCCTCTAATTCTGAACCCAGTAACTTGTCTAAACCAGCCTCTGATGTAATTATTTCCTTTTCTAATGATATGCGCCATAATTTCAAGATTTTTTGTGGAAATTTGGACGGTGTTTATACCCAGATGGATAAGTTAACCTCAGTAGTAGCCAAATTAATTAATAAAAAACAAAAACTTTACAAATGGAAGATATTAAAGAAAATACAGAAAAATTATTGGAGATAATTGATCAAGGTAAAATCAGACAGACTCAAAAAATTGAGAATATGTTATCACGTATCCAAGAAGATTTTATTATTTATTTTGAACCTTTGAAAGAAGAATTGGTAAGTACAACTAACAGCTCCATTCTTTCCCTTAGTGATAAATTAGATCTGCTTAATAATAAAGTGGACCTGCAACTTAATCTGATCAAGAATGATCTTAGAGAATTAAAAGTCCTTCTGACCAACCCCTTGGGGAGTACCACAGAGGAACAAAAACCTCCCAGACAAACAACTACATCTTATGCACCACCCTTACTAGGAATGCATAGGAGTGACACCTTTAGGCCTAGTCCTACTCCTGAAATGGAACAAGCCCTCAAACGCTTACCCCCAATTTCTGAATAGCCTAACTTCTCTGGTGAAGGAGAATACAGTCATATAAATTTCATTAAATTTATTGACTATACTATTAAATCTTATGACTTACCAGAAGCTATAGCTGTAGCCAGGCTGCCCGGACTATTTGAAGGAGTAGCTTTAGACTGGTTTATCAGTAAAAGAGAATAAGTAGGATCCTTACCATTGAATTCTTGGAAACTTCTAATTAAAGAAAAATTTGGTTCTCAAATGTGGAAAAGAAAAATGATGAAAAATTTCGAAAATTCCTCATTTCATCCCTCCAAAGATAAGCCTCAAAAATGGTGCTTGGAAAAGAAGAGAATACTAGATTGCTTCTATCCAGATGCTGATAAAGAGGAAGTAAATGAAAGACTCCTCAAATTGTGTCCTGGAAATCTTAACCATAGTGTAAGATGCAGGATGAATATGGATGCTGACTTACCAACTCTAATCAATGTGTTAGAAGAAGTCATAGACATGAATGGGCTAGACAAAAAAGTTCCTTCTAGACCTAAAGAGAACTTCAACATTAACAAAACCAGAGAACAACCCCCTCTGATAAATACCTCTAATAATAAGAAACCTAATGAGAACAGGGACAAAGAGAGAATGCCTGGAACTTGTTGGAATTGTAAATATGAGACAAGACTGCCCATTAACAAAAATAATGATAGCAGTCTTGGAAGGAGAGAAGGAGGTTTAAGGGAATCAGAACTATGAATATATAGCTGATACTGAAGGATCACTTTCTGAATGTGAATTGATCCTGACCAACCTTGTTAATGTTATAGAAGGAGATATAGGCACTTCTATAGAAATTAATAACATCTATGGGGACTCTAGTTTTCCCAAAAAATGGGATCCTACCATAATTCCTAGACATATCATGGATATTAAACCATTTACAGTTAAACCTATGAGTGGTAACAGTTATACTACTGGTCAAACTTGCTATGCAACAGGATTGTATAGAGACTGACCTATAAGGTTATTACTGGATAGTGGAGCTTTCTTCTCATGTGTCTGTACTGAATTCTCAAACAAATGGGATCCCAATTGGAAAGAACACCTTCTGCCCGTCCCAAAAGCCAAGGTTAGCTCTTGAAACTCTACCATGAATGCTATTGGAGTATGGACTGCTCCTATAATATGACCCCATACTAAAGGATCTTTGAGAATACAAGTGCAATTTGTGGTATTCCTCAACAGATTATGTGACTACCTGATAATAGGTAATGATGCTTTATGTCTATATGGTATAGATGTGTTCATGAGTAAAGGGAGATACTTTACAGTTGGGGGTAATTGGGACAAGAAGTTTAAGATATGCAACATCCAATCTAACTTCCCCTCTTCCACTTATCAAAAGCATTTAGAAGACTTTAATCAAGAATACTTCTCTCAAGCAGCTCTAAATATGAAACTTTCTGAGGAAAAGAAGAAAGATATATTGACAGTCTGCTTTGAGAACCAAAAAGCTTTTTGTACTAAAGATCATCCCATTGGTGATATCAAAGGACATGACATGGTATTAACATTGACTATTAAGCCTCCTTATCCTCCAAACTTAAGAAGACCAGCTTATCCCTCTAGTCCTAAGTCTAGAATAGCTCTTGAGGAACATATTCAAGAACTGATAGACTTACAATTATTAAGGAAATTAGGGCACAATGAGCAAGTAGATGTGACCACACCTGTAATCATAGCTTGGAATAATGACAAGTCAAGAATGGTAGGAGACTTCATAATGCTCAATAATTATACTCAGGCAGATTATTATCCTATACCCTGGATTTATCATGCTCTACATAACTTGTCCAAGGCCAAGTACATTACTACTATGGATATGCTTAAAGGTTTCCACCAGATACCTATAAGCCCTGAAAGCAGAAATTTTATGAGAATAATCTGTCATTTGGGAATATATGGATATCTTGGGATGCCCTTTGGTATAAAGAATGCCCCATCACACTTCCAGAGAACAATGGATACAGTTCTAGGTACATACATCAGACAAGGATGGATGATGGTATATATAGATGATGTTATCATATATTCTGATGATTTGGATACTCATATCAACCAAATAAGATTAGTACTCCAAACTATCTCCAAAGCAGAATTAAAAGTATCCATGAAGAAATGCAACTTTGGATATGGAGAATTGAAAGCCCTAGGGCATGTAGTCTCTGGTCTAACTCTAGCTGCTGATCAAAATAAGATAGCTTCTATCATGAACAGAACCATCCCTCAAAATAAAACAGAGTTACTGTCTTTCATTAGTTTTTGCAGTTACTACAGACAATACATACCAAAGTTTGCTATGCTAACTAAAAGTCTGTACAAAATATGCAACAATAACACTCTCTTTGAAATGAAACATGAGAGATTGAAAAACTATGAGGAACCAAAAATAGCTATGACCTCTACTCCTTTACTCATTCAACCAGATTACTGCAGGCCCTTTATACTGTAAATTGATGCCTGTATGGAAGTTTTAGGAGCTGCTCTACATCAAGAAAGAATAGAAGAAGACAAACCAGTGGAGAAACCAGTACTCTTCATATCTAGACAGATCAAAGATACAGAAAAGAGATATGGAGCCGGTCAGTTGGAATGCTTGGCTCTAGTATGGGATTTAGAAAAGCTACACTATTATTCAGAAGGAACCACTTTTCAAGTGATCACAGACTTTAATGCTGTAAGAACTCTCATGAACATGAAAACCCCCAGAAGACATATGCTCAGGTGGCAAATTGCTATACAACAGTATAGAGGTCAGATGACTATAGTGCATAAAGCTGGAGCTAAAAATCAGAATGCTGATAGTCTAAGTAGGAATGCTTTGCCTAATGAATCTAGCAATCCAGCATATGACCCTGAGGATCAAGATATCTTTCCTATCTTGAACATCAATCTTTTTGCATTAAATGCTCCAATCATGGGGATCCACTTATGTGAATTAGATACTGATTTCTTCAATCTAGTGAGGGACAACTACTTCCCTGAAATCAAGCTGCTGATAACCATTATGGAATGCAAATCCACAGAAGCAGCTCTGATAAGTAGTTTACCTGCTTCATTACTTAAACCCTATAAAGAAGGGAGGCTACCTTTTGGGATGGTCTCCTTTACTACAGACACCAACATTCCAGTGTATTAGTAATGAGCAACAAGGAACATATACAACACATACCCCAGGAATTCCATGAAAACTGTTAATCAGGGCATCTATCCAATGAAGGAACCTTGGAGAAATTAAAACAAACTGCTTGGTGGATAGACTGGAAAGGAATCAATATTAAGTATGCTACTAGCTGTGAGACTTCCAAAGATCTAATAAAACTACTGGAAAAAGGTTTGGACTCCTACAGAAGATCTCTGAACCCAAAACTAGATGGGAAATCATTAATATGGTTTTTGTCACCAGCCTCCCCCCTGGAGGTACTCATTCATATAACTCTGTCCTGGTTATAGTTGACAGATACTCTAAGAAGGTAAAATTCTTACCTAACCACAAAGAAGATAGTGCTATGGATGTAGCTCCACTATTTTGGAATAGGATCATAGCTGATTATGGTATACCCAAGATTATAATCAGTGAAAGAGACCCCAAATTCACCTCTGAGTTTAGGAGGAATCTACAAGATATACTGGGTACTACTCTAGCATCTCTACAGCATACCATCCACAAACTGATGGATTAGCTGAAAGAATGATACAGACCCTAGATAATATGTTAAGAAGGCTCTGTATCTTTGGTCTAGAATAAAAAAAATCAGATGGTTATTGCCATGATTGGGTAAGCCTACTCCCAGATCTAGAGATGGCTTATAACAGCAGTAAACATTCTAATACCAAAGAAGCCCCTTAAATACTAGAAAGAGGATGGATTTCAAAACTCCCTAGGAATAACTTAAAATATAACTTAGCCACCGTTCATCCAAAATATCTTGACTTTAAGAAAATGATAGATCTGGAAAATAATCATGCTCAAAAATGTGTAGAAGAAGCAGTAAAACACAAAAAAAAAAGATGGGAAAAATCACATAGGGAACCTGACTTTAAAATGGGAGATCAGATCTTGATATCCACTAACAACTTCAACAATCTAGAAGGTAACAGAAAGCTGAAACCAGCCTTTGTTGGACCATTTTTTATCAAAAAGATGCATGGCAAAAATGCTGTAGAAGTAATCTTGAGTGAAGAATTATCAAGAAAACACCCAGTATTTCCTGTTAGCCTAGTAAAAAATTCTCAACAAAGAGAAGGTAGCAACCTCCCTCCAGCAATAATCCCAATAGAACCTGACCCTGTGAAAGAAAAAGGGAAAGTCAGCATGAGGGAAAAGAAAGAGAGAGTGCAAGGAAAAGATGTTAGAATATACTTAGTAATATACAATAGAGAATCTTCAGACAAAGATGAATGGTTACCAGAGAATAATATATCTGATGGGCCAATACATCTTAGAAACTACAGAGCCAGCAAAGTGAACTGAAACACACATGGAATTAATTTTTTCCCAACATGCTCCAGATTTTTTTCAGATATGGCCATATCTTGGAGTGGGGGAATGTCAGCTTTCTACTATTGAAGAGCAAGCTGCAAAATTAACAGAAATAACATAAACATAATAATAATAAAATTAACCTAAGAAGCAGTAAGGAAACAAGAAATATTATTGCAAAAATGGATTCTCCACCCAAAATTAGGTAGGGTCACTCACTGACCCCACCCTTGAAATCCAACTCCTTATATTTTTAAATAATTAAGGAAAGAAAAACCAAAATATACTCAGCCCACTTGGCATTAGTCCCTGAACCCTTATGACAAGTCTTTACCATTCAAATTTTGATGTTTCCACCCTTACTGGGCTTAACCAGCCCTTTTTGCTGTTCATACCCCGGCTGGTTGTCCCTTACAACCAGTCTTTTTTACCTCTGTGACCTCATTAGTCCCTGTTTACCAACTTAAATGGCTGGTTGCCTCCTGCAACCAGCCCCTTGCCCTCAGATTGGCCAGGGTGGACCCAGAAACAACCTGTGTCCGGTCAAACTTACTGGGGGGGGGGGGGGGGTGACCAGCGGACATGCATGTCCCCCCCTCTCTTCATCAATCCCTGGAGGGAGCAGTCAAATCCCCCCCCCCCCCCCCAGGGCAACGCAAGTAGATTGGTAGGCTGGGCGGTGGTCAAGCCCACCCAGCCCCAGGTCACCTCTGACTTGGTAACGGGGGGTAAGGGGGGGGGGGGGAGATGGCCCCTGCAACCATTGTTTTCTACACATGTGAGGTGGGGGTGTGATCAAGTCCCCTCCCACCTTGCTGTTTGCCTCTTGCGGCCGGCCTAGTTGGTCAGATGGTGGGGGGGGGGGGTGATCAAATCCCCTCCCACCTTGCCAGTTGCCTTGTGGCGGCCGACCTGGCTGGTTGAGGACCAGCCAGTCTTCTCTCCCCATTGTGACCAAGGGAGGGGAAGGAGGGAGGCAGGGGCCGCGGCCCCGCACACAAGTGGGTGGGTGGACTCCAAAAAGAGCCCCCTGCCCCATACAACAGCCCCGCGTGGGCCTTTGGTCCCTGCAATGGGCCCCAGAGAGAAACAAGCGGTCCAAAGCAGGCGGCAACAGGGGCAGCGGCCCCAATGGGCGGCCAAAGCCCAAAGACCACAAAATACATACTTTGGGGGGCCAGCCCGTCTGGCCAAGTATGTCCAAAATAAAGCTTGGGCCCAGTTATGACCAGGCAAGCCCCTCTGGCTAAGGTGGCCGATCCACCCTGGCGGGCCTGTTAAGGCCCGTGTCCCAATAGACCTAGAAACTGTGTTTTGGTGCACAAATACCCAAAATCAATAACATCCACAGGCCCACATGGCCCACGTGATGTCCAATGGGCCATTGAGGCCCATTTGTTCATCCCATTTGGATTACACACTAATATCCACATTACCTGAGTGCATCCGTATTTTAACAGCCGCAACACAGTTGGCAATCTGAGGCTATATAATGACACCCCATCCCCCCCCAACTTGAGTTCTGTCCCCAGAGGTCTTCCCATTGTTACCTTGACCATACCTCAGGCCCCCCTATACCACCTTCCACCCTTGCCCTGTTCATCCCTACTCTGCCCAACCCCCTCCTCCATTGCTACCATGACACCCTGTAGTTTCCGTGCTCAAAATGGGCTCAAGTGCTTACCAATCCCTGGTTTTTGCATGGGTACCTCTTTTAGCCATGCCCACTGTTGCTGCTCCCTTAGTAAGTAAATGCCCCAGGCTCCCCCCCAATCTGGTTCTTGTTCCCAACCGCGCAAGAGGGGGCCTCAGGATGCATTTGTGGTGTTGGATGACAACACCATCTTGGAGGATTCATGGACTCCGCTGGTCTCCCATCCTTGTTTTGCTCCTCCCCTGGCAACCTTGGGTTAGAGCCGTGCATACGCCTCCCCTCTTTGTTGCATGGGGACACCCAAAAGGGAAGACTTCCCAAACTTTGCAGCTTACTGGGCCAATTGCTTGCAGATCAATCAAGGTGCAAGGGACCCCCACTTTAGGATTTATTTTGAAAATGCCTGTCTCCTCCACTGGCTCCACCTCCCCCCCCTCCTTCAATCCCTAGGCCTTCCCCTGCTCCAGCCTTTGATCCCGTTTTGAGGTACTCATTGGACTCAGAGGAGAGGGTCTCAACCCCACCTTTTGCACCTCCAAACCCTCCTTCTCCATTTGTTATTTGGTTTCTGCCTCCATCTAGACCAAGCATCTCAAAACTTCCACTGGAGGCCCCACCGTCTCCACTGCCTCTGCCTCCACCAAGCCACCCCAAAATCCCAGAGATCCCAATTATGTTGGCCCTCCTGGCGGCCAATTTTGAAGACTTCACTAACTGGTCAAAGTCACTTCTATGGGCTTTCCTTGCAACCCTCGGCACCAAATCTTTGGAAGCCTGTGGCAAGCTCCTGGCGTCATTCTGGGCCCTACTGGCTTTGTTGCGGTCAGAGATGGAGGAAATGATGAAGATGTCTTAGGCGCATTGCCCCCCTCCTCCCCCTTTTCTTTCACTTTATGTCACACGACCACCCCACGTACTATAGGGCAATTCTTAGACAATCGTGAGCGCAAAGGAATGCTGAGTGCAAGGGCAAGTGCGAGTAGCAAGACTCAGTTGCAAAGTGCGAACTTTGTTATGCCACTCAACAAACGGTGAGAGGAATGGAATGTGTTCCGAAGAAGGAAACTTCAACCTGAGTGCAATGTGATAACTAGGTTGTAGCAAAAGGCAAGAACATATGAAATTAACTAACTGAGGAGACAATCATCAGGAAAGGGGATAGCCTTTATAAGGTAATCCAAGTGACTAGATACAACCTGGTGATGAGCTAACTACAGTTGAAGCGGTGAGGCAATGAATGACAGGAACGGGATAGGAAATGAAGCAGTAGTACATTATCCAAGGTCATAGCGTAAGTGCAAAATGATAGAATCTGAGCGTATAATTTTATGACAAATTGAGACCGGAGCAAGTGACTTTGAAGTTAATTCAAATGAGAAGTAATAGTGTATGCAGGGTAGGGACTAGTCCAATTGCAAACTGTACAGTAATGATGGCTTAGTTAGACGTAGATGCGAACTAACAAACAATGCATGACCAAAGATGGAAGTCCAAGGCTGTTGATTGGCCAGGGAAGGAGATTGGATCTCATAATGAATGGCCAACCGGTATGGAGTTAACTGCAAAGTTTGCAAGTATATACTGAGTTGGTCGCCAAGATTGGAAGGTCAATGCAAGCCAGAGGAAATAGCGGATTGCACCATTGATGTTGTGCTTTATTTGTGTCACGCTTTTAGACTGAGGTAGATGGTACTGAGGAGAGGACATTTCAAAGTGATTAAGACAATAATCCCTAAGTGCAAAGCGTGACAGTTGCCCGGGTATAAAGACGCAAGCTCCTGCAAGCGTTCAGATAAATTTTCCCATCAATTTCAAGTTGTTAATAATTAATGTATATCCTTTACATTATTCAATTCATTACTTGATAAATTTATAATTTATATAGAATTTTGTCATTGTCGTCCCGCTGTTGCAAAAACTGTATTTGCCAAAACAAGCAATGTGTCCCTAGTACTGCCGTCCAAGGCCTTTGAGGCAAGTGCAAGCAATGTTGCCTTTGCAAAGTGGCATGTAATTTCCCTATAAATGTCAAGTCAACTGTTGAGGGTCCTGCGGAATCATTGAGGGAGATGCGGAGTCGTAGGTCTGCGCCAAGGGTTAACTACAAGATACCACCGTTGCCGGAGATCAAATACTTGGGGACTCAAGTTCCTGGTGAGTACTAATCTGGAATGACTAATGATCATAAAATAGTAACTAAATTTTGCTTGTTTCACTAGTTTTGCCCCGTTTCCAAAGGTATACTACAAATACACCACCACCTCCACCACCTTCCTGGGGACTGCCAACTGAAGTCCCAGGGGCCCAGATGAATGCCAAGGTGCGAGGCAAAGTGCCTGTTGCGGAACCGGTTGGGATCATAGCCAAGGAAGCAAGGGAGGAAGAAAGAAACAAAGTGGAAAGAGGATTGGAAGAGGGAGGAGACGGAAATGGAGGGAGAGAAGGAATGGAAGAATTAGGAGAAGGGAATGGAGGAGATGGAAATGGAGGGAGAGAAGGAACGGAAGAAATGGAGGGCCAAGGCAAAGCAGATCCGGTGCGAGTTGTAGGGCTGGTTGAAACGGATGCGAGGCGGCTGATGGGCAATATTGGAGAAGGCACGTTGGGAGGCCAAAGGAAGAGAGCGTAAAAAGAGCTCTTGGAGGAAGGTGGATGGAATGTTTGGCCAAAGCAAGCTTGGATTGCAAGGTGCAAGGAAATCTTTGAGAGGCATATTGTAACGGAAGTGCTAGTTCTCCAAAGAATGTCCGCACTAATCAATGATGAAGACCTGGATACTTTTCAATCCATGGTTGCGGAATTGACTGCAAATTGGGAGGATGCGGAGAAGGAAGTAAAGGAAACTTTGTAATTATTTATTATAAATATATATTTTCTCTTTTTTTTTTTTTTTTTTTTAAAAAAAAATAGAAATATATTTTTTTTAATAATAAGGAATGAAGTTTTATTTAGTAGAAATGAAAGGGAAATGAGAAAAAAGAATAACACGGTGAGATGAAGGATTTGACTGATGGGATGTTGGTGTGAAATAAAATGGGGTTAGATGAGATGAAATGTGGAATGTAATGGGATTGGATGAGATGGAATCATGATTGTCAAGGTTTGCAAGGGTAGCTTGCATGGAATTCTTGAATCAGATTGGGTGAATTGCGAAGGTGATGGGCTGGTTCCCACAAGGTACAATCTTTGTCAGACTGGAAGCCAGACCATTCAATGAGGTATTGAATTTTTCTCTTTGCGTAACCTGGAATCCAGAATACCGCTTACTTCCCACTCTTGATGATCAAGGACAGTCACCGGTTCAGGAGGGGGATGAGTCTTTCCTGGGTATAGGACTCGAGCTGGCTCTAGGAGAGACACATGAAAGACTGGGTGGATACCTTTCCATTTCACAGTTAAAGTAAGTTTAAAGGCATTAGGGGAGATGACTGATTCTACTTTAAAGGGGCCAAGCTTTTTTTTGGAGAGTTTGCAAGTTGGGCAAGTGCTGAAAATGTTGCAAGCATTGAGCCATACTTGATCTCCTACCGCAAAGGTTGGAGCCAAAGTGCGAGATTGGTCTGCTTGCTCCTTATAGCGCTGGTTTGCTTCTTCAAGGTTGGTTCAAAGTTGCGATTGAAGGGATTGAATTTGTTCAAGGTAATTGGTAGCAGGTTGAGAAGGTGCTACATGAAGGGAAGAGAAAGTTGGGTTTCTACCATAAAGAGTTTGGAAGGGCGACTGTTTGGCGGAGGAATGAGTGGAGTTGTTGTAGGCAAATTTGGCTAGTGGGAGCCATTGAAACAAGTCGTCTTGTTGATAGGCAACATACATTCAAAGATATTGTTTGAGAATCTGATTAACTCGCTTGGTTTTCCCATCCGTTTCTGGGTGGTAAGCCGTTGATAAATTGCGAGTGATCTTCAAATGTTGGCATAGCAAGGTCCAGAAGCTTGAGACAAACAGAGATCCACAATCACTAACTATATTATCAGGGAGACCATGTTTTGAAAATACATATTCTATGAACAAGTTAGCTAAGTCTTCTGAAGAGGCCGTCACATTACAGCGCAAAAATAAAGCCATCTTCAAGAAGCAATCTACTATTACTAGAATAGCATCATATCCACTAGAAGAAGGTAATTGAAAGATGAAATCCATAGAAAGCAAGTGCCAAGGACAAGGCGGAATTGGAAGTGGCTGAAGCAGCCCATACTTCCGGTGTTTTGAGGACTTGTTACAATTGCAATCATAGCACGCACTAACATAGTCTTTTACTTCTTTGGTCATACCAGGCCAGTAGAAGTCTTGTGCAATCAATTGGTAGGTTTTATCCTGCCCATGATGAACAGCAAGCGGAGAATTGTGCCATGACTCAAAGATATCTAACTTAATGCAAGAATTATCTGGTACTACTATACGATTATCATAGACTAAAAATTCATTATCATCAATACTGTAACTACTATCTAATAAGTTTGCACTTTTGAAAAGTTTGATGCACTTGGGGTTGTTGTGTTGAGCTTGTCGGAGTTTGAAAGCCAAATCTTGCGAGTGAGCGATGATCAAACTGAGTTGGGCAGATTGGGCTGAGAAGAGTGTCCTAACATTTTCAGGGTTGTTTTTGGCAAAGGTGCTCCCCCCCCCTGGGTAAACCTCATCCCAACATGATAAACCATCAGGAACTACCGCTTGTTTCCCAGGACGGTACATGATCTTAAAGTGGAACTTGGAGAGGTATTTGGCCCATCGTGCCTGTCTACATGTGAGGACTTTTGAGCTCATGAAATACTTTAAAGCATTATGATCAGTTAAAACTTCAAAGGATTCCCTAAGGCTCAAAAGGTATGAACGCCATTTCTTCAAGCAATAAACAATTGCGAGAAGTTCCTTGTCATGAATCTCATAGTTAAGCTCTGCAGCAAGCAACTTGCAAGACTCAAAAGCTACAGGATGAAAGAGAGAAGTGGAGGAAGAGAACTGCAAGATTACTCCTGCGATTGCATAGTCGCTTGCGTCTGTTTCAACAATAGTGCAAGCTAGCTCATTGAAGTGAGAAAGTATTGGAGCAGTGGTGAACGCTTTCTTCAGAGCTTCAAACTCCAAAGCAGCTTGTTTGGTAAAAAAAAGGAGTGTCTTTTTGAAGAAGGTTAGTAAGATTCAAGGTTTTTTTGGCATAACGCGCAATAAAAATTCTATAGAAATTACTGAAACCAAGGAAAACTTTAAGGGATTTAACAGAAGAAGGTGGAGGCCAGTCCAATATGCGTTTGCTTTTGGCTGGGTCCATCGATAGTCCTTGCTGCGAGACTACAACACCTAGAAACCAAAGAGAAGAGGAATGGAACTTGCACTTAGAGGCTTTTGCAAACAGGTCATTCTTGCAAAGTTGCTGCAGCACCTCTCGCACATGTGCAATGTGATCTTCAAGGTTCCTTGAGTAGACTGATATATCATCAAGATATACCACAAGGTATTTACCTACAAGACCGGAGAAAATGTTGTTGACAAAATGTTGAAAAGTGGAAGGAGCGTTACAGAGGCCAAAAGGCATGATGGTATACTCATAACTGCCAAACCGGGTTCTCATTGCGGTCAAATACTCATGACCTTCCATAATGCAAATTAGGTTATAGGCACCTCAAAGGTCTAACTTTGAGAAATAAGCAGCTCCATGGAAGAGGGTAAGGAGATGTGACATAGGCGGTACTGGATAGGTATTCTTCTGGGTTACCTGGTTCAGTTTCCTGTAGTCAACACAAAGGCTAAGTCCGCCGTCCTTTTTTGGAACAAATAGGACAGGTGAACTGGTATTTGAATTGCTTGGTCGAAGAAATCCTTTTGCTAAATTTTCCGCAATTTATTCTTGAAGCGCAATTGATTCTTGCGTCAAGAGAGAGTAAACTGGTCCTGGTGCCGGAGGTGGGCCAGTAAGTTTGATCTTGTGATTGTAAGGACGTGATGGAGGCAGTTTATCTGCTTTTTCAGCTGAGAAGACGTCAGCAAAGTCATGATAAACCAAAGGTAAAGACTCTTGAATGATTTCTAAATCTTCAATCTTGTCATCTTTGAGCACCGGGTTCGAGGTGCTTGCATGGTGCAAGAGGATTAGGGAGCTAAAAATACACCGTTTGGTTGGTGTCTGTTTCTCTTTAAAGGAACAGGAAAGAGGTAAGCTGGATAGGTAAGCAATAACTCCTAAATCTGAAGAGGGAATTTGGGAATGAAGGTCAGGATATTGCAAATCTCCTGGCGGAAAAGTGTTGTCCAACTCAATGACAGTGTCAGGTAGGCTGTTTAATTCCTGATTGACGGAAAGATTAGCATTCTGGGGGTGCAAGGTTTGAAGGTCAATTACTCCTTCTTGCCAATTCACATCCGGATTCCAGTAAACTAGGAAATCATGGCCTAGAATGGTATCATCCATTCTGGGTATAGCCAAGACAAATAAATCCCATTTGAAGCTGGGGAAATTGGAGAATGCAAAGTTCCATTTTGCCTTTTGGGAAACCCAATAAGACGGTTCAGTCGCACTACTTACTAAATAGATAGGAAATTTATCTATCTTGGAATGCGTAAGATTTTTGGAAGTGGCAAAAGATTCACTGATGAAGGAAACATTAGCGCCGGAGTCAAGTAATACTTGATAAGGAGTGTTTTTGGAATGGAATAGGATAAATCTTGAACTTGGAGCACCTAGTGAATTGCAAGTGCAAAGATTTACTCGCGGTCATTTAGATAATGTGTAGTTTTCCTTGCAAGTATCAGAAAAACTACAAGCTAATTTTTTGACTGCTTAGCCGCTTCACGCGCTAACCGCTTCACACAACTGTTGACATCATGTTTTCCTCCACAATACATACACAGCCCATTCTTCTCCCTTTGTAGCCGTTCCTTGCTCCATGGCATCCCGGTTTCTTTGTCCAAGAACTTCGGAGTTTTGGCAACGGTTTTCCCTTTTGAGTTGGAGTTCAAAGTCGGGGTTGGTTTGGATAGTTTTGGGTTCCTTGTGATTTGCTTCGAGGAGTTGTCCACCCTCGGAGCCAAGGTGGACGGTCCATGGTTGTTTTTCCAAGAGCAATTCTTGTCGTGATAGCCATTATCAAGCTCAATCACTCAATCGATTAGCTGCTGAAGCGAGGTTGTCTTATGACCCCCAACTGCAAGCTGTTTGATTAAGCGTGCCGGTAGACCCTTTAGGAAATGGAATAGAAGAGAGGCCTTGTTCCACTGGATGCAAGACTGCAAGGTTCGAAAATGAGAAATATAAACGGAAGCTCTACTTTTTTCCTTCATAACTAAACTATTAAGTTTGTATTTGGTGTTTCAAACTTCATTGGGGTCGCCAAACAGGGTGAACAGTTGTTGCTCAAACCTGTCCCAGTTGTTGAGAATACACGTGGGAATGTCATCGGACAAAAGTTTGAGGTATGGTTCGAACCACTGCAAGGCTCTACCTCCTAAGAAGGACGGAGCATACATAACTTTATGTCTATCGGAAGGGAAATTGTTGGAGTTGTTTGAAAAGATGATTTTACAAGACTGTAGGTAGGATCTAAGCTTATGAGGGTGTTCTCCCGTAAAGTGATTGGGTTGTTTCATGCCTGGAGTGCAAAAGCTAGGAGTACTCGGACTAGATTGCTGGGAACCATGAGTGAGGGCCTGGATCAATGTTGAAAGCCGGGTTGGAGCATCGGGCTTGGGAGCATTAGTGCAAACCCCTGGTCTACCACAAGTCAAGGTTTCATTGGAAGAATGGTTGGAATCTGTGAATTCCACAAGAGGGTCCATTGGAAAATCCCGTGAAGGAGTCCGAGGATCATTGAGGGGTTCAACAGATGGCGATTTTGAAGGAGGAACAGGATCTAAGGGTTGTTGGGCCCAAGGAGTGCTGGTTCTCCCTACCCAATGAATCTCATCATTGTAAGGGGCAGGGGAAGCGTTCCCGGTTGAGCGAGTACGTGAAATTGAGAAAAGAAGTCTACTATAGGCTGGCAAGCTACAATAGATGAGTTGAGTTAGTTAATTTACTGTCACACGACCACCCCACGTACTATAGGGCAATTCTTAGATGATCGTGAGCGCGAAGGAATGCTGAGTGCAATGGCAAGTGCGAGTAGCAAGACTCAGTTGCAAAGTGGAACTTGGTTATGCCACTCAACAAACGGCAAGAGGAATGGAATGTGTTCCGAAGAAGGAAACTTCAACCTGAGTCCAATGTGATAGCTAGGTTGTAGCAAAAGGCAAGAACGTATGAAATTAACTAACTGAGGAGACAATCATCAGGAAAGGGGATAGCCTTTATAAGGTAATCCAAAGTGACTAGATACAACCTGGTGATGAGCTAACTACAGTTGAAGCAGTGAGGAAATGAATGACAGGAACGGGATATGAAATGAAGCAGTAGTACATTATTGGAGGTCATAGCGTAAGTGCAAAATGATAGAATCTGAGCGTATAATTGTATGACAAATTGAGACAGGAGCAAGTGACGTTGAAGGCAATGCAAATGAGAAGTAATAGTGTATGCAGGGTAGGGACTAGTCCAATTGCAAAATGTACAGTAATGATGGCTTAGTTAGACGTAGATGCAAACTAACAAACAATGCATGACCAAAGATGAAAGTCCAAGGCTGTTGATTGGCCAGGGAAGGAGATTGGATCTCATAATGGATGGCTGACCGGTATGGAGTTAACCGCAAAGTTTGCAAGTATATACTGAGTTGGTCTCCGAGATTGGAAGGTCAACACAAGCCAGAGGAAATAGCAGATCGCACCATTGATGTTGTGCTTTATTTGTGTCACGCTTTTAGACTGAGGTAGATGGTACTGAGGAGAGGACATGTCAAAGTGATGAAGACAATAATCCCTAAGTGTGAAGCGTGACACTTTCCTTCCCTCTACTTTGTATCCGCGCTGTTATCCACATTATAAGAAATAAACATTTTTTGCGGGTGTGTTCCTTTATTTAAGTAATCTAGTGAGAGTAAACCTGTGAGAGAAACCCCGCCCCATAAGTGAGTGAGAGATGAAAAATTCCAAGTCCCTATTTGCTCTGTATGCAATCACACAACCCCGGATGCCCAGCAAAGCATACTCAGTCCATCACACCTTTGTGAGTCCCCAAGCATTCCAAACAGGTACCTGGTCCGCCCAGAAAAATTTCCACACAGTCCCTCGTACCCATTTCCTGTAGAAAACAGGACAACCAAATGCCAGCGGGGGCCAATCATAGTACGGGAAAAGATTTTGAGAAAAAAAAAATTATGGGGTGCCTATTTATTCTGGCTGTGAACCGGCTAGAGCACCTCCTTATCAATCAGGCTTATCCCCATGCGGCGCTCCATCCATAACCACCCATGCCCATTACACCCATCCTTAGAGAGAGAAAAGAAAGAAAAAAAATAAAGCATGCCCAAGCCACAGAGAAAAGGAGAAAAGCTTTTTTTTATTGCATTCCTGCTTGTCCCTCCTCCCCTTGCCACTTGCAGGGCTTGTCCTTGCATATACGGACCCGGAGTAGATCTGCCCCTGCATTCCTGCCACAATCATAAACCAAAGCCAGTAAAAATCCATGTACCCAATCCATTCAGAGAAGTAAGGAGACGGATGTTCTGGGGTTCCTAGTTGTTCCAGCTGTGAACCTGATAGAGCACCCCCTCACCAAATAAGGCTTTCCCATTCAGAACTAGTGTCCCCCCCAGCTTGACATCTTTCCCCAGCAGTTTGCAACCTCCTACTCCCCCAGAGTGGTGTGTTGCGCTGTGAAATTCAGAAGAGGACTTCTTTTTTAATGGTTCCCAAGTTTGGAAGTTATTGATCCCTTGCGTCTGTAAATCCTGAGTGCAACTGTTCACCCTTTGACTGAGAGATAGAGAGATGAGTGTAAAGAGTCCTTCCAACCTTCTGTGATCTGATGATCCTGTGTTATGATGCGATGATCCCCCCTCCTACATCCAGGTTGAGGGTGTGGTTTAAGTAGCCTTCCCCTCAACCCTAACGTAGGTACAATTGCAAGCAAACAAGAATAATGAAATACAACCCCTAAGTACAGAACCCTAGCCCAAATCTATCCTTCCAACCCCATCCCATGACCCATATCCCATATCCCATATCCCATCTGTATTGCCCCCCTGCCATTAATTCCACCCAGTTTGTCCTTCTCATGACGCGGCCCTTGTGCCGTGCCCAACTCAGAGCCCCCTGCGCATGTCCGCATCTGCCCAACGCGCCATTCCAGATATCCAAGGTACATCCTTGCAATCCTATCTGCGCATCTTGCAATGCACAATCCACGCAATCTAATCCACCCCGCATCTCCAGATGCTGAGCCCAATCCAACTGATTCTGAGCCCGCAGCACGGCTTACTGCAGCAAAGCCAAACCCATTGCTGAGCGCGCAGCGCGCAGCCAATTCCAACTTGCGTCTATAAAAGACCACCAAAGCGCGTGGAATCGTTGTTGGCCAACAAGCTCAAACCAACTGGCTCTCCAATCATTTCTGAATCCGCACTTTCATCCCCCCCGTCCCCTGCTGTTTTGTTGAACAAGGTGGAACCTTGCGCAAAAAAGTGCTTCACATGTGAAGCCGCAGCCTTACGCTTAAGAGGCTTCCTGTCTAGTTCTTCAAGCAGATAGCTCCCGCCCATGAACTTAGAAGTCCCGCAGGATGGACCATTCCATTGGTTAGCAAAAAGCCATCCCCAGTGAGATTCCAGACTACTGTGTGGTAGTTCAAACCTGTCCTACAGCCATCAGACTCACTATTATAGTTTAAAACAGATCAAAACCTCAAAGTAACCTCAGAAATGGATTCTACATCAGAAATAACCCATAGTCAATCAGCCAAAGTACCCCCCTATCTCTCATTGATTAGAAGATAAAGCCCAACAAACCTCCAACTGTGGCAAACTCATACCCAACTAGCTGTCACAGCTCTATGGAAGGCATGAAGAAATACCTTTGAAACCCTCAAGTACATACCAGTAACAGCTTACCCTCAACACCGGGACCATACAACCCCATCACCTCAGCCAGAATACAGAAATACAGATAAAGGAGTCAGTGCAGCTAGTTCTGCTCCTTTCACCTCACCAAAAAAACAAGCAAATAAATATACAGGAGGCTGTACTGAAGTATACAGGAAACAGTTCAGGAAGGAGGAAGTGACAACAGTCTCAGCCAGAAACAAAAAAACAAGCAAATATACATACAGAAAGCTGTGCAGAAGTATACAGGAGCAGTATAGGCAGGATAAAGTGGGACCAGTCTCAACCAGAACCAAACAAAATACCAGTGCCAACAACCAGCACCACAAAGCAATTTATTCAGCCAGTAGCATGTGATGCCAAACAAACTACCAGTACCAACCCACCCCAGCACCACACAGAAATTTATGCAGCCAGTAGCATGTGATGCCAAACAAACTACCAGTACCAAAAATCCCCAGTAGCACACAGAAATTTATGTAGTCAGAAGCATGTAATACCAAAATAACCACCAGTACCAACAACCCCCAGAACCACACAGCAATTTATGTAGTCAGAAGCATGTGATAACAAACAAACCACCAGTAAAAACAACCCCCAGTACTACCCAGTAATATATGCAGGCAGTCAAGACCATGCAGCACCAAAAACGCCACCAGTGAATGCACAGAAATATATGCAGGAAGAACAGTCAGTAAAAAATAAGCAACCAGCACCAGACCAACCTTATCAGCACCTCACAGCAATTTATGCAAGGTTGTGCAGGCATGAAAAACCTGTACAATCTTTCCAAACCAGCAGAATTGCCTCAGTTTCATGCAGTGTATTTTTTCCAACCAGAAGAATTGCCTCATTTTCATGCAGTTTCTTTTTCCAAACAGCTAAAATGTCTCATGTATCTGTATCCCACTGTAACAGGGGAAGCCCCAGGGAACCCCCAGGGGAAGCTCTGAGCATCCCCTGAGGACCAGATTTTATATTTAAGGAGGGCCTCTCTGCCCTATCCAAGTTGTATCATCAACCATCAGATGCCATCTGGCCTACCAGCACTCACCTACCCCAATCCCACCCATCCATCTGTGGTACCTACCCAGATAAATATTATTAGTGAACCAATTATAAAGAAACAGGAAATCAGAAACCAAGCTATAACCCATCTTTAATCAATTAAAACCACCCACCAGGTGCTTGAATAAGGGTTCTTCTGTGACCTAAATATTCAGCACCAGATTAAAGAAAAACCACCCCCTTTAATTAATAAATAACCCTTACAAAGAAAGAGAGCACAACAAAAAGAAACTACCAACCTTTCCTCTACCCAGCCCCCTGTGGGTAAACCCATCCTTGGGGCCTCTCCTGAACCATCCCTTTGATAAAACCCTTGAACCCTTTAATATTGGAATATTGGTTAAGATCAAACATATCTGATAAATAAATAACCAATAACCCAATACATCTGGTCTATCCTTCAAAAAAACTCTACCAATAACAATTGATAAATAATCTAGGTCTGATATGAGACCTATATTAAGTCTCAAAGAAACCAGCCATTAATTTAAATAAATAATTGTGCAGACTTACTATAGTACTAGAAGGGCAGGCAATTCAAAACCACTCTTAGTATATACTAATACCTAAAAGGAAAAGAAGTAATACTAAATACCCCTTCAAGGATTTCCAGAAAGCTATTTGCTACTTTCTTTATATAATCCCACAGGAGTATCTACAATTGGTGTCCCAACAGTGGCCTGTTTCCTTTAGATTTGATTGATTATTAAACCACAACCAATATTGGTGTATTATTAGCCTCAAGAATTAACTTAACATTCAGAAGGCAGAAAATAAGAAACCCACACCAGCTAATTGAAGAACTCAAGGACCAACTCAAAGGGATTGAAGATAATAACCAAGAAGCCTTATCTTCAAAAATCAGGATGGAGAAAGAACTGCAAGAAAAAAAAAATAACCAGTGGATCCCAGGATAAACTAGAGGAAGCCCAGGAAAGAAGTCAGAATTAGCCAGACCCTGGAGTAGAAGCAACGGGGAAATTTGCCAACATGACCAAACTCATAAACCAAATGCTTGAAGAAAAACCAGAACAGGGAATTCCAGAAACCCCATACACCCAAACAAGAACCAGATTTCAGACCCCAACCCCAAGATCAGCATATGGAAAAATTCCAGCAGAAACCATTGAAGAATCAGCAAACCACTCCATAAGCCCAGGAATAAATATATATCCCCAAGCTAGAAAAGAAGGAAGAAGAGCTACTAGGAGCCAATATACTGAAAGAAACCCAGCCAGAAGACCAGTCCAGGATAACTCAATAATAAACAATGATGACCAAAATGGAGTATTATTAGATGGAAAGAAAGTGAACCTTGAATTTTATGGGACAGAAGTGGAACAGTTCATTAAAAGAGTAGAGAAACTGGCAAGGATCCAGAAGACAGTAGGGTTAGATATAGCTCTACAGTTACCTTTTCTAGTACAAGACAAGAAGATCAGGGATTCTATTGAGGACATGGAAAGACATGAATATGGGGACTGGGACCTCTTGAAGAAGCAATTGAAAAGGAAATGGGGTACAGCTACCCCCCATAGAAGGTTCAATGAAGAATCCATACCAAGGCTGCACAGACATACTCAAGAGCAGGGATGAATTAAGACTAAGCAGGACTTCAAGAACTTCATTGGAAGTTATGAGGAGATGGTTATTTATTTAATCACAATTGGTTATAACAACACCAACTGGGAAAGTGGGGAAAACCTATGGAAAGCCTTTTCCACTGACCTTAGGAGGGTAGTTCAAAGATAGTTGGACGATGCAGGAAGAATAAATATTGCAAGAGATGGCAGATACCTCCCACCAGATTTGGAGACCTCAAAGGAATTTGTGGAAATGACCTTGGCCTTATGGGATGTGGATGAAGAAGAAACACCTGAGCCTATAATCAAGAACTTAATGGAGACCAAGAAAGAAGTAAATTTTCAGCAACTGGGATTAGATGAGCTCCTGAAAATGAAGGAAGATATTGAAAAAATCACTTTCGCCTTAAAACAGAAGCAGGCACCTCCTCAACTTGATAGGATCAACCAAGGGATGGCACAAAACTAAAACACCCCCCACCTCCCAGTGAAGGACCCAAATGGCAAATCAGATTTTACTATTGCAAGGATGAAATCCATACCCAAGTTAACTGTCCAGACTTGAAAGAAGACATAAAGGCCAGGAGGGTGTTCAAACAAGGACCCAACTATTACTTCCCAAAAAGAGAACCCATAATTTATAGCCAGCAGCAAAGTTTCAGAGATCAGGTCAAGAAATTCTCAGAGGTTCAACAAGTCCCAAAATTGGAGGAACCCCAGAAGCAGGAGGAACCAACCAATGTTGCAGCATTCTTGAGGCTGGGAATTGGGAAGCTTGGACACCACCAGAGGTAAATATTAAGGAGTCTCAATTTCAATGGGGAATGAGAAGATCACAAAGGTTGGCTGGGAATCCATCATAGAAGGATAGCACCAAGGAGGGGACAAGTAGTAAACCAGGGACCTTCAGCACCAACTAAAGAAAAAGCCCAAGAGCAAAGGAAGAGGATGCCAAGCTATCCAGGAGCATGGGTTGAAATGGACCATGATTCTGAAGATGAAGGAGAACCCCCCAAAGAGCCTGCCAAGGAACCTGTAACTGAACCTGTGAAGAAGAACCCAGTAAAGTCAGAAACAGTGGATACTCAGGAAGGAACCACGATGGAAGAAATTTTGAAGAAGAAGATATTAAAGCAGAAATTTAACCTTAACTTTGAGGAGCTCCTTTCAGTTGCACCAAATTTTTTCCAGAAGTTCAAAGATAGGACCCCTGAAGGAACCTTGGATTTGAAAAAAGCCTCTATATAAACAAACAGCAAAAAGAATAGAAGGATAAATGGATGTCAGCACCAATTTGAAGACTATTCAGATGATGAATAACCATGCTCTATAGGCAACAACCTCACCTATGCTTGTCCACTGGGATTCATTGAAATATGGATTAAGGGAAAGAAGATCAAGGATCTTTTGGATACGGGTGCTGAATTAAATGTGATACCAGATCATTTGGCCATTCAGACAGGCTTTGTCTCCAGGGAATTATTCATGAAGGTTACAGGAATTGGAGGCCAATTGACCCCACTAATTGGCTGGCTGAAAGAACAGTATATGAGATAACACCTGGGGAAACAAAATCTGCCCATTTCTTCATTTCCAAGGGATCAATTTATACAGTACTTGGATGACCATTCTTTGTGGATCATAAAGTAATGCTGCAACTATCCAATCATAAAGGGGAAGTCTTAACCTATGAGATATCAGAAGGGGAAAGGTTATGTATCCCAATTTGTTCACAAAACTAAGAAGGGTGGAAGGTTACACCACCCAGAAGACCCATGGGCATTAACAGAATCACAGCAAACTTAGAGAAAGAAGATGTTTGGATCAGTCAACAGAATATACCAGAAATAGACCTTGAAGGCTTACCCAGACCCCTGGGAAAATAACATCATAACCCCTGAAACACCAGTAGAAAGAGGATGGGAGGAAGTGCTCAAGAGACAAGAAGTTGAAGAAACCTTGGAGGTATTTCAAAAATTATTTGGGGGATTCTGGACCAACCTTGAAGACATGGAAGGAACAAATTGGGAAGGATTACCTGGAGCAGGATTGGACAACTAAGATTTTATGGAATTAATCAACACTTACACTGGGAATACCCTCTTAATTCATGGGGGAATGGCCATCTCATTATGGGAAAGTGCCATGGATTGTTAGGTATTGCTTATATTATGGAGAAGATTGGGCTAAGTCCTGGATATGTCATATGATAATGATGGACCAAGTTGTTCCAGACCATTTCAGGTGGTCAGGATGATTGGAAGAATAACATTTCATTTTACCTTTTGATGCAGAAGTAAGCCTTCAGTTCCCTTTGAAATGCTGAGGGTATGGGTGGGTAAATTTTATTTTTTATTCTCACTGTAAAACTCAGGAACCTACAAAAAAAGGGCAAAAAAAAAGAGGTTCTGTATTTTTTCCTGGTTCATCTTCCTAGCAAAAAATAAAAAATAAAAAAACTCACTGACAATAACCCAACTGATGAATTTCCCTTAAAAAAAAAAAAAAAAAAAAAAAGGGACTGATTTCTCTTATTGATGAAGAAGTAAAGCCTTCAGTTTACTTTGAAGTTCTGAGGGCAAGGGCAAACGCTGTATCACAGCATTTCTAATAAAAAGATATATATATTAAAAAGAAATCATAAAAAAAAGAGAGGTATCCAAATCATCTTTATTTCATTCATTTTTTTCTCAAAGAAAAGAATTAAAACTTGGTCATCCTCCTTTCTATCACTGCTGTCAATCCCCCTCCCTTTCAATCAACCTCAGCAATCCACCGGTGCCCCTGTTGCCTTTGCAAATTCAATTTACCAACAGCAGTGGTTGGGTTGCGCCTCCAAGCCATTACCTGGGTCCTTTTTTCTATCAGTTGCCGGGCCATGCCTGTTAGGCAAATTACAATAAATAAGCAGCTGTTAGCAACCAAACAAAAAAAAGGGTTTTGAAAAGGGAAAGAAAGAGAGAAGAATAAATAAGTAGATAAAGACCTACCAATTCCAACATATCAATCAAGTGGATAATAAAACCACCCAAACAAATTGCCAGTGATCATGGCAAGGATTCCTTTATCTGGTTTAGAGGTTGCAATCAAAAGAAGCCAGGGGTTTGGGAACAATATGGTTAAATGTAGCTTAGAACAAAAAAAGGAGGGGATCAGCAATGGGAACAATTCTGTGATCAATCAAAAATAAAAAGAATGGATGAAGGGACAATTGACTGCTCACAACTGTGACATGAACCTATTGTGACTTGAACCCCATTATCAGACTAAATTGCGCAAGCTATGGTGGAAAATGATTGCAAGCAATTAGAATACATAACAAAAAAAGAAGACAAAGAGGGTATATAAAGAAATAAAATCACCAGGATTTGCACCAACAATCACCAACTATTCAGCGCAAAGGTGGCGCAGCAATCATCTGGGGTGAAAAAAAAGGGGCAGCCATTGCAAGTAATTTTTGAAGAATAAGCAAAGCAGCAAGGGCCACCACATAAAACAGCAGACAGATGGGCAATGTGGCACACAAAAAACACCCACAGTTAGACAAACAATGAAGGGATGGGGGATGGAAGATTGAACAGAGGCCAAAAGGACCTCCTTTTTATCTTGATCACCAGACCACCCCCAGGGGATCAATTCATATCAACTTTGCACTCAACCAAACAAACCTCCAACCAATTGGAGGGTAATCAATGATCTTTGGGCAATCCCAGTGGTGATGGCGAGCCTTGTGGCAAAAGTGGCTCACAATCAAATCCAATTGGAGCAACTTGAATCAATCTTGGATGAGATTGGTCAGTGATTGCAAGCATTGCGGTATGAGGAGCATGTGATCCAATCCAATCAGACTAAAAAATAAAAACAATACATAAACAACTAAATGATCAGAAAAAAATAGTAACCAAAAATAGAACCAATTGCACTGGCCTGTCCATACTCACCAACCCATCAACAATGCCAGCAGTGGTTGATCAGAATAAGTAATTCAATCCTGGGCTGCAACCTGGTTCTGCACAGCCTGCGTCATTTGGAAGGAAGAAGAAGGATAAATAAATTAAAACGGTAAAACAAAGAAGAAGAGATGCAGATTCAAGGTGAGGGCAATGTAGACAGGAAGGAATTAAGATGTATGCAAGCCCAGAAATGGATGCAGGGAAGAATGAAGAGATAAGGAAAGAAATGAAAGTCAAGATTGAGAGCTTAAGCATTGGTCTGACCCTGAATTGGTCCATTGTCCAGATTGTGAGGAGCGCTCAACCAAGGGAAGGTTCCAGAGGATAGCTTAGGAGATGGCAAGAACGGCAATTGCAGAAGCCATAATGTCTGTACAGGCATGAAAAAAAGGGGAAGGTTTTGGGGCGCACTAACAACCAAGATGAAGCAAGGAAAAAATAAAAAAACAAGCAGAAGAAAAAAAAGCATGGAGTCAGTTTGGTGACAGCAAAGAAATCTATGCATGCTGGGTAGTCTATCAGAAAAAGAGCAATGACAAAACCAAGAACAAGACAAA